>OZ038386.1:60119619-60167119 GCA_964036045.1 Eutreptiella sp. 'Long Island Sound 2002'
GCTTTCAGCCCGTTTTGAGCCCGTTTTGACCGAGTTTAGCCCCTTCCACCACATGTATGCACCCCTTTGTGCCCTTTGCACGTACCTTAGAGCCGTGTGCTGGAGCCACCTAGAGTTGGGAGGATATATATTACTACACCCCTCTCCCCTTAAATTTAGCTAACAAGCAACAAGCAACAACAACAACAACAACAACACGTCACCATTCCGTTTTGGCCACTGCACCTTCCCATCGCCTCGGGCTTGACTCTACTTTAGCCATCCAGAAGCCTGGGTGGTGGCCTTGCCAAATCCAAGTTTTGAGCCAAAACGTCACCGGTGGCGGCCCGGTGCGTGGTCGCCAAGTCGGGAGGTGCCCTCCCAAATCTGCGCAGTTTTGGGCCAAAAACAGCCATTTTTCGCCCAAAATAGCCCCCAAACCCGGGCGAAACGCGCAAACGAAGGGAAACGATGGCTACACTACATGTCAGGCTTGGCTTCACCGTGTCAAAGAGCCCTCTAGTGCCCTTCAACTCAACGATATGCTCGAGAAACGACCCAAAAAGGCACCGAAAAGCCCCAAAAACTGCGCAATGTGCAGCAACACCCCGAAACCAAGAACGGGCCGTATCTTGGGCTACGTGGCTCAATTCTAAATTCCGAGGGCACCTAGTCCACCCGCAACCCCCGACTTTTTGTGGTTTTCACCCCTCAGAATTGCCCAACGAGCCACCTAGACCCCTGTATCAGTGGTCACTTGGTGGAGCCGGAGGGCAGCCGGGCCCGGGGACGGTTCGGGCCAACGGTGGGTCCACCAGGATCCCCGGGGCGAAAAAAATACATTTTTCCAAAGTTGTTTCTAGACCACTTGGGATGCTCAAGCAAGTGTTTTCAGCCCGTTTTGAGCCCGTGGTGACGCGTTTTGGGCCATAGAAAATCCCAAAATGCCTTGAAAATGGGCCGTTTTGACCCGCGGAAAATTCCAAAATGCCTTGAAAGCAAGCATACCGCTATTTCTTTTTTGCCCCTTTCCATCGCCTTGGGCTTGACTCTACTTTGGCCATTCTGTGAGCGCCAGATTCCGCAAGACGAGGCGCTATACAAAAGTTGTTTGTTGCGTGCCGATGATCCACTCTCACACCCGTGTTGGACCTGCAATTATTGGAAAATGCCTTGAAAATGAAGTGTCCATGCTTTGAGCGCTAGACTCCGCAAGACGAGGCGCTATACAAAAGTCGTTTGTTGCGTGCTGAACTTGTGCACTAGGTTCTTTCATCAAACCGTCCATGGTGATCAAACCGTCCATGTTGTGAGCGCCAGATTCCGCAAGACGAGGCGCTATACAACAGTCGTTTGTTGCGTGCTGATGATCCACTCTCACACCTGTGTTGGACTCGCAATTATTGGAAATTGCCTTGAAAATGAAGTGTCCATACAATGAGCGCCAGATTCCGCAAGACGAGGCGCTATACAAAAGTCGTTTGTTGCGTGTTGAACTTGTGCACAAGGTTCTTTCATCAAACCGTCCATGGTCATCAAGCCGTTCATGCTGTGAGCGCCAGATTCCGCAAGACGAGGCGCTATACAAAAGTCGTTTGTTGCGTGCTGAAGCTGTGCACAAGGTTCTTTCATCAAACCGTCCATGGTCATCAAGCCGTTCATGCTGTGAGCGCCAGATTCCGCAAGACTAGGCGCTATACAAAAGTCGTTTGTTGCGTGCTGAAGCTGCGCACTAGGTTCTTTCATCAAACCGTCCATGGTGATCAAACCGTCCATGTTGTGAGCGCCAGATTCCGCAAGACGAGGCGCTATACAAAAGTCGTTTGTTGCGTGCCGATGATCCACTCTCACACCCGTGTTGGACCTGCAATTATTGGAAATTGCCTTGAAAATCAAGTGTCCATACTGTGAGCGCCAGATTCCGCAAGACGAGGCGCTATACAAAAGTCGTTTGTTGCGTGCTGAAGCTGTGCACAAGGTTCTTTCATCAAACCGTCCATGGTCATCAAGCCGTTCATGCTGTGAGCGCCAGACTCCGCAAGAGGAGGCGCTATACAAAAGTCGTTTGTTGCGTGCTGAACTTGTGCACTAGGTTCTTTCATCACACCGTCCATGGTGATCAAACCGTCCATGTTGTGAGCGCCAGATTCCGCAAGACGAGGCGCTATACAAAAGTCGTTTGTTGCGTGCTGATGATCCACTCTCACACCCGTGTTGGACCTGCAATTATTGGAAATTGCCTTGAAAATGAAGTGTCCATACTGTGAGCGCCAGATTCCGCAAGACGAGGTGCTATACAAAAGTCGTTTGTTGCGTGTTGAACTTGTGCACTAGGTTCTCATCAAACCGGCCATGGTGATCAAACCGTCCATGCTATGATATATATATATATATATATATATATATACATATATATATATATATATATATATATATATACATATATATATGTATCCTCCAATCTACACCCCTCTCCCAACTCTAGGTGGCTCCACCACACGGCTCTGAGGTACGTGCGAAGGGCACAAAGTGGTGCATACATGTGGTGGAACGGGCTAAACTCGGTCAAAACGGGCTCAAAACGGGCTAAAAACACTTGTTGGAGCATCCCAAATGGTCTACGATCACTTTTGGAAAAACGCGTTTTTGACCCATTTTTGACCCATTTTTGGTCCCAAAATGGCCCATTTTTTAAGGCATTTTGGGATTTTCCATGAGCCAAAACCCGTCGCCACGGGCTCAAAATGGGCTAAAACCACTTGTTTGAGCATCATAAATGGTCCAGGATCATTTTTGAAAAAACGCATTTTTGACCCATTTTTGACGTATTGTTGGTCCCAAAACGGCCCATTTCCAAGGCATTTTGGGATTTTCCAAGGCCCAAAACGCGCCACCACGGGCTCAAAACGGCCTAAAAACACTTGTTTGAGCATCCCAAGTGGTCTAGGAACAACTTTGGAAAAAATCATTTTTTTCGCCCTGGGGACCCTGGTGGACCCACCGTTGGCCCCCACTGTGCGTGGACTGGCCGGCCCTCTGGCTGCACCAAGTAACCACTGGTACCGGGGTCTACGTGTCTCGTTGGGCAATTCCGAGGCTTGGAAACCATAAAAAGTGGGGGGTTGCGGGTGGACTAGGTGCCCTCGGAATTGGTTTTTGAGCCACGTAGCCCAAGATACAGCCCGTTCTTGGTTTCGGGGTGCTGGTGCACATTGCGCAGTTTTTGGGGCTTTTTGGCGCCCTTTTGGGCCATTTCTCGGACATATCGTGGAGTTAGAGGGCACCAAAGGTCCCTTGGTCACGAGAAAGTCAAGCCGCACGTGGACTGTAGCAGCCGTTTGGCTTCGTTTGGCTGTTTTGAACCCTTACTAGGGCTGTTTTGGGCAAAAAATGGCTGTTTTTGGCCCAAAACAGCGCAGATTTGGGAGGGCACCTTCCGACTTGGCGCCACCACCCTGGGCCGCCAACGTTGAGTTTTTGGCTCAAAACTTGGATTTGGCAAGCCCCCGCACAGTCGGGGCCAACAGTGGGTTCACTAGGGTCCCCGGTGCGAAAAAAATCATTTTTTTCAAAGTTGTTCCTAGACCACTTGGGATGCTCAAACAAGTGTTTTTAGGCCGTTTTGAGCCTGTGGTGGCGCGTTTTGGGCCATGGAAAATCCCAAAATGCCTTGAAAATGGGCCGTTTTGGGACCAACAATGGGTCAAAAATGGGTCAAAAACGCATTTTTCCGAAAATGATCCTGGACCATTTATGATGCTCAAACAAGTGGTTTTAGCCCATTTGGAGCCCGTGGCGACGCGTCTTGGCTCGTGGAACATCCCAAAATGCCTTGAAATGGGGCCGTTTTGGGACCAAAAATGGGTCCAAAATGGGTCAAAAACGCGTTTTTCCAAAAGTGATCCCGGACCATTTGGGATGCTCAAACAAGTGTTTTTAGCCCATTTTGAGCCCGTTTTGACCGAGTTTAGCCCGTTCCACCACATGTATGCACCACTTTGTGCCCTCCGCACGTACCTTAGAGCCGTGTGGTGGAGCCACCTAGAGTTGGGAGAGGGGTGTAGATTAGAGGATATATATATATATATATATATATATATATATGGCACAACGTGCAACGCCCCCCTCCCCCCCAGGGACCCACCGGCCGGGGGTTGGTTGGGGTTAGGGACCCCCCCTCCTATTTTCGGGTCGAGGAACTCAAAAAAAGAGGAATTAGAGCCGTTTGGGACAGTGGTGGGATGCTATGACCCTTCAAAGTTGCTAAAAATAGGTATTTCTTACCGAGTGACATCATCCCCAAAAATAGCCTCAAAATCCTAAAAATTGCCCTATTCAGTTCACAAAACCCACAAAACCCCCAGCTCATTGCCGTCAATGCCTTCATTGGGATCCATTGATCACCCTTTTGCCCCACTAGGGGCAGGGGAAGGGGAACCTACACCCCAGCGTACCAATTTCTGAGCCTACCTTGCATATTTTGCTATTTTTAGTTCACTGGTTAGGACCCTATTTTTGGTGATGTCATACCCTATTTTTAGCCCTACCCACACCTTTGTGCGACCAAATGCTCCACCCCAACTATCCAAAAACCTTCTCAAAGGTGTTTATTTGTGTTCCCCACCCTTAAAATAGGGGGTGTGGTCCTTACTTGCCCTCCAGTCCTCCCCAAGTCACGGAGGTGGGGGGGGGGGCGTTGCACGTTATGCCATATATATATATATATATATATATATATATATATATATATATATATATATATATATATATATATATATATATATATATATATATATATATATATATATATATATATATATATATATATATATATATATATATATATATATATATATATATATATATATATATATATATATATATATATATATATATATATATATATATATATATATATATATATATATATATCCACGCACACACCCTCGCTTCGTCGTCGCCCCTGGGGCCTGCAGGCTGTTGCCGCAACCCCGTGTAACACTCCCCGGGGGCGCCGTAACGCCGTAACCCCCAGACAACGCAGTGCACCCCCGGTGTATCCCGAGCAACCACTCCCAATACTGCCGTAGCCGGGCCGCCAGTAGAGACCCCGGTGCCATGGGAATACCCCACAGGGGTTTGGGCCTTATTACCCTGGTCGGGACGACCCATGACACCTCACTGTTGTATGCGGCGACCCGGGGCAGGCGGGTGAAGCATCCCTGTCTGACCCTCATGCACGGGGGCAGTACGGCTCACGATCAGGCCGGCACGACCTGTCACATCGCGTTGGCCGTCATACGCCGCCTGCCAGTACCGCACAATCAGGCCATGAAGGCACTGCTTCTCAGGCACTACCCCCTCTGCTGCGTCCAGCGTAGGGACGGTAGCAGGTGCACCCACAATTCCTAACCCCATCAATCAGCATCACCCCCGGCCCACACCACGCCGTCACCATTTCCTCCGTGATGCCACAACCAGAGTATCCGCGAGTCGCCCTCCAGAGCCGCCCACCACAGCATCAGGGGCGGGGCCGCCGACGGCGCTCCAGGGCACCGTACCCCTTCTACTCGGACGCTCTTCAGGTCACCCTGGATTTTCTTCCAGGCACTTGAGGACATCTGTCCAGAGTGCCGCAGTGCCCACCTCGCCTTAGGCCACCCCCTATCGGCACGCTCCTTACATGTCCCGCATAGTGGGACGGAGGCACACTGATGAACCCAAACTGACGCCGTTTCCCTGCACCCGTGGCATCGCTGCGGAAGCACAGACCGCGATGAAATGCAGCTACCATCACAACACTGCGACCATAGGTCCTGCCATACATCGCAGCACGCGTCCTGGAGTCCGAGCAAAGCACCCGCCAGCGTGCGTGCCATGGCACAGCTGAGGAGGCTGCGCCTCGCTTCCTCCCACGTGGACACCGGGCGGAGTATCGGTCGCCCGTCGGGCATCACAGGCAGGCTCTCAAGCAGCCGGGGCCACCGCGCAACTTTGGGGCTGTGTGTGCCATGCGCCAGGAGCTCCCAACCGTAGTCCCGTAAGACCTCCCCGATGACATCAACACCGTCCTGCTCCGGGCCCCTGGCGGATGCCAGAACCAAGCGTTGTCCTCCCGCCCGAGCCTCAATGACCGACGCGAGGCCCAGGGTGTCAAGGGTGTGACGGGCATCGGCAGCCACGTGGTCGGCCCCTCTGGCAGAGAGAACATGGCCTCCGTGACGTGGTCTTGCGCGTCGTTGCCCTGTACCCGTGCCAGCTGCTTGGAGCCCACCAACACTGCCATGGACCGCTGCTCCGTGACCGCTGGTATGGCTCGTCGCAGCTGCCGGTCATACAGCCACTACGTACCCACGTCAAGTACGACAGCCACCGCCAGGATTGGGAGACTGAACAGAGGTTGCTGAAGGACCGGCAGCACCTCTTGAGGCCAGCCCATGACGTTTCCCATTGCTGGATGGTTGGCGTACACCTGGAGCCAGGGATCACTCTTGCCGTCAGGGCTTCTCACCATGGTACCACGCACCAGGGCCCACGATTGCGCCGACAGCACGCGGGACCACTCCCTGAATGTCGTGATGTCCCGTGCCACCCATGAGCCGATCCACTGGCTGAAGGTCTGCGCCACCGCCGCCATCCAGTGAGGGAACAAGGACATGGCCTGTTCTTGCGCGATGCATGACAGTGGCACCAACAGTGCGTGCAGCGGTGGCCTTTGAAAGGTTGCCCGCAGGTCGCCGGGGAGGACGGCAAACGGGTTCCACGGCGGACGCCGCTGGATCCTCCCTGCCGGCGGGCAGAAGGGTGTGTCACCTCGCAGGAACGCGTATACCGCCCTCCTTCGATTTTGCATCGGCAGCTGCTGAAGCGGTACCCAGAACCCCATGACCATGGTGGGGTATACAACCGGTCTCCGTGTGCCCACTAACCCCATGTACAGAGGGGAAGACGCCCGGTGAAGCCCGGTGAGAGCCCGGCAGGAGCGTGTCCCTTGCCGTAAAGCCCCCGTGACGGCATTCCGGCCACTTGGGGCATGTTACCATGTACCGGCAAACTGCCATTTGCCGGTATCTTACTATTTCACGCCAATCTGCCCCGCACCGCCTTCGGCCGTCGATTCGGCAACCTAACCCTAACAACAGATGTAGGTAAGACGTGTTTGTGTGAGAGATCTGGGCATTTCAGCTATTAGCGGCCGCATCGGCAACCGATGCGTCACCCGCTGAGATTTACACATCAGAATATCAGGAATCAACAGGGTTTTATTTTTCATATTGTTTCCGTAAATTTTCACGCTTCCGTTCTGATAATCAATGTTTTGACTGCTGGCGGTTGGCTCGCCACTTTAGCGTAACCGCCAGTTTAACTGTTATTTACAGACATTTTAGCGCAATCCGTGACGAAGACTCTAAAGTCTTCAGGAATTGCATTGATGCATCTGCAATTTTCACATTGTACACTCGCAACCTTAATCCGAATTTTTCAGGATGTCGAAATCGGATTTTCGACTCCGACATCCCCGCACTTGATTTGACCTCTTTCGAGTGGACCTACGTGCTTCCCTATGCACGAATCAACTTTCCTTTTGTCTTGCCCTCCATTTGTCTTAGAGATATGGGCAAAACAAAGTTGATTCGTGAGGCCACTTGTGAGGGTCATATCTCGTGCTGCTTGCGAGGAATGACAATAAGAAAGCATGGGATGTATTCACAATACTCCCGACGTAATTTAGGAAGCTTTATACGCCTTGTGTCACCACACGTGCGCGCTAGCGTAATGGATCATGGTAAAGAGGGTAGAGTTTGCGTTATAACTCTTTGGCCATGATATTGCGTGCGTTAAGATAACTTTCGAGTGTAGCGCGCGAGTGTTGGTGTTGCATAGGAACTTTCCTTGAGTTCCTATGAGCGATTGACACAAAGTTATGCCCTTGGAGGGGCATGACATATCCTGGGGGGAGCTACCTTTTTGGGCAGTATGTGGTATGTGCCATGTGTTGTATTGCGTGCCCATTTAGCGGGTTTGGCTAAGAGCGATACACCCACCAATGGACCTCATATTGCACGAGGCCCTTCCTTATACTCCCCACGATCAATTGCAAGCCTAACCTTCGTGGAGGGAAGCTGGTGTGGCGATCCCAAAGCGATGCGTTGGGAGCAAGGTGTGTGTTTTGCAATTTTCCATACTTTCATGTGCCCACTTGGGAAGTAGCGCTCGTGACCTTTCAAAGCGCCCCAAGTGGAGCACATATGTGGAATCGAAGGTCATTGGTGTCAAGTCATTGTGTTTAGAAGGATTGGTCGATTACTCAATCCAAGCCGAAGATATTATAATATATTTGTGCGCCTTTCAAGGCACCTTTGGGTGTTTTTTCGCCAATATTGCTGTTTTTTGCCCGTCATGATGTCAGGTGGCGACCGTGTATCTCAATCTTGCGCCCAATTGACATCATGACCCAAGTACGTTATGAGGGTACATACTTCGGTGCCCAACATATCTTGGACCCGGCGGATAACTCCCCTTGGGCTTGGCATACCGTGGCCGCCATGTTGGCGATTTGGGACTATCCCAAATCATGGGCTCACTTGGCGACCCTGCCATTCCCAATACCGGAGGAGTTGGGCGACGCCCAAAAGATATGTTGGACACATATGACTTGATACCAATCCTATGGCACACTCCGGTCCAAGTCGGGCATGTGCCTCATTTGCCCCAACCATGAGTGTGCGCATTTTCGGCCATTTTGAGCAATTTTCCACATTTTCTGCCCGCCGTGCACCATGTTCAGCACACTCGTGCACGCCGGACTCATGGACCAATGGACCATATATGACATGGGTGTTATGGACATTGGTCCCCATGGTTCACACACCACGTGGGCGAAGAGGAGCTACCTTTGTTAGGGTGCTAGCCCAAAGTGAGCGTGGACAATTTTGCCATTTTGGCAATTGTGGACCCAATTGGGATTGTCACCACGCCAGGTGGCATGGAGATCTTTGGAAGCCAAGGGCATGGAAGTCTCTGTTGGACTCCCGGTGAATCGCGTATGGAATGGCGGATCCGATCTCCAAGCCGGCCTGGAGATATACTATTGGGAGCACCCCCGAATTTTGGCTCATTTCGAGCAGCCAAAATGACCCCCTTTTGGGACCCCAATTCCCCCCCCCCCGGTGTGGTCAATTGGGGGCCCCATATCTCTATGCCCACAGGGAGCCCGGACCCAATTTCAAGTTGTACACCCTGATATAGGTCCTAGGTCCTGCCTCCTATCCTGTGAGCCATTGGCCTTGCCCTGGCCGGGCGAGCCACGCGTGGGAATGACGCCAATTTTGGTGATTTTGGCATCATGACCCCACTTGACGAACCCGTGGTGCCCTGATGCCGGGACCTCAGAGGGAACCAGGTTGGGTGAGGGCTCCAGGGAGTTCGTATTCAAAGGGCATAGGGTCAGTTGCCTCGTCCCTACCTCTGGCGGGTCCGGACGAGGGGTCAATTTTGGAGATTTTTTAGCCAATATCAGTTTGGGCTGAAACAGCCCATTTTCAGCTACCAACTCCTAGGGGATAATGGCGGGGCCATATCTTTGGCTCAGAGGGGAGTTGGGACCCGTTGTTAAGGGAGCATAGGGAGCCACAGTGTTTGTTGGCCTTGGAGCTCTTTGGTTCCGAGGAACTCGCCTGTGGCTGGGCGGGACACCTCCCCCCCTGGCAGGGTGTCAGGGTCCGGACTGAGCAGGGCATGGGTTGTGTTTGAGCCCCCGCCCCCACCAGCCACTGAGAGGGTCGGACCTGGGATTGGGACATGAGTTGGGACTGAGTGTCTATTGTCCTGTGATGCCCTTACCCCAGTCCAGTCTCAACCCCATGTGTACATATCCAGATGTGTTGCTGTACATACTTTTGTTCCCTTGTTTCAGAGTGCCAAGGATCCTGAAACGCTTTGTCACATGACACGAGCGTATTAATGCCCCTGTGAGCGCAGTGCTTTGCCTGCCTGCTTGCTTGTGCGTGTCACCGCAGCGTCCCGTGGCCAGGCCCCCCCACGGGAACGCGTCAAAAGCGTTTCACCGACGCGGGGTTACCCATCCCTCGCGTGCCACTCGGGGCCACCAACCCGGAGCAGCGCGGCGCAGCAGGTCGCAGCTCACAGCTCGCAGCGCAGCGCAGCGGCTCGCAGCGCCGCCCAGCGACAGCGCCGAGACCGTGAAGGAGGTGGACAGACCAGGACTCCCTCATCAGAGATTCCCATCGGCCGACCAGCAAGGCCGCACACCCAGTCGCGTCAAACACCTCCACAACCACCGGCCGACCAGCACCGGCCGCACTCCCAGTCCAGTGCTACATCACCCACCTCAACAACCACCCCAGGACCACTCCATCGAGAGCACCGATGGTGAACTGGGACGAGGCGGGCAAGACCTGGCCGCAGCGCCACCCCCATGCGGCGCGCCTACTGCGTGGGTTGCTGTGGGGGCAGCAGTACCGCCACAGCAATCCCCAGTGCAAAGGCGGCATGCCCGGGAGCTTCGAGCTCCGCGAGGACATGGGCGAGGACCGCCTGCGGGCAGTGGAGGAATGGCTGCGGGCGGAAGGGTATGAGTACCGCTTCCGCCGCAAGCGCTGGAGGACCTGGACCCGCCCGGACAGGCCCGGCGAAGGGCTGCGCCCCGACGGGATTGAGGAGGACGAGAAACCCAACGAGTACCCGTCGGGCGCCTCGATCAACGTCTCCATGTGGGACATGATCGAGAAGGAGTTCCCAGAGCTGGGGAACGAGCGCAGGCTGCAGGGCAGCAGCAGCGCGTCTCCCGGGAAGGAGAAGCGTTCCGCCGTGGACAGGAGGCGGGACAGGAAGTGGCGGGAGTACCAGGAGTCCCTGGCCGCCGAAGCTGCGTAAGGCGCCAGGGGCGGAACCCCAGCCCACAGCCCCCAACGGGCCAATGGCGGTCACCACCCCGGCCACACCACCCTTGGTGACTTCCTGGAAGTCGCCAAGCACGCCAAGGCCAAGCCCCGGCAGCTGCTCCTGAGGAAGTCAGGCCCCAGCAGCCACGTGGAGTCGGCCCACCGCGGGAGGATGCCGGGCGACCAGGCCAGCTCCAGCGGCAGCGTCGCTCCCCACCAAAGGGATGTGGCGCGCGCCTGCAAGCGCACCTGTGGGGTGCCCTGCAACCTTCGGGTTGCTCGGCAACGGGCCACGCAGCAGAACGCTGCCGTGGAGGGCGCCGTCGGCATCGCCCATGAGGAGGCCACCGAGTGGGGCAGAGGCATGGACTACCACGCCTCGACCGTGGCAGCCATCGCGGCCGGTCTCACGGCTGCGGCCGCCCATGAGGCAGTGGCTGCCCGAATCCGGGGTGAGGTGGCGGCGACCGCCGAGGAAGCCCGCCTGACCCAGGAGGCCATTGCCTGCAAGGAGGCCGAGGTGAAGGCGCTGGAAGAGGCGCTTGCCCAAGAGAGGGCAAAGAAGGAGGCGGAGGAAAGGGCCCACGCCGAAGCAACGGCCAAGGCCCAGGCGGACGCCGCCAAGAAGGACGCCATCGAGGCCGCGCGACGGAAGGTCCCTGAGGAGAGGGCCAGGACGGAGGCGGAGTTGGCGGCGTTGGAAGCGGGGAATGCTCGGCTGCAGCGGACCCGGGAAGCCGAGGCGACTCGTGCCCGGGAGGAGCCCGAAAGGCGAGCTGCCGCAGCCACCGCCGCCGCAATGGAGGAGGCAGAGGCCAAACTCCGCCGCGAGACTCCCCCGGGAGGATCACGAGTGGAGACCCTTCGAAAGCTTTTCGAAGGGGACGCCTCCTGCAAGATGACGCTGGACGAGGTCGACACAGGCAGCACTGGGAGCAGTGGCCCCACCGCCTGCCGACGGAGGAAGGGTAAGGGGAAGACCCCCGAGAGGCCACGGAGGCCAGCGGGCGGACACCCCCACGACGGTGACCCCTTCTTCACCGCCAGCGACGGGGATGAACGAGGCCGCCGACATCGCCGAGGAGTGGCTGGCGGAGGAGGCGGAGACGTCCCCATCGAGCCGGAAGGTGAGGATGAGGAAACCCCTCCTCCCTACCGGAGCTCGGAGTCTTCCGAGACCGAGACGCCCAGGTGTTATGGCTTCGAACAGCAGCAGCGCAGCAGCGCGCAAGTCGGAAGTCGCAGTCGCAATCGCACTGCAGTCTGTGAATAATAAAGAAGCATCGAATGCCAACTGTGAATGAGCGCTGTAAGATACTTCGATCTTTGAACAGGGTTTACGTCTTCGAGATTGTGTTATTATTGGTGCCCCGTCTAAAGATCCTGCACAGAAGAGGTTTGTCGTATTTTGGGATTTTCGAGAAACAAAGAGGCACAGTCGAGTTCCCAAGAAACAAACCACAACAAGTGGTAGCCAGCTAGGTGGCGGGGAGGATTCGAGATCAATTTTCGAGATCAATCTTCGACGCCGCAACGCCGTCAACTTGATTTGGACTTCGATCTACAATGGAGCGGCCCTTCGACGATGCAGCTATGCTGCATTTCATCAGAGACAGTTTGTTTCGAAGTGATTCACCCTTGCATCACGAATTTTCGACTTCGTTAGAGAATTTCATCGCAGAGCGCATCGCTAGTCGAGAAAGCGAGTGGTTTCCATGTCTCTCTCGTGATCTTCACAGCTGTTCGCAGAAGCTTGCAGATACTCAAGCCAAAGTTATCGAATTGGAACAACGCATCGATGTATTGCAGGCAACAGCAGCGAGTGCTACAGCAGCAACTGGCCAGCGCATCGATACCTTGCAGTCCTCGACGGAAAATGCAACTCAAGCTGCTGCAAATGAACTTCGACGCGTAGAACATGAATTGTCACAATGTTATGCTCTTCTCAACGAATTTATACGAACTTCGAGTCCACCACCTCCGAACAACATCCAGTTTCCACAACCACAACCACCGTCTTCTTCGAATTCGAACCAACCTCACCCTCCACAACAACCACTCCCACAGCAGCCTACCTTCGAACCACTACCCCAGTTCGTAGTCCAACGTGCTCCTTCGCAGGAGATTTTGGGACGCCGCGTCGAGCGCCTGAACAAACTGGTCAAGAGGTTCACGGGTAAACCTGGATGTGGAGAATTTCGAACAAGGAAAGAAGATTTACTACGAGCCTTCACTTTGTCGGACATCACCTCACCCGTCGATCAGGCAGCAACGATGTCATTCCTCCTCGATGGTGATGCCGCTGAGTACTATCATAGCCTGACGAAAGTTGTACAGGATGACTGGTTCGAGCTCATGCGTGTATTAGGCCAGCGTTTCGACTGCATATCCCATGAGCCAGTGTATTTGTCGAGAATGTTGAGCCTGAAAGAGAGCGAGTTCCCCCGACATGCAGATTACGTTCGAGAATTTCGTACATGCGTTATCAAGTCGAAGGTAAACACCAGTGAACTCCAGATGGGTTTCCTCGTCAGCTCTCGATTTGTTGAAGGTTTGTCGAATGACGCTGTTCGTCGACAGTACATCCTTGAAGTCCGTGCGAGATGGCGTTCTAATAATCCATTTGGATTCGATACCTTGGTAGAGACCATCGCGGAAGCCTACATTGCGGCTGGGTATCAACTTGAAGAGGTACAGAACGCATCGAGAACGACATCAGATCACACCCTGGGTCCTGCAGTGTCGGGGCCCCTGCCTATGATGGTCCCACCCACTTCGACTTCCACGTTTCCATTCAACCCTATGCCAACGCCACACGTCAGCCCAATGCCGACTCCAGCTGCAGCGCCCACGGCTTCGACCGTGGCAGAGCTGATGAATCTCGATGCAATTGCCAAGCTCCGAGAAGAGTTACATGCCTACATTGGTGAACGGTTCGGACGTCAACATGGTGGACGCCAAGATGGTCGAGAAAGCAGACATTGCTACAATTGTGGTGAACAAGGACACTTGGCCCGTGACTGTCCAAAAGGTCGACCGCCATCCCGAGGACGAGAACGTCGGGATTCAAGGTCGAACACACCGAAACGAAATCAAAGTCGAGACAGCAAGGGACGGTTTCGATCCCGCTCCAAGAGCACAGAAAGGCCTACAACGGCCTAGAAAACAATTCCGAAGACCTGGTGGCGGACGTCCTCGAGAAGAGCTGAACACCACCACCAGCACCAATAAACCCGAAAAGAATTCGACGCTTGGAGGTGTCACTGTCGAAGGAACCGAACCTGAGCATGCGTCTCTGTTCACGGTTCGAGGGCGCATTTGCGCATGTCGTGAAGACTCCTTTGACTCCAGCGTGGAACTGTTGGTCGACTGTGGAGCGACCAGCGACTTTATGTCGATGCAAACAGCAAAGAGGGCGCGACTTCCCCTCTATAAAGTGAGAAACCCTGGACATGTCTTGACAGCCGGAGGTGTCCAAGTCGAAGTACGGTACTACACGCGAGCTTATGTTCGAGTTGGAGAGCTTGTATTTCGTCATCACTTCAAGGTCTTGGAGATTTTGCCGGATGTAGTGCTTGGACTACCATGGCTTCGAAGCTACAATCCAACTGTCAACTGGAAGGAACGATACGCCAACATCCAACATGGTTCGATTTCGTACCGGTTGTCTTTTGGCGAATCAAGACATTCCACCCAGCTGCAGTTTCAAGCAGCTTCGAAGCTGGACCTTCTTTTGATACTTTCATCCAGTTCCTCGAAAGCGAGTCCGGTTGGGAATCCTACCCCACATGCCAGCGAACACCCTGACCTAAACTCGTCGACACACGTTCAGCGCGGTACTGACATGTACGATGAGTCCGAAACGGACGATGGTATCACCGATGAGGAGTGCAGCGATATGGAGATTGAGTACATTTCGTTGCCGAAACTCAAAAGAGAGATCCGTCGATCTGATCTCACGGGAGATCAAGTATTTCTGTGTTGCATGCCTCGACCAGCAGTGCCGGTCGATCAAATGTATAAGATGCAAGCCAGTGATGGCAATGATGACGGGCTTGACCCCGTTCGACGCAAACTACCGAATCGGTTACACAAGTGGGCGGACCTCTACGACCGGGAGAAAGCGGAGTATGGAGACCTACCTCCGTATCGACCTGGAAGAGATCATCGAATACGCCTCGATTCCGAAGACAATCCACCGTGGGTACACCCTAACAAAATGGATCCGAGCCAATGAGATGAATTTCGACGACAATTGGACAAGTTGCATCGATCTGGTCGCATCAGACCATCCTTGAGTCCATACGGAGCGGGTTGCCTACTGGTGAAGAAAGCGAATGGTAAATGGCGTATGTGCGTCGACTACCGAGCGTTGAATACGCGAACTGTACGAGATCGGTATCCCTTGCCATCGATCCAATCCATCTTGAATACACTGGGGGGTTCCACCGTATTCTCAAAGATTGACCTTGTTAGTGGGTTCCACCAGATCCGAATTCAAGACGAAGATATCGAGAAAACCGCCTTCAACACACAATTTGGCGCCTTCGAGTGGGTTGTTATGCCCTTTGGCCTCTGTAATGCGCCATCGACGTTCCAACACGTCGTGAACGATGTCCTTCGAGACCACTTGGGGATCTTTGTATGGGTGTACATTGACGACATCCTCGTCTTCTCGAAGGATGCGGACGAACACCAACGACACCTCGACCTGGTACATGAACTACTCCGTAAACACCAGCTCTTTCCCTGCATCGATAAATCCACATTCTTTCAGAGTCGAGTACCCTTCTGAGGATACATCATCGACCAAGATGGAGTACACATGGACCCCGAAAAGATCAAGGTCATTCGAGGTTGGCCTCCGCCAACTACGGTTCATGAAGTTCGACAGTTCATTGGATTGTGTGGATTTTACCAGCAGTTTGTCGAAGGGTTCCAAGCTGTCGCAGCCCCTCTGACTGCAGTGTTTAAGGCAGACTTCGAGTGGGAATGGACAGCCGTCCACCAGGCTTCCTTTGACAAGCTGAAGCAGGCGATGATCAGTGCGAGACATCTCAGTGCTATCGACCCCCGACAGCCGTATCACCTGTACACAGACGCTTCGAAAGATTGCGTAGGTGCTACGCTGGCGCAACGATGTGCGCATGGGAAGTACAAGGGACATCTTCGACCTATTGCCTTCATGTCGCGGAAAATGCAGCCTGCCGAAACTCGATTCCCGATTCAAGAACAGGAGTTGTTGGCCATTGTATTAGCCTTGAAACAATGGTTTCACCTACTTCGAGGACCGCAGCAGGTGCACGTGCACACTGACCACGAAAGTCTTCGATATCTCAAGACCTGTCCTCGACCGCTGACACCACGGTAAGCACGATGGTCCCAATTCCTGGAGGAATACAACCTGACGTTGTGGTACGTGCCGGGCCTCGAGAACCCTGCGGCAGACGCCTGCTCCCGTCTAACTTCGCGGCAGTTGATGGATATCGAAAATGCCACACGTACACGGGCTTTCGCAATTCCCCTGGTCGAAGATTGGGCTTCACCGGAAGGAGAACCTGTCGATGAGTTCCTACATGTACTCGAAGACTCATTCTCTCATGACGAGGTGTGGCCCCGGCCGTACGACCACCTGTACGTTTCGCTACGGAGCGGGCGTTCCGTGGGGAAGGATCTTGACGCAGATGAGCTTCGGAACCAGCCCCCCAATCCGACACTGAACCCGCTGTCGAACCGGAGGACCTGGAGCTGCTACCGTCGAGCGCGACAAGTGCTGAGCCGGAGGACCTGGGACTGGAACCAGCACCATCGGACGAGATCATGGCTGAGAATTCACACCAACCAGACATGCATCTCGATGAGGCTGGCAATGAGCCAGACACGTCTACCGACACCGACGACCTCCCCGATGTAAGCATTGATCGCCCTCTTGGAGTAACCTTTGGCAATGAGCTTCGATACGCTCCGACCATGGCGGAACTGATTCGCTGTCGACGTCACCGTGACGGCACGTTGCAATCAGTCCCCTTGCCGAAGGTTGGGTCGAACACGCCGTACTCTTCGAGTCTTAAGGGTACACACCGCCGAGTACATCGACATTATCAGTGCAAAGACTTGACTTCGACAGCTGTGTGGGCGGCAGCCTATCGAGAGGACCCACGGACGAAGCACATCTACGAAGTCGCGATTCGAAGCCCTGCGGCACGACACCAGCTTCGAGATGCCAAGTTGTCCTTCGATGATGGCAAATTCTTCCATTTGTCGACGATGGGCAAACGTGTGCTTGTTCCCCGAACGCTGGTTACGTCGATTGTGGCTATGTATCACGAGTCGGAGTTCTGTGGCCACTCAGGAGTCCTTCGAACCATGGCCCTGATTAAACGCGACTACGTATGTTCACACCTTCGACACTACGTCCAGCGATACATACTAAGTTGCGATGTCTGTCAAGCGGCGAAATCAAGACGAGACGACACCGCCAGAGTGCAAAGACCATTGCCGGTGCCCGACACCAAATGGCACAGTGTGTCCATCGAATGGGGCCTCGGGATTGCCGCCGACCACAAGGGGCCATGACGCCATCATGACTGTAGTCGACCGATTCTCCAAGCGTGGAATGTTCATCCCTTGTCGCAAGGATATGACAGCCGACGACCTTATCTATGTGTTCCTACGTGAGGTGATTCGATTGAAAGGATGCCCTCAACAAATTGTTGCTGACCGAGACAAGCTGTTCGAGTCTCAGGCGTGGAAGGAGTTGGCCCAGCGCTTCAAGATTGAGATGCATCAAACAGTGGCCAACCGCCCTCGAGGCAATGGCCTGGCGGAGCGCAGCAATCAGTCCATCCTCCAGTGCCTGCGTACACACGGCATCTTCGGCAACAATGAGTGGGATGTCGACCTCCTGTTCGCCCAAATCCAGTTCAACAACCTGACATCCAATAGTCTTCGACTATCGCCGTTCGAGATAGATGAAGGACGAACACCCCATTTTCCATTGGATTTTCCCCGAATGACTTCTCATGCAAATGAACCATCGACCGTGAATGATTACATGCAACGAGCGGAACGTACTTTCGATTCTGTGCGTGCAATGCTTGCCGAAGAACGTTGACGCGAGATGCATGTGGTCCTGCAAATGGACCGACACGTTCGAGTGCCTGAAGTCGGTGACCGATGGTGGGTGTTGGTGCCGGAATATCGACATAAAGGGAAACTCGATGTTGTCTGGTGCGGCCCTTACAAAATACTCGAGGTACTGAACAAGGGCGAGAATGTCAAACTGGACATCCCTGCCCCCTTCGATGGGTTGCGAGTTTTCAATCGAGACAGCATAAAACCCTACGTCCACCGAGAGGGACAGCCGGTGTGGGAGTTTCCGATGCCCCCTGTCGAAACTGGAGAATCTCCTCGACTTGTCAAGATTGTGGCTAGACGTCGAGTGGGATCTAAAAAGCGCCGCACATTCCTGTACCGTTGTTAACGGGATGACGACACATGGTCTTGGGAGTCGAGCAAGGCTCTAGAGGAGGAACCTGTAAACCTTGAGTTCCTTCGACTCCACCCTGAGTAACCTTACTCTTCTCTGCAGCGTGGTTTTTCGAAAAACTCATGCGAGGTTCCGGGTCGATCGCCGGAGCCTCCGCCTATGGTACTACATCCCGGACGCCCCGAACTTACTCTCGACCTCCGCCTTCTGGAGCATCACCGTCGAACGTCATCGATGTTGACGCGAACAATGACAACATTGGTGCCAAACCCCCAGCGAGGACGACTTCAACTGGACGCTGTTTGTCGGTAGCATCAGCGCCAACTCGTCCGAGTCGTCCTCTGGATCCATTCGAACCGCCGAACTGCAGCCAGTCGGCATATGCTGGGAGCTCGAAAGGAAAAGGAGGCCCGTCGAAAGGAGGCAAGGGAGGTGTGTTCCCTCACGGGGAATTTGCAGGAATAGCGCCGACTGGACGGCCCATCATATCAGGAGGCGCCACAGGCTTGGAAGTGCTCGAGATAGCCCTGGCGAACTGGCCTGTTCCGGAACCGACCAAGGGAGGGACCCCACCCGACTTGCAGCCAGAACTCTGTAAGCTGTACGGGCCCCCGCCCCCGGTCGATGCAGAATACTTTCGAGAGCGGTGCTCAAGCCCTGACTGGTTCGATTCTGATGAAGATCTTGCTTGCTACACGGGGTACGACAACTGATCTTCCTTCCTCTGTTCAGCACCCGGATGGGTCGACAGTTCTTGGACATCGAGGCCGAACACCTGGACATCAAGGCCATCCACGGACGAACCGGGTACTGGAGAGCCGAAAGTCGAAGACGACTGGGTCGACCAATCCTGGCATTCGAATGCCCCGAAAACACAACCTTCTACTCGAACGAACCAATCCAACTCCTATTACCACGACGACGACCACAACGACGACGATGAACCCTGGCCACTGGAGTCCGACGCAGAATATCCTTATGAGCCCGTGTGGTCGACAGCACCGCCCAGCTACGATTCTGTGCCGGTGCCAGAGTGGAAGTGGCAGCCCTATAACATGCCGCAGTACAATCATGAAATCGAGACCATCGAGGAACTCCGACACTTGGGCACGTTCGGATTGAAGCCAGCCTATGGATTTGGGACACATGAGGATGATCCGATGAAGACGGAATACACTAAGCTCGAACCATCGGTACTCACTATTGCGTCGAGCGCCATGGCTGGTTTTCGAGGACCGCACGCGTTCCTGAACGAGAAACATGCTGCAGCCGTGTCAAAGGCAAATGCCACCATTTCTGAGTTAGGCAAGACCATCTGCATCGACAGTTGGGGACGAACCGCACCATTCCCTTACGAACTGGCTCGAAGCGCCCCTGACACGTCTTTCGATGAGCGTGGAAATCTTGGCGGTAAGCCGGGATACCAGTGGTATACAAGAATCGAAGTGGCTTGTCAGAACTTTCGAGCGGCCCTCGTCGAATGGCGACGTTGTGATGAAGAGCTCGATTGGGGATTCCGACAAAGACTCACCGAATATACCCTGCCGAGTCAAATTGCTCGACTCAACCGCATGCATCGAGAGATCTCGGAAATCGACGACCTGATAAACGTTGCGGATGGGATCGACCTGATCTTCAAATATCGACGCCTCTGTAACCACGAAAGGATGAAACCAGAAGCTCCCGTTGCCGTTTCGATCATGGGAGTTATCCGTGATCTTCAGAAGGTTTGCCAGGCGAACGACTGGCTCTTCGAAGATCGAGCCCCCTTTCTTGCGTACAAAGTCGATTTGCCTCCGCCGACACCAACTGCGCGGCCTACGAGGCACCTCTCGACTTGGGTATAAGCGGTACGGGTGCGCTCCACATCGAACACAGGACCTTGCGGTCCAGCTCCAGGAGTACTTTCGACTCGGAGAAGGGACCGAACCCTATGCGTACAACGCCGTCACACCAGGCGCCCCCATCGGCCTTGTCCAGTTGGCGACGATCTACCAGACTGGACCCTGACGGCTCGGGTACCACGACTTCGATGAGGCGACCCGACGAGTTGCTGCCCTCCACTCATCGAATGAAGAGTATGCCAACCGTTTCCCTTTCGTGGGTGCCCCCGAATTGGTTCGACGCCTGGGTACCTCGAAATACCTCATGTCCCCCTTCGAGGCCGGATACGAAGGTGGACAACGTTGGCGTCGAGCGGTCCAGTCCGAAGGGATGTCTATACTGATGAACAGGAGGAGATCGAGAAAACCGACTCGCCTGCGAGTGACCCGTTCCACCCGGACCCCGTCGATCACCGGTTTTTGTCGATGGAGTCGAACGCCTATCAGCACCACTTCGACATCCCGTTCTTCAAGTACCTCACACCGATCCACGATGACTTTAAGGCTGCACATCGACGCAAGGTCAGCTGCCGAGACCAAGTCCTCGAAGCGATCATTGTTGACAAGGCTTCGAGCCTTGTGACTGCAGAAGCGGTTCGGTTCGCTCTGCAGAGTTCCCTCGCTGATGGTCAGTATGTACATCAACACCTCGGTCGACTCCAAGAAGAAGGTTCTCAAACCGACATGCTTGAGATCATCGACCGATATGCCCTCGGGCCTGAAGTGGACGACATCAGCGCCGTCATTGTCGTGCGACGACTTTCGATTGCCGACACGCCGTGGTGGCGAGTCGATACGCGAACTGGTCAGTTCTACCACAGCATGGCCGCTGGTACTGGATCGAGGGAAACCTATCGATGGTCTACTGGTCGACATGACGGATGCTCCTTCGAGGCCACCAATCGGACCGATCTATGGCGTGAGGACGTTTGGAACCCGTCGAGCCTCTGGGACTTCTATTCGACCAGGGCACAAACACTGGGACCTGGACAATTTCGAGCGCTTGCCCGTGAACATGTCTTCGTATTCCAGTACAAGTGCCCCGTCGACAACCGACCTGGTGATCCCAACCTTCGATTGCTGAACCATCGATCTGGTATCCTGATTCAGAAGCGTGCCCTCGACAGTGATATCCGTCGACACTACACGGGTCATGACACCTTCAAGTTCATGGCTGGCGTCGAGACACTGAAGGAAGTGCATGAAGCATGTCGACTCCAGGTGAATCCTTCATCCACGTTTACGTGGGGCACGGACTGCTGATCCGACATGTCTGGATGCCAAGTAATGGCTTATTCGACATCTGGATGCCATTAATGGTATCGACTGCCTTCATATGTCCTGTCGAGTTGACAGATGTATAGGCCTGTTGGTTGTTTGTCTGCTGGGCATCCAGCTTCGATAGCTGTGCCCAATGTTATGGTATGTTATGGTTCGACGTGCCCACAGCCTTGCTGCGGGTACAGCGCCCGTGCAGTGTGCCTGGCGAGGTTGTCTTCTGCAGCTTCCGCCAAGAGCCACAGCCGTGGCAGAGTCGAACACGGCGTATGAATGAGGCGTTGACGACAGGTGTACCATGACTGCACCTCAGTGTGTGAGTTTCGACCACTCTTATGCTTCTGTAGCCAACACATGTCGAGGTCCAAAAAAATAATTTTATTTGTGGGCCTACTCTGCATATTCGACATTGTGACGCCCGCCCAGGTGAGTGAGACCTCTTCGAGGTCTCAACGGGGGGGTAGTGTTATGGCTTCGAACAGCAGCAGCGCAGCAGCGCGCAAGTCGCAAGTCGCAGTCGCAATCGCACTGCAGTCTGTGAATAATAAAGAAGCATCCAATGCCAACTGTGAATGAGCGCTGTAAGAAACTTCGATCTTTGAACAGGGTTTATGTCTTCCAGATTGTGTTATTATTGGTGCCCCGTCTAAAGATCCTGCGCAGAAGAGGTTTGTCGTATTTTGGGATTTTCGAGAAACAAAGAGGCACAGTCGAGTTCCCAAAAAACAAACCACAACACAGGTGGGGCGACATGGACGAGGATGATGACATGGACTTCGACTACACGAAGAAGCCCCCATCCTCGGACCCACCGAGGCGACCTGGCGGAGACCCAACGGGACCCCTTGGCGGAGGACCATCAGGACCCCCTGGAGGACGCCCACCAAGTGGACCCCCTGGAGGCGGACCACCGGGCAGGGGAGGACCCCCTGGACCGGGCGGACCCGGCGGAGGCCCTCCTGGAGGACCCCCTGGGGACCCCGACGACCCACCAGGGGACGGCGACCCGGATGCCACCCGGCGGTGGATTGTCTACCTCCGCAGGAGGGTCCAGTTCCTCGAGCGCGAGGTAGACACGGGCAAGGGCGAGATGACTCGCATTGCCAGGGTCGCCGCGCGCGCACAGGGAGAGCTGGACATCGCCAAGATCGAGATGGTCAAGAGCGCCAGCGTCGCCACCGCCACCCAGAAGGTGCTGGACATCGCCAGGGGCGAGACCAGGTCGCTGAACAAGGTCATCAGCGGCCTGCAGCAGAGGTTGGACGCGCTGGAAGCCCGTGGGAGCGTCGGCGCGACCACCCACCCCTGGAGTCTGGCTCGTCGGACGACGGCTGGGGACCCGGACCAGGTCTAGGCAGACCCCATGCCCCCGGCTGAGCCCCCAGGAGTCGCCCCAGCGCCAGCGTCCCTTCTCTCAGCGCCCCCTCTCACCACAGAGCTGGCCGCCGCAACGAGCGCGTGCCCCCCAGCAGTGGCAGTGAGGAGTGGCGTGATGAGTGGCTCACCGTGGAGTACCGCAACCGCCGTGCTCCACCGCGGACACCGGTACGCCCCCGACGCCCCGCACCAGCCCCGGAGCCAATCCCAATGGCTGGTGGGCGTTATGGTGGACTCAGGGATGAGGTCTGCAGAGGAGACGTTGAGTGGGACGTCGGCGGAGGTGAGGACCTGGACCTGGACCTGGAGGAGTTCGACATCAGCCCGCCGCGTGGTGTACGACGGGAGGCCGCTGAACGCAGCCGCCGGCGCCGTGATGAGGAGGCATACATGGAAGGAGTACGGCGTGAACATCTAGGTTCAGCGTACATGGAGGACCCACGGCGTAGCCATGCAGATACCGGGGAGGAGATGGAAGTGGCGGCCGTGGGAGTCCGTGGGAGAGGCCGATGGGAACCTCGGTCGACCTCGCGGCCGGCGTTCATGGTCTCTAAGGCCGCGGATGCCGCCGTGTGGGAAGACTTGAAGGACATCAAGCCCCCCATGTACGATGGCAACCCCCTCAACCTCGACCGCTTCTTGGAGAAGCTGGACGATTGGGGGGTGACCGTCACTGAAGACATGGATCCCGCAGATGCGGAGAAATATGTCCTCAGACGGTTCAGGTACCGCCTGCCGGAAGTGCTCCAAGAGCTATACTTCGTGGCAACCAAGGAGGGGAAGATCAAGACCCTCAAGGAAGCCAAGAAGTGGCTCAACGAGCAGGAGCGGGTGGACGCTCCGCAGGTGGCTGCCAAGCGGTGGAAGTCCATCAAGCTTCAGCATGATGGACGGGAGATCCGCCTACGGGATTGGCGGGACTTCCGGGGGCAATACACCCTCTTCCGCCGCAACGTGGAGGACTGGAACGAGGGTGACGAGCAGGCTCGCCTGCTCTCCATGCTGCCGGAAGCATGGATCAAGAGGGTCACCAAGGAGGAAGCCAAGCAGGCCAAGTCCAACCACACGGTCAAGATGATGCTCCCCAAAGAGTATCATACGAACGTGGTGGCTTGGACGAGGAAGAACGTGGCCCGGGATGTCAAACGGCACTCCCTGCGGAACGCTCTCCTCATCACCGTCTCGGGCGATCGCGAGAAGACCGCGATGTGGCGCCTTGACGAGTGTGACGTGAGTGGCCAGACCATCCGTCTGCAGGCCATCCCGGCGCCCATGAGCTGCGACGAGATCCTGGAGTGGGTTGGAGAGGAGGTACTCAAGGAGTACCGGAACCTCCACCACACCCGCGGGTTGAGGCCCGGCGACCGTGACGTCAACTACGTTGGCGAGGGGCCTGGCGGGGAAGCTGCCATGGACCCAGCGGGAGCCGATGGCGATGAAGCTCTCGTCGACGATGACGACGACGATGAGCCCGCCGAGATGGCCGTTTGTGCCTTCGTGGCCCACAACGGCGCGGGGAACAACCGGGGAAGCTGGAAACCCCTGCAGCCGGGTTGGAAGAAGAAGGAGAAGAGGGACCCTCGCCGCATTGGCGACCCTCCGCTGTCCTTTGGGGAGTTCATACAAGCTCACCCTCAGGGCTGTTTCGTGTGTTATGGGAGGAAGAAAGGCTTCAACCATGACCACCGAACATGCCCCACCCACCAGGCCGACACGGAGGCCTACAGGAAGGCGCACGGGTCGAAGAAGCGTGCACCTGCGGGTATCCGGGAGGCCAAAGTGGAGGTCGACAAGGACGAGCTCTCCAAGCTGATGTCGGTGGGGACCGAGTTGGCCAAGGAGATCCAGGAGATCAAGAGGAACTGGGTCCCCAGGTCGGACAACAAGAACAAGGAGAACAAGGAGAACAACCAGAACAAGGACAAGGACAAGAAGCCTAGGAATAGGAGGAAGAAGGGTGTCAACGAGGTTGATGCGGAGGAGAATACCCCTACTTCCACAACCGACGCCCCCTAGCAGAGCCCCTGCAGCCAAGGGCCCCAGCTAGGGCGGTCGCAGGATGGTGTCGTGGGAAGCGCCACACCATCCCTGTCGGGAGTCGGTAAGCACAAAGGGACTGCCGCGGGCGGAAGGCCCGGTCCGGCACCCAGTCGCGGTGGCGGGGTGAGGGCAAGTGAAGGCACGAACCCTTACACCTGTCCATCCTTCGCGACTAAGAATGTGTTTGATGTACTTCAAGATCTATCCGAGAGTATCGGAGGATCACCCGGACCGCAGCTGGATGCTGCAGATGGGGAGCCTGAGCCCTTTGTCCACGACCTGCACGAGTCGTTTGTTGAGCTTCTGGAACGGCCGGAGATCCTGAGCTTGCACGCTGTGCGCCGCGTTGGGCGCGAGCGGCAGTTGCACCTTAAGGTCCGTGCCTTATGCGGGGAAGTGGAAAAGGTCTTCGACGTGTTGGTCGACACGGGGGCTCAGGTCAGCTTGGTCAAGGCTGGCCTACTTCCGCCAGAGTGTCTGACCGACAGTCCGAAACCTGTCAGGCTGAAGGTGGCGAACGGCCAGTACATGGTGGGAGGCACGAAGGAAGCGGCCATTGGGCTGCAGTTCGTGAACCACCGTGAACTGAGCCGCCCAGCCCTTGGCAAGGAAATCCTCCTGCAAGGTCGCTTCTACGAGGCCGAGATGGACTGGGAAATGATCGTTGGGTACAACTTCATGATGGAGATGGACTCCGGCGTCCTCCCAGCCCAGGCCTCGATGACCCTGTACCAGGACGACCAGCTCTCGTGGCTTTCGTCACCTGAGCACCATGTGGAATGCCAATGGATCCACCCGGAACGCAATCAGCTCGAACTGGCCGCGCTGGACACTGAGCCAACTGGGCCAGCAAACAAGGAGTACGGCGTAATGCCGGAAGTGGCGAGCCGAGTGGTTGCGGACCTGGGAGCGTCGGATCTGGCCCTGGATGCGTTCTCTTCAGGAACCTCCGCCCATCTTCGGGTGTGTGAGAAGTACTGGAGCGCCCAGGACTCCGCGTGGAAGAAGCACTGGGGTCCGCATCAGGGATTGATGTGGATCCATTGCCCTCGATGGGACATTCCAAGAGCGATAGCGAAGATTCACAAGGACCGCTCCAAAGCAGTGCTGGTTGTTCCTATGGGATGCACCGAGGAGGAAAGTACCCGACATTGGGTAGTCTCATTGACCAACATGACCTTAAACAAGGTCAGCCTACCGGCTGGAGAGAGTGTCTATCAGGACGCTAAGGGACAGCCCATGCCACCCCAGAGATGGCCAACGGAATTCAACTATGTGGATGGGGGCCTTGATCAGGCCGACGCCACTGATTTCGTGTGTGTCAACCGCATCAGAACGGAGCCATGGCGGCAATGCTTTGCGGTTTCCCCTGTTGACATCGGAGAATCGGAAGACCCCCTCACTGAAGAGGAGTTGGATCTGGTTCAGGGGTATATGGATCAGCCCTTTCACGACTGGGGAAGCCAGCGTGAGGGCAAGGGCCAGGACAAAGCCTGGTGGGAAGTGGACTCGATCGTCTCTGTTTCCTATCATGGAGATACCTTCGTAAGGAGGGTACTGGACCACTTGTCCAGCCAGGACGAGCCAACCAGGGGTAACCCACCCACCTATGGCGACCTATTCCGAGGCAAGACCAGAGATGGCCCTTTGGGCCACCTGGGAAGACCACCTGAGCCGAAGCCGAGCGGGGTCGCTACCCCTCAAGTAAGCTCAGTGGTCCAGGTGCCCGGAAAAGCCAAGGCGGAGTCCGATGACTGCCCCAAGATCCAGGCATTGAGGGCCAGGCTGAAGCAGAAGTATGGTGATACCTTCTTCAGCAGAAAGCCTGTGTTTCCCCCACCGGTGCGTGGACCGTATGGCGAGGCCAAGAGACGATTGAAGCAGGACCCCCGTGTGTATCGGCACCGGGAGTTTGCCCTGAGGGGCGAGAGGAAGGAGGCCATGGAGAAGATCCTCCGTGACTTCATCGAGAGAGGCTGGCTCGAGCCGTGCCACTCCGAATGGGCCTCTCCGTGCTTCGTCGTCCCCAAAAAGGTGGCGGGTGAATGGCGGCTCGTGGTCGACTACCGCGGCCTAAACGCCAAAACGCAGCACGACAGCTATACGCTGCCCCTCATTGAGGACATGCTGCAAAAACAACACCGGCGGAGGATCTTCACGGTGATTGACCTGAAACATGGTTATCATCAGATGCCTCTCGCCGAGGAGTCCCGTGCCTGCACAGCCATGAGCACCCCACTTGGACCTCTCCAGTGGAAGGTGATGCCCATGGGCGTTACCAACGGCAATGCGGCTTTTCAGCGGATGCTGGAGAACCTGCTTGAGCCAGTGCGTGACTGTGCGGACCCCTTCGTGGACGACGTGATCATCGCGTCCGGGGACCCCAGTATGAGCTACGAGGAGCTCCTGGAGGCACATGCGAGGGACGTCACTCGAGTGCTGGACCTTCTGGTTCGGCACAAACTCACGGGCAGCAGTGACAAGGCCACCATTGCGGTAAGCGAGGTCATCTTCGCTGGCCACGTAGTCGGGAACGGGCAGCGAAAGCCCATACCTGGCAAGGTGGCTGCAATCGAGCACTGGGAAAAGCCCAAAACGGTCTCTGAGCTACGGGCGTACTTGGGGTTCTGCAACTACTACTCGGGGTATATCAAGATGTATGCCGAGTATGCAGCCCCCATGACGACCATGCTCAAGGGCAACCGAAAGGAGACCAAGAAGGGGTCCAAGAAGGCTCTGGTCTGGACTGCTGAGTCCGACCGTGCCTTTGAGGGGATGTAGCAGGCGCTGCTATCCGCAGTGGGTCTGCACCTCGTGGATCCCGACAGAGGGTTCGTCCTGCGCACCGACGCTTCCGACTACGCCGTTGGCGCTGTGTTGGAGCAAGTGCTTGACGATGGGAGGCACGTGCCCGTGGCCTTCTGGAGCCGAGTCCTGGCGGAAGGCCAGAGACCGACGTGGGGGCCCCGAGAAAAGGAGGCGTATGCCATCGTCATGGCTCTGAGGAAATGGGCTGGGTACATAGCCCTCCATCCCGTCACCGTCTGCACCGACCATCAGAGTCTGCAGTCGTGGCACAAGGAGCACGTGGACACCCCCTCTGGTCCCGCCTCCCGACGGGCAAGATGGCATGAGACCTTGGCCAAGTTCGACCTCACGGTTGTGTATATTCCTGGGAAGGACAACACCGTGGCGGACTGTCTCAGTAGGTGGGCCTATCCCGCCAGCAAGGGCATGACGGATATCTCTGCCCATGGCGATGAGGCTGAGACCGCTGAAGCCAAGAAGATCATTGAAATGGAGCGCCTGATGGAGGAGGAGGATCTTAAATGCTTTCTCGTCATGGCTGCGGATGCCCCCCTCGGAACGAGGATGGGCAGAGCGGTCAGAGTACTCGCCCCTGATGGAGCTGAGTCCGACAAGCACCTCTTCCCTGAATCTTGCCTCCAGGACGACTGGACCGACGACTACGCTAAGTCCGAGGCCTTTGCGGCCGAGTATAGGGCTGTGACCGACCCTGATGACGGGCAGAAGTGGCCAAAGGGGCTGACTGAGGAAGATGGCAAGCTCTACCGGAATGGTAAGCTGCTAGTACCGGAGTCCCGGGTGCTCGAGCTGTGCGAGGCTTGGCACCGCCACATGTTGCACCCAGGGGTCAAGAAGCAAGCCCTTGACATGCAGCGCCGGTTCGAGATCGACCAGATCGGTCTCTACACCGCCATCAAGAAGGTCAGGAAGGGTTGCTCGGTCTGTCAGGCCTGCAATCCCGATAACCGGAACGTCAAGGGGGAAGCCCAATGGACCCCGGTTCCGGACCAGCCCATGGAGAGCGTGGCCATGGACGTCTTCTCCATGCCCGAAGTGCACATTGGCAAAGAGACCTTTGACTGTGTGGTTCTTTGTGTGGATCGCCACAGTGGCTACGTAGTAGCCGTTCTGGCACGCAAAAAGGGGTTGCTTGCCAAGGAAGTGGCAGTCATGATGATTCGTCATTGGCTGACCGTCTTTGACATCCCCCGCACCATTTGCAGTGACCGAGGGCCCCAGTTTACTGGTGGCTGGTTCAAGGCCATGTGTCCCCTCATGGGAATACTTCATGCCAAGAGCGTCGCCTATCCCAGCCGGTCTAACGGCCGAGCTGAGGTGGCTGGACGGCAGGTGTTCGAGAAGCTGCGCAAGATTCACATCACCAATCCACGTCGGAACTGGTTTGAGGAGATGTGGCCCGCTCTGAAGGCCCATCACGACACCCCCACTCCGGGTGGTTTGTCCCCTCACCAGATTCTGTTCGGCAGGGACCCCCTTGGTCGGGGACTTCCCTTGTCTGGTGATGGCATGGCCATGGATGCCAAGGAATTCTTTGCGCGGCAAGAGCAAACGGCGCGGGACATCCGCCAGCAGCTCGAAAAGGAGCATGCTGAGCGTCAGAAGTCCGTCCCGAGCTCGACAGCGCAAAAGTCCAGGGTGGGAGACCCGGTGTGGGTGATCATACCCCGTCCTATGGGCACCCATCGCACCAAAACCTGGTTCACACCCGGAGAGGTGGTCCGCAGGATTGGTGAGGACACCTACCGCATCAAAGTGGGTCACGGACAGTTCCGGGAGCGCCACGAGAGTCAACTCCGTGTGCGGGAACCCGACCTCCGTGGCCAACATGTGTCCCTGGACTATGCCGCACATGAGGCTGATTCGGACGACGACTATTCTGAGCAGGACGACTATACAGTCGAGAAGATCCTGGCCCAGCGTCCGAACGCCTCGGCACCCGGAGGCCTGGAATTCAAGGTTCGTTGGCGAGGCTATGGGCCGTCCCACGACACCTGGGAACCCGTCTCCTCGTTCGTGCCGCGGATCAATACCCCCTTCATGGACTACACCCGCAGGCACAAGACCAAGATCCACGTCTCAGACTTGGCAGCACTCACCCGGGCGATTGCAGCCAGGGGCGCCTGATCAGCGTCCTGAGCTCTCCCCTGATGCATTTTGAGCGCTTGTGTGGTCGACGGATCGTCCCTCACTTGCTTGCTCTCTTACATCTTTCGGTGACCTGCCATCAGAGTGGCCATATGCCCCCCCCTGCTGAATCCAGAGGGGGATGGCCCCTCTCTTCAACTTCTATTCGTCACTCCCCGCCTGCTGAATCCTTGGGAAACCAGGCAGTGCGACTGACCTTCATATTCTCTGAGCTCTTTGGGCCTTGAAGCCCATACGTCGTTGCGCAACGGATGCCGCTGTCATCGGCATTGCGATTTTTTGGTGTGTGGTCTGGTCCCATGGCACTTGCGGGATCCAGACCAGTCGACGTGTGTCTGCAGACTATATATGGCCTGAACTCAGGCGTTTTCCTGTCCACCCTCCTGCATATGCCTTATCCTAACCGGGGCGTGGTTTGGCGCTCTGTCCAGAGTGTGTTTACACGCCTATTACCCCGCTTATTGCTTGTTTTTCTGTCCCCCAGGATATGTGCATTTGTATGTTACGTGTTGTCAGCCCATCACTGAGGAATGGACTGTTTTTCACCCGAATCGGAATACAAGGGCGCCTTGAGTCGCCGTTTACATGCTCTTACGTAAGGTCCAGCCTGGACCAGTACCTAAGTACAGATTCTTCTGTTTGATTGCCCGTGATACCGTGTAATGTGCTGATATCCTGATGGCGCCAGGCGGGAAGCCCAGTTGCCTGAATGCACTCCCAGCGGTCCGCCACTGTCAGTCCCAGTGTGAGCCTACCGACTCGCAGACGCACTTGCAGTCGGGTGGCGACCTCCGGTGTTCCCGACCTCGGTCAGTCTGCCTGGGAAACTGGTGGTTTGAGAAGTCGACGCCTCCGCCCACACTGCATGGGGACTCCCTCATGTATGGCCTTCGTGGTAATGGGGCGAGGAAAAAGACGGCCTTGACGCCCGATCCCTTAAGGAGGAGCTCGTTCGGCTGTACCACTCTGGACTCGCGTCGTGGATATGGACATGGTGCGCCTGAGGAAGGACCCGTGGGGACTCTCCCCCAGCCGGCGGGCCTTGGGAAGCCTGGGGTAGCCTGGTGGATCTTTGTGGTCGCTTTCGACCTGTGGGACCACCTCGGTCGTCGTGTGACGCCTATGTTGGCCGTGTATGCCACTGCCACTGTGGTAGTGACCGTAGCAGCCGGCAGCCGGTGCGCCTGGTATGGGTTAATGGGTCCTTTGGATGCCGAACAATCGCCGCCAGGACCCGAACTTGATACTTGATACTGTACTTGCAGTTACTAACAGCTACAGCACCGTACCTGTCTTACTGTGGGATTTGGGCAGCCTAACCTGCAAATCAGCCTGAAGTGAGGATGTGACACCCCCCCCCTTCAGGGGATGGTCCTGGGTACCCGCTGCCATGCTTGGGTGTTATCGAGCCCCCCCAAGGGTTTGCTCTAAGGAGGGGGGTGAAGCGGTACCCAGAACCCCATGACCATGGTGGGGTATACAACCTGTCTCCGTGTGCCCACTAACCCCATGTACGGAGGGGAAGACGCCCCGTGAAGCCCGGTGAGAGCCCGGCAGGAGCGTGTCCCTTGCCGTAAAGCCCCCGTGACGGCATTCCGGCCACTTGGGGCATGTTACCATGTACCGGCAAACTGCCATTTGCCGGTATCTTACTACTTCACGCCAATCTGCCCCGCACCGCCTTCGGCCGTCGATTCAGCAACCTAACCCTAACAACAGATGTAGGTAAGACGTGTTTGTGTGAGAGATCTGGGCATTTCAGCTATTAGCGGCCGCATCGGCAACCGATGCGTCGCCCGCTGAGATTTACACATCAGAATATCAGGAATCAACAGGGTTTTTTTTTCATATTGTTTCCGTAAATTTTCACGCTTCCGTTCTGATAATCAATGTTTTGACTGCTGGCGGTTGGCTCGCCACTTTAGCGTAACCGCCAGTTTAACTGTTATTTACAGACATTTTAGCGCAATCCGTGACGAAGACTCTAAAGTCTTCAGGAATTGCATTGATGCATCTGCAATTTTCACATTGTACACTCGCAACCTTAATCCGAATTTTTCAGGATGTCGAAATCGGATTTTCGACTTCGACATCCCCGCACATGATTTGACCTCTTTCGAGTGGACCTACGTGCTTCCCTATGCACGAATCAACTTTCCTTTTGTCTTGCCCTCCATTTGTCTTAGAGATATGGGCAAAACAAAGTTGATTCGTGAGGCCACTTGTGAGGGTCATATCTCGTGCTGCTTGCGAGGAATGACAATAAGGAAGCATGGGATGTATTCACAATACTCCCGACGTAATTTAGGAAGCTTTATACGCCTTGCGTCTCCACACGTGCGCGCTAGCGTAATGGATCATGGTCAAGAGGGTAGAGTTTGCGTTATAACTCTTTGGCCATGATATTGCGTGCGTTAAGATAACTTTCGAGTGTAGCGCGCGAGTGTTGCTGTTGCATAGGAACTTTCCTTGAGTTCCTATGAGCGATTGACACAAAGTTATGCCCTTGGAGGGGCATGACATATCGTGGGGGGAGCTACCTTTTTGGGCAGTATGTGGTATGTACCATGTGTTGTATTGCGTGCCCATTTAGCGGGTTTGGCTAAGAGCGATACACCCACCAATGGATCTCATATTGCACGAGGCCCTTCCTTATACTCCCCACGATCAATTGCAAGCCTAACCTTCGTGGAGGGAAGCTTGTGTGGCGATCCCAAAGCGATGCGTTGGGAGCAAGGTGTGTGTTTGGCAATTTTCCATATTTTCATGTGCCCACTTGGGAAGTAGCGCTCGTGACCTTTCAAAGCGCCCCAAGTGGAGCACATATGTGGAATCGGAGGTCATTGGTGTCAGGTCGTTGTGTTTAGAAGGATTGGTCGATTACTCAATCCAAGCCGAAGATATTATAATATATTTGTGCGCCTTTCAAGGCACTTTTGGGTGTTTTTTCGCCAATATTGCTGTTTTTTGCCCGTCATGATGTCAAGTGGCGACCGTGTATCTCAACGTTGCGCCCCATTGACATCATGACCCAAGTATGTTATGAGGGTACATACTTCGGTGCCCAACATATCTTGGACCCGGCAAATAACTCCTCTTGGGCTTGGCATACCGTGGCCGCCATTTTGGCGATTTGGGACTATCCCAAATCATGGGCTCACTTGGCGACCCTGCCATTCCCAAAACCGGAGGAGTTGGGCGACGCCCAAAAGATATGTTGGACACATATGACTTGATACCAATCCTATGGCACGCTCCGGTCCAAGTCGGGCATGTGCCTCATTTGCCCCAACCATGAGTGTGCGCATTTTCGGCCATTTTGAGCAGTTTTCCACGTTTTCTGCCCGCCGTGCACCATGTTCAGCACCCTCGTGCACGCCGGACTCATGGACCAATGGACCATATATGACATGGGTGTTATGGACATTGGTCCCCATGGTTCACACACCACGTGGGCGAAGCAGAGCATTTGTGGACCCAATTGGGATTGTCACCACGCCAGGTGGCATGGAGATCTTTGGAAGCCAAGGGCATGGAAGTCTCTGTTGGACTCCCGGTGAATCGCGTATGGAATGGCGGATCCGATCTCCAAGCTGGCCTGGAGATATACTATTGGGAGCACCCCCAAATTTTGGCTCATTTCGAGCAGCCAAAATGACCCCCTTTTGGGACCCCAATTTTACCCCCCGGTGTGGTCAATTGGCGGCCCCATATCTCTATGCCCACAGGGAGCCCGGACCTAATTTCAGGTTGTACACCCAGATATAGGTCCTAGGTCCTGCCTCCTATCCTGTGAGCCATTGGCCTTGCCCTGGCCAGGCGAGCCATGCGTAGGAATGACGCCAATTTTGGTGATTTTGGCATCATGACCCCACTTGACGAACCCGTGGTGCCCTGATGCCAGTACCTCAGAGGAAACCAGGTTGGGTGAGGGCTCCAGGGAAATCATATTCGAAGGGCATAGGGTCAGTTGCCTTGTCCCTACCTCTGGCGGGTCCGGACGAGGGGTCAATTTTGGAGATTTTTGAGCTAATATCAGTTTGGGCTGAAACAGCCCATTTTCAGCTACCAACTCCTAGGGGATAATGGCGGGGCCATATCTCTCGCTCAGAATGGAGTTGGGACCCGCTGTTAAGGGAGCATAGGGAGCCACTGTCGGTTGGCCGTGGAGCCCCTTGGTTCCCAGGAACTCGCCTGTGGCTGGGCGGGACACCCCCCCTATTGGCAGGGTTTCAGGGTCCGGACTGAGCAGGGCATGGGTTGTGTTTGAGCCCCCGCCCCCACCAGCCACTGAGAGGCTCGGACCTGGGATTGGGACATGAGTTGGGACTGAGTGTCTATTGTCCTATGATGCCCTTACCCCAGTCCAGTCTTAACCCCATGTGTACATATCCTGATGTGTTGCTGTACATACTTTTGTTCCCTTGTTTCAGAGTGGCAAGGATCCTGAAACGCTTTGTCACATGACACGAGCGTATTAATGCCCCTGTGAGCGCAGTGCTTTGCCTGCCTGCTTGCTTGTGCGTGTCACCGCAGCGTCCCGTGGCCAGGCCCCCCCACGGGAACGCGTCACTGCATGACCTGGGTGAGCCGATGGTTCCTGCGGGCATACACATCTTCCCCAATGTGGACCATGTCCTCCACAAAGAGCCTGGCCTTGGCAGGGCCCCAGGACGACGCCGCTCGCACCGCAGCGAACAGCCGCTTCAGCTCCCCGGGGACGACACCCGCCATCAGGGATTCCGTCCACCTGCAGCCGTGCTCCCTCCACACCACAAACTCCACCGCCCTGTCTGTCAGGGGTAGCTCCGCCGTGAACTCCTCCACAAGCCTGCACAGGAGCCCTGCTACTTCCTCGTCCCGCGCACACAGTAGGCGCATGTGGCCAATGTCCTCCTCCGGCCCGCCACAGAAGATACAGGGGTGGGCCGGTATTGCCATACGCGTGAGCCTCTGCCTCCACCGTCGCATGACCTGCATGGTGGACAATCGATCGTCACGTGCCCGCAGCATATTTCTGTGCGTTGGGCCGTGGTGTACGGCTCCCAGGGGCACCGCCTCGCAGGCGCCAGCCATGGGCGTGTGCGCCCTGGTGCGTGCCGCTAGCGAACGCCACTCCACCTCCCGGACTTGCTGAAGGGCTTGCATGGATGGCACACGCGGCTCGAGCTCTCCATTATCCCCCGGCACCAAGAGGATGGCGTGCTCCTTTGGCAGGACGAGATGATAGGCGGGGCCATTGCACGGGCCGCGGCAGAGTCCGGCGCCTCGAGCTGGACCGCCGCCAAGTGCGAACTCTGCCTCACCACCCAGTGGTGCGGCCCCCCAACTCGGCGTGGCAGCCGCCGCAGCCCCTCCACTATCCAGCTCAGTGCGTGCTGATTGACCAGATGTGATGTCGGCCCCTTGATGCCACGGTACAGGGCCTCCTGCGCCCTGCGGAGATGCGCTCCTATGACGGACGCATCCACCACGTGCACCGTGCAGGCTGACGGGGGCGTGCACAACAGGTACGCTGCCGCGCTGATGATCTCTGCCTCCGGGACCGTGCCGTAGATGGCACCCGTCCACGTGGGGATTCTGTGGCTGGCCACCGCCACGTTTGTGGCGTCGTCTCCCTGGGGCGACGCGTCAGACGATGTGACTTTAGTCGCCACCGGCACCCAGCAGTACCGGTGGGGTTCCAGCCACGCCACGTCGGAGTGGGGGCTCTGCACCACCTTTCCTAGGGACGCCGCACTGGAGGCCGTGAGCTCCGGGGACAGGACCACCCTCGGCCGATATACAGCATGTGGTCTCCAGGCCAGGTCAGATCCACAGACTGACTTGATGGCGTCCAGGGCTGTGGTATACTCCGCCCCCCAAACCGTTGCGGAGCAGCAGGGCTGGTATACCACCACAGACCCCTGTTCCACCGCGCCGCCATCACGCAACGACGTGACGACGACGTGCGGATCGTGTGGCACGTTGGACATCCGGACCACTTCCGGGACCGAGTACTCATCCGAATCCGGGATAGGGCCTGCTGGCAGCAGAAGGACAATTGCCCACTCGCTGCACCCGTGCACCGCCGCGCATGCCCTGGAAAACGCTGGCCGCCCGTGCACAACCCACAGTGGTGGCGGGCTTATGCCGCCCCCGGCGTGAGGAGTGAGTAGGGGGACGGACGCCGGATCGTCTTGCTGCTGGTAACCCTCAAAGACGTCCCCCAATAGAAACAGGAGAACGGCTAGAGGGAAGAACGGCATGGACAGCCCCGGGTTGGCTGGGTCCCATCCTTCCTCCCTGTATCCGCCCACCACATACACGTCCCCCGCAGTGGACTGTTTATTGCGTTTGCTGGCCTTCTTTCGGCGCACCGGGTGTATTAGCCGGTGAGTCAACGGACTAGGCAGCTGCGGCCGGAAGACGTCGCGGAGCCCCGTGAACCACACGTGGTCCAGCTGATGGGGCCCTACTCCTGCGAGCGGAAGGTGCAGGTGGTCCTCATGACACTCCTGAAGCTGGACAGCCCAGTGCCCAGGCGCAGGACAGGGGAGCCGCGCATGCAGGAGGTCATTTGCGGGATCAGTCAGGGACTGCCCCGTCGCATCTGTGCGGGGCCCCGAGAGAACGCAGATGTCTCTACCCTTGAAGGAATAGGATTGGGACACCCACTTCCGCCCCGCCCACTGCACTTGTGGCAGATGGGCGTGTACACACGAGTACACCGACGATGGCATGAGAAGTCTTACGCGCAACGTCCCCATCCCCCGGAGTACCCTGTCCACCCACGTATTGCCAGCGTGCGTGGCGAATGACGCAGAGGGCACCATGAACTGCCCGCACACTCCGTACTGCACGTGCATGTCCCGGAGCATGGCCCGCAGCTCATCCCGGACTGTCGTCGACCTGTGGTGGGTGAGCTGAGCCACGGTCGCCACGACGGAGTCGCGGCAGATAACCTGGACATCCGCCAACCGTAACCCATGACCCGACCGCACCGCCACGTTGGACAGGTCCTTGGGCAGCTTCTCGAATTGCAGGGCTGCAGCCTTGATGGCAGTATTCAGCTTGATCACCGCCTCCGCCGTGTCGGACAGGTAGGGAGCCGCATACCGCACGATGCCTCCAACCACAGCCGCCATCACCTCATGGGGCACCGACGCCGGCCCTAACGTGTTCTTGCACCAGCCCAGCAGAGTTTCACACCGGAGTACATGTTTCTCCTTCATGGTCGCCACCCCCCTGGGATCAAGGCGCAGGCCCAAGTACGGTACCGTGCCCTTGGCACATAAGCATACCCATGGGGCCGCCGTGTTCCCTGGGCTCAGGCACACCATAATCGAATGGATGCGAGCAGTATCCGCATAGGCGCATTTGCCGACGTTGAGGGACATGCCCATGTCCGTGAGATACCGCGCTATCGCCGCTGCATACTCCAGGAATTGCGGCAGGGAGTGCGCTATCAACAGGAGGTCGTCACAGTACGCCTGCACCAGGGGTGGCACCGCATGGCGAGCATCTCCCCGCGCCTTGCAGGCGAGGCTCCGCAGGAGAGGCTCCAAGAGGAGGAGGTAGAGCACAGCGCTCTCCGCACTGCCCTGCCGCAGGCCCCTGTGGGGCCGAATGCTCAGCGTCGGGCCGTGCGCGGTGACAATGCGCACCAGAGACCCGCAGCTGAGGGTCTGGAAGAGCCTGATGAGCTCTTCTGGGACTCCCATGTGGCGCAGGAGGAGCGCCAGCGCCCCGTGCGGCACTGTGTCAAAAGCTTTTGACACATCGAAGGCCAGGACGTGGTTTTCCTCCAGCCCACGCTGCAGCCTGCGCTGGGCCAGGAACACCGGGGCAGCCGCCGTGGAGCCCGGCATGGCTCCGAACTGCCAGTCCGCAGCCAGTCACTTGCGTGCCACAACAGCTGTGAACCTCCGCATGAGGGGTGTCATGAGCATTCGCATGTCTTGCTGCCCCAGCGCTATCGGCCTGTACTCGTCTAGGTTGCCCGTGGCTGTGCCCTTGGGCATCAGTCAGATAATGGCCTCGTGCCAGGACTCCGGGACGTCCGCACCCCGTAGGATAGCCCTGTACGCATGCACCAGGAGCCCCTGCACCGGTTCAGGCAGCTCTGCTATGAGGGCAGCCGTGACCCGGTTGGACCCCGGAGCTTTGTCGTCCGCCACGGCCTGCCTCACGGCGTCTTTAAGGTCCTGCAGGGGGTAGTCCTGTACCGACCTCCATTCCTCCGGCACCCCTTTGGGAATGTGGGCCCGGACCAGCCGTTCGAAGGCCGGCAGGTTCACTGGCCGCTTGGCGTACAGCGCCTCCCAATACCTCTGGACCTCGCCAATGACGTCCGAGGCCTCCAAGAGCACCTTCTCCGACTCGCGGACGCGTACGGACCATAGGCCTGACGGGGCATAGTTCACCACGTTGATGGCCCCCCGTATCGCCATCCACCAGAGCTGCAGATCCGGTACCCTGCCCCGCCAATAGTCCCCTCCTACCACCACTCGGGGTATTCCCGGTGACGGTATGCAGACTGCAGCCCTAGCAGACTGCGAAAGACTGCGCACGAACAGGCGACACGCGTAACTGAAAAAACCACCGCAACTGGCAGAAAGGTATGAATTTTGTGTTGTTGTTCTAATTACCGCAAGCGGTTCGAATTTCATCTTCTGGTCACTCTGTCACTTATTATTAATTACTGACAGATGTGTGATTGGCGAGCGTTGCCCTTTGCTTCGCTGTTTTTAATGCGTTTAGCGCTGAGCGCAAATCCACTCCTTCCCCCTCAATTTAAACTCCCTCCAAGTGAATATCCGATCCCTTCTACTCAATTTCTACTCCCTCCAAGTGAAATATATACATATATATACAAATACATGTATGTACATCTATATATATATATATATATATATATATATAGATGTAGATATGTAGATATATATATATATATATATATATATATACGCATACATACACACACATCCACACACATACATACATACATACATAGACGCGTAGACCCCCGTACCAGTGGTCACTTGGTGCAGCCAGAGGGCCGGCCAACCCACGCACAGTGGGGGCCAACGGTGGGTCCACCAGGGTCCCCGGGGCGAAAAAAATCATTTTTTCCAAAGGTGTTCCTAGACCACTTGGGATGCTCAAATAAGTGTTTTTAGGCCGTTTTGAGCCCGTGGTTGCGCGCTTTGGGCCATGGAAAATCCCAAAACGCCTTGAAAATGGGCCGTTTTGGGACCAACAATGGGTCAAAAATGGGTCAAAAACGCGTTTTTCCAAAAATGATCCCGGACCATTTGGGATGCTCAAACAAGTGTTTTTTGCCCGTTTTGAGCCCGTTTTGACCGAGTTTAGCCCCTTCCAAAACATGTATGCACCCCTTTGTGCCCTTCGCACGTACCTTAGAGCCGTGTGGTGGAGCCACGTAGAGTTGGGAGAGGGGTGTAGATTGGAGGATATATATATATATATATATATATATATATATATATATATATATATATATATATATATATATATATATATATATATATATATATATATATATATATATATATATATATATATATATATATATATATATATATATATATATATATATATATATATATATATATATATATATATATATATATATATATATATATATATATATATATATATATATATATATATATATATATATATATATATATATATATATATATATATATATATAGTCATAGTCAAAGTCATAGTCATAACCACTTATCATGCCGTCTACTGGAGTTACCGGGCATCTCGCGCAGACAGGTGGTTTCTGCCTCGCTCGATCCCGTGGGTCCCAGGGCTGCCTGAGGTGGCCCACAGCATGACGGAGGACCCAGAGGACCGGGGATACCGGTCAACCAGGCTTTGGGGGCAGTGGCAACTGCATGGCGTTAGCATTAGCAACGGCGACGGGCGCTGGCCTGTTTGTTCGCCGGGGGTATGGGGGCAAGGCAAAGCAACGCAGCAGCATCGCAACAAGTAGAAAGCAAGGGCTTCTCTGTCCGTCGCAAAGCGGCAACCAAGGAACAAAGCAGCACGCATGCGGCGAAGCGAGAGCTGATCCTCCGTCGTTCGCGTACCCCCGCCACCGTGGAGACATCCATCACCCATGACTCCCTGGAATCCATTGCCGTCTGCGTTCTCGAAATTGCCCACCACCCCTGACTCCACGTACCCCACTGCCAGCACGCAATAGCCCGTATGTGCATAGCCAGGATTTCTGGGAGGCTCCAGCCTAGCCTGGCCCTCAGCTTTCATCGCCCCCATGTCTCCACAATGTACGCCACCGACCCACCGCACCATCCCCCTAGTATAGTACAGAAACACGGTATCTTCTCCACGTCCCCGTGACCCTGAGCTGCTCCCACACCCCTGATATATACCATGTCGGCACTCCATGTCAGGGGCCAGGATCCAGTCTGCTTCGAGGCATCCACTTGCCCACGTATAATATAACTTGAGGGTCTACTGGGGGGGACGCCGGCCGCTACGTGACGGGAGTGGGGCAACCCGTGAATATCGCTGGCTGGGATTCAGGCTGGTGGGTGCCGTAGCTTGGTTATCGACCCCCTGTAGGGGTACCCACCAGAGGCTCGCTCCGGGCTGTGGTAACCAGGTGCACCTCATCTGGCCCACATACTTTGCCCTGGCGCCTACCCTTGACCCTTACCTGCACTGACTGGCCAGCTCCCGTGGTTGCGCCTCTTCCGCCACAGCAGCGGCCAGGCCGCAGGTTCGGCCCCCACCGACGACGTGGCGAGCCTACTTCTAGCATTGGCCCGCGCGTCTCCCCTCGGACCACTCAGCATGCCGCTCCTCTTCCCCCCTCGCCTCTAGCCGACCGGACTGGCGCCCCCCAGGGGTAAGCCGTTTCAGTGGTGTGGCGACCGCATACTCTGCGCTACGACGCCACGCAGTACCACTGTAGCCACGCCGACGCCACCTGCGAGCCGCCACGACACGCACCACCGCAACCACAAGGCCATGGTCAGAGGTTAGACTATGTACATGCCCGCAGGCACGGTCCCTCTAGTTTGTTAACGGGGCCAGGGGATGCCCCCGCGCTCCCCTTGAGTTGTTAGAGGGGTCAGGGGGACACCCCAGTACCGCCATGCAACCCCGTAGCGCCCCCACTGTACGGCCCTCCAGTACCGCCGCGTACCCCCACCATACGGTCCCCAGTACCGCCGCGTATACCCCCACGATGCCAGTACACCGTCATCTGGAACTTCCCCGCTGCTCCCCCACTGTACGGTTCCCCAGTACCGCCGCGTACCCCCACCGTACGGATCCCAGTACCGCCGCGTTTACCCCCAAGACTCCAGTACTCCGTCACCTGGAACTCCACTTGCCCCCCGCGAGCGCTCCTCCCAGGCTGCCACGCCGTCTCCACGACGCCCGCCATACTGTCCCCCTGACGACCCCACTGCCATACCCTTCTACGCACACGTCTTCGCCTCGTGGCCGCTCCCGGGGCCTGCAGGCCGTCCCCGTAACCCCGTGTAACACTCCCAGGGGGCGCCGCGACGCCGTAACCCCCAGACAACTCCGTGCACCCCCGGTGTATCCCGAGCAACCACTCCCAATACTGCCGTAGCCGGGCCACCAGTAGAGACCCCGGTGCCATGGGAATACCCTACAGGGGTTTGGGCCTTATTACCCTGGTCGGGACGACCCATGACACCTCACTGTTGTATGCGGCGACCCGGGGCAGGTGGGTGAAGCATCCCTGTCCGACCCTCATGCACGGGGGCAGTACGGCTCACCATCAGGCCGGCACGACCTGTCACATCGCGTTGGCCGTCATACGCCGCCTGCCAGTACCGCACAATCAGGCCGTGAAGGCACTGCTTCTCAGGCGCTACCCCCTCCGCTGCGTCCAGCGTAGGGACGGTAGCTGGTGCACCCACAATTCCCAACCCCATCAATCTGCACCCCTGGCCCCCACCACGCCGTCACCAATTCCTCCGCGATGCCACAACCAGAGTATCCGTGAGTCGCCCTCCAGAGCCGCCCACCACAGCATCAGGGGCAGGGCCGCAGACGGCGCTCCAGGGCACCGTACCCCCTCCACTCGGACGCTCTTCAGGCCACTCTGGATAGTCTTCCAGGCGCTAGAGGACATCTGTCCAGAGTGCCGCAGTGCCCACCTCGCCTTAGGCCATCCCCTATCGGCACGCTCCTTACAGGTCCCGCACAGCGGGATGGAGGCACACTGATGAACCCAAACTGACACCGTTTCCCCGCACCCGTGGCATCGCTGCGGAAGCACAGACCGCGACAGAACGGAGCTACCATCACAACACTGCGACCACAGGTCCTGCCATACATCGCAGCACGCGTCCTGGAGTCCGAGCAAAGCACCCGCCAGCGTGCGTGCTGTGGCACTACTGAGGAGGCTGCGCCTCGCTTCCTCCCACGTGGACACCGGGCGGAGTATCGGTCGCCTGTCGGGCATCACCGGCAGGCTCTCAAGCAGCCGGGGCCACCGCGCCACTTTGGGACTGTGTGTGCCATGCGCCAGGAGCTCCCCACCGTAGTCCTGTAAGACCTCCCCGATGACATCAACCCCGTCCTGCTCCGGGCCCCTGGCGGATGCCAGAACCAAGCGTTGTCCTCCCGCCCGAGCCTCAATGAACGCCTCGAGGCCTAGGGTGTCAAGGGTCTGACGGGCATCGGCAGCCACGTGGTCGTCCCCCTCTGGCAGAGAGAACATGGCCTCCGTGACGTGGCCCTGCGCGTCGTCGCCCTGTACCCGTGCCAGCTGCTTGGAGCCCATTAACACGGCCATGGACCGCTGCTCCGTGACCGCTGGTGCGTGTCGTCGCAGCTGCCGGTCATACAGCCACAACGTACCCACGTCAAGTACGACAGCCACCGCCAGGATTGGGAGACTGCACAGAGGTTGCTGAAGGACCGGCAGCACCTCGCGAGGCCAGCCCATGACGTTCCCCACAGCTGGAGGGTTGGCGTACACCCGAAGCCAGAGATCACTCTGGCCGTCAGGGCTTCTCACCTTGGTACCACGCACCTGGGCCCACGACTGCGCCGACACCACGCGGGACCACTCCCTGAATGTTGTGATGTCCCGCGCCACCCAGGAACCGATCCACAGGTCGAAGGCCTGCGCCACCGCCGCCATCCAGTGAGGGAACAAGGACAGGGCCTCTTCATGCTCGATGCACGACCGCGACACCAGCAGTGCGTGCAGCGGTGCCCTCTGAAAGGTTGCCCGCAGGTCGCCGGGGAGGCCGGCAAACGGGTTCCACGGCGGACGCTGCAGGATCCTCCCTGCCGGCGGGCAGAAGGGTGTGTCACCGCGCAGGAACGCGTATACCGCTCTCCTTCGATCTTGCATCGGCAGCTGCATGATCTGGGTGAGCCGATGGTTCCTGCTGGCATACACATCTTCCCCAATCTGGACCATGTCCTCCACAAAGAGCCTGGCCTTGGCAGGGCCCCAGGACGACGCCGCTCGCACCGCAGCGAACCGCTTCAGGTCCCCGGGGACGACACCCGCCATCAGGGATTCAGTCCACCTGCAGCCGTGCTCCCTCCACGCCACGAACTCCACCGCCCTGTCTGTCAGGGGTAGCTTCGCCGTGAACTCCTCCACACGCCTGCACAGGAGCCCAGCCACCTCTTCGTCCCGCGCACACAGTAGACGCATGTGGCCAATGTCCTCCTCCGGCCCCCCACAGAAGATACAGGGGTGGGCTGGTATTGCCATACGCGTGAGCTTCTGTCTCCACCGTCGCATGACCTGCATGGTGGACAAGCGACCGTCACGTGCCCGCAGCATATTCCTGTGCGTTGGGCCGTGGTGCACAGCTCCCAGGGGCATCGCCTCGCAGGCGCCAGCCAGTGGCGTGTGCGCCCTGATGCGAGCCGCTAGCGAACGCCACTCCATCTCCCGGACTTGCTGAAGGGCTTGCATGGATGGCACACGCGGCTGGAGCTCACCATTATCCCCCGGCACCAAGAGGATGGCGTGCTCCTTTGGCAGGACGAGATGGACAGGCGGGGCCATTGCGCGGGCTGCGGCAGAGTCCGGTGCCTCGAGCGGGACCGACGCCAAGTGCGAGCTCTGCCTCACCACCCAGTGGTGCGGCCCCCCAACTCGGCGCGGCAGCCGCAGCAGCCCCTCCACTATCCAGCTCAGTGCGTGCTGATTGACCAGATGTGATGTCGGCCCCTTGATGCCACGGTACAGGGCCTCCTGCGCCCTGCGGAGATGCGCTCCTATGACGGACGCATCCACCACGTGTACCGTGCACGCTGACGGGGGCGTGTGCAACAAGTACGCCGCCGCGCCAATGATCTCTGCCTCCGGGACCGTGCCGTAGATGGCACCCGTCCACGTGGGGATTCCGTGGCTGGCCACCGCCACGTTTGTGGCGTCGTCTCCCTGGGGCGACGCGTCAGACGATGTGACTTTAGTCGCCACCGGCACCCAGCAGTACCGGTGGGGCTCCAGCCACGCCACGTCGGAGTGGGGGCTCTGCACCACCTTTCCCAGGGACGCCGCACTGGAGGCCGTGAGCTCCGGGGACAGGACCACCCTCGGTCGATACACCGCATGTGGTCTCCAGGCCAGGTCAGATCCACAGACTGACTTGATGGCGTCCAGGGCGGTGGTATACTCCGCTCCCCAAACTGTTGCGGAGCAGGAAGGCTGGTATACCACCACAGACCCCTGCTCCACTGCGCCGCCATCACGCAACGACGTGACGGCGACGTGCGGATCGTGTGGCACGTTGGACATCCGGACCACTTCCGGGACCGAGTACTCATCCGGATCCGGGATTGGGCCTGCTGGCAGCAGAAGAACAATTGCCCGATCGCTGCACTTGTGCACCGCCGCGCACGCCCTGGAAAACGCTGGCCGCCCGTGCACAACCCACAGTAGTGGCGGGCTTATGCCGCCCCCGGCGTGAGGAGTGAGCAGGGGGACGGACGCCGGATCGTCTTGCTGTTGGTAGCCCTCAAAGACGTCCCCCAATAGAAACAGGAGGGCGGCTAGCGGGACGAACGGCATGGACAGCCCCGGGTTGGCCGGGTCCCATTCTTCCTCCCTGTATCCGCCCACCACATACACGTCCCCCGCAGCGGACTGCCTATTGCATTTGCTGGCCTTCTTTCGGCGCACCAGGTGTATTAGCCGGTGAGTCAACGGACCTGGCAGCTGCGGCCGGAAGACGTCGCGGAGCCCCGTGAGCCACACGTGGTCCAGCTGGTGGGGCCCTACTCCCGCGTGCGGAAGGTGCAGGTGGTCCTCATGGCACTCCTGAAGCTGGACAGCCCAGTGCCCAGGCGCAGGGCAGGGGAGCCGCGCATGCAGGAGGTCGTTTGCGGGATCAGTCAGGAACTGTACCGTCGCATCTGTGCGGGGCCCCGAGAGAATGCAGATGTCCCTACCCTTGAAGGTATAGGATTGGGACACCCACTTCCGCCCCGCCCACTGCACCTTCGGCAGATGGGCGTGTACACACGAGTACACCGACGATGGCATGAGAAGTCCTACGCGCAACGTCCCCATCCCCCGGAGTACCCTGTCCACCCACGTATTGCCAGCGTGTGTGGCGAATCAAGCAGAGGGCACCATGAACTGCCCGCACACTCCGTACTGCACGTGCATGTCTCGGAGCATGGCCCGCAGCTCATCCCGGACTATCGTCGACCTGTGGTGGGTGAGCTGAGCCATGGTCGCCACGACGGAGTCGCGGCATATAACCTGGACATCCGCCAGCCGTAGCCCATGACCTGACCGCACCGCCACGTTGGACAGGTCCTTGGGCAGCTTCTCGAACTGCAGGGCCGCAGCCTTGATGGCAGTATTCAGCTTGACCACCGCCTCCGCCGTGTCGGACAGGTAGGGCGCCGCATACCGCACGATGCCTCCAACCACAGCCGCCATCACCTCATGAGGCACCGACGCCGGCCCTAACGTGTTCTTGCACCAGCCTAGCAGAGCTTCACACCGGAGTACATGTTTCTCCTTCATGGTCGCCATCCCCCTGGGATCGAGGCGCAGGCCCAAGTATGGTACCGTGCCCTTGGCACGTAAGCATACCCATGGGGCCGCCGTGCCCCCTGGGTTCAGGTATACCATAATCGAATTGATGCGAGCAGTATTGGCATAGGCGCATTTGCCCACGTTGAGGGACATGCCCATGTCAGTGAGATACCGCGCTATCGCCGCCGCATACTCCAGGAATTGCGGCAGGGAGTGCGCCATCAACAGGAGGTCATCACAGTACGCCTGTACCAGGGGTGGCACCGCATGGCGAGCATCTCCCCGCGCCTTACAGGCGAGGCTCCGCAGGAGAGGCTCCAAAAGGAGGAGGTAGAGCACAGCAATCTCCGCAGTGCCCTGCCGCAGGCCCCTGTGGAGCCGTATGCTCGGCGTCGGGCCGTGCGCGGTGACGATGCGCACCAGAGACCCGCAGCTGAGGGTGTGGAAGAGCCTGATGAGCTCTTCCGGGACTCCCATGTGGCGCAGGAGGAGCGCCAGCGCTCCGTGCGGCGCTGTGTCAAAAGCTTTTGACACATCGAAGGCCAGGACGTGGTTTTCCTCCAGCCCACGCTGCAGCCTGCGCTGGGCCAGGAACACCGGGGCAGCCGCCGTGGAGCCCGGCATGGCTCCGGACTGCCAGTCCGCGGCCAGTCCCTTGGTGCCAGAACAGCTGTGAACCTCCGCATGAGGGGTGTCATGAGCATTCGCATGTCTTGCTGCCCCAGCGCTACCGGCCTGTACTCATCTAGGTTGCCCGTGGCTGTGCCCTTGGGCATCAGCCAGATAATGGCCTCGTGCCAGGACTCCGCAACGTCCGCACCCCGCAGGATTACCCTGTACGCATGCACCAGGAGCCCCTGCACCGGTTCAGGCAGCTCTGCTATGAGGGCAGCCGTGACCCGGTTGGACCCCGGAGCGTTGTCGTCCGCCACGGCCTGCCTCACGGCGTCTTTAAGGTCCTGCATGGTGTAGTCCTGTACCGACCTCCATTCCTCCGGCACCCCTTTGGGAATGTGGGCCCGGACAAGCCGCTCGAAGGCCGGCAGGTTCACTGGCCGCTTGGCGTACAGCGCCTCCCAATACCTCTGGACCTCGCCAATGACGTCCGAGGCCTCCAAGAGCACCTTTTCCAACTCGCGGACGCGTACGGACCATAGGCCTGACGGGGCATAGTTCACCACGTTGATGGCCCCCCGTATCGCCGTCCATCGGAGCTGCAGATCCGGTACCCTGCCCCGCCAGTAGTCCTTGATGGACCGGCGCCTGTTGCTCCTGAGGACATCCCGCAGCTCCTCCACGCGTGTCTCCAGCTGGTGGAGCTGTTGGTCCAACGCGGCACGCAGGTCCTCTACCGAGGCGGGGGACAGGTCGGGGTCCACTCGCCGGAGGTGCTGTAGCAGGGCAGTCGCTTCCTGGGAGTGGAGTCCGGCCGCCGCCGCGTCCTGTTGCCACAGCTGATGGGCACGCCAGGCCAGGGCGTGCTGATCCGAGAGGACCTGGTCCAGCGACGCCTCCGTTTCCGCCTGCCCGT
>OZ038386.1:60174619-60622145 GCA_964036045.1 Eutreptiella sp. 'Long Island Sound 2002'
CGACTGCTGTACGAGGCTCAATTGAACGGCCTCGTTGCACCACGGGGGGAAGATTTAGGGGATGACCCTGCTCTTTGGCCGCGTGAACACGTTTGGTGGCCATCAATGGCCGACGTGGAATCCCCGGAGCCCATGCAAGCTGCTATCCCCGGCACCACTGCGCTGCACGGACCCATTAGCCCTGAGCCAACTTCAACCTCCTCACCTCCTCACCCGGAATATATTGATGCCGACGACACCCCATCTCCTGCCGAGGGCCCTGCATCTGGGGTAGATGGCATCAGAGACCTAGGCATTTTGTTGACAAACCATGAAATAACGGAACCATTGGGGGGTGATCGTTGGATCGGAGATAATTTGATTGAAATTCGAGTGCAACTCATGAATTTGCTCCTCCATCGGAAACTCGGCCTCCATCGAAGGGTCTGGCCTGTTACCCTTTGGCGGAAAAAGAGCTTGCCACAGAAGGAAAGCTTCTTTGCCCTCGGTTGGTTTATTTTGGTCTGTGGCGAGCAGGGGCACTGGTGGGTGGCAGTTTTTCTTCATCTGCTCTCGTCCCCTGAAGTGTGGATTCTGGATTCTCTGTGTCCGGATTCTGCCCAACGGCAACAGCGTGGAACCGTTCTGTGGGACCTCCTTAAGCGGCATTGGCAGGTGCATAACCAGCACCAGCCATGGCCATTCTCTACCGACCCGAACCTTAAGAAATTTCACTGCGTACATCAGCCAGATGGTTGGTCGTGTGCAGTGTTTGCGTGCCCTGGTGCAGAGTGGGTCGTTTCCCTTGTTTTAGGCGGCAGCGAGGTTGATTTGTCACCTCTATCGCTAGAATTAACCGACTTAGACCTTAGGAATATTTTACGTAATTGGCACAGAACAGTACGTCTGCTGCATACGGATGTAGTTCCCGATCATCCACTCTTCCCGGATTCTAGAACACGTTCTTCAGTATCCACAATGCCTGCCCGTCGTGAGGAACAAGTGAAGATGGCAGAAGAGGAAGGTATGATATATCACTGTTGGCGAGCGTCTCGCCGATGCATGCCAGCAGCAGTCCTCCCATCGTCGCCTACAGTGCCAAAGACGGAGGAGCCAAGAGAGCCGGAAGCAGGCAACGTGGAAGGTGTGGAGGCAGCGGCGGAAGGTGTGCTACTGATTTCAAACACCTCGGATGCACGAGGCTGATAGGCTTGGCCCAACAATACAACGCACATCCCTTGATGCAGGTGCGAGGCAAGCGGAGCAAGCCGCGGGCGAAGCAGCGGCGGAGGCAGCAGCGGAGGCAGAAGAAGGAGCGGAAGGAGGAGAAGCGGAGGAAGTCGCCGCTGCGGAAGAAGCGGGAGGAGAAGCGGCAGAAGGAGCCCCAGCACCAGCCGGAGAGGAAGCAAGAGGTGAAGAGACGGAGCAGGAATTGCCACAAGAAGTCCCTGCAGGTTTGCCAGGAATTGCACGACACTACATTGTGACACTACATTACTACGCCTCACCATGGGAGCCTATCAAGTTCGTGCATCAGAGGCCCCCGGTAATTCAATAGTCAGTGGGTAGCCTATCAAGTTCGTGAATCAGAGGCCCTTGGTAAGTCAATAGTCAGGGGGTGGCCTATGAAGTTCGTGCATCAGAGGCCCTTGGTAAGTCAATAGTCAGGGGGTGGCCTATCAAGTTCGTGCATCAGAGGCCCCCGGTAAATTGATAGTCAAGGGGTAGCCTATCAAGTTCGTGCATCAGAGGCCCCTGGCAAATCAATAGTCATGGGGTAGCCTATCAAGTTCGTGCATCAGAGGCCGCTGGCAAATCAATAGTCAGGGGGTAGCCTATCAAGTTCGTGCATCAGAGGCCCTAATCGTTGGTTTACCCAGGGCCTCTGATGCACGAACTTGATAGGCTAGCCACTGACTATTGATTTACCGGGGGCCTCTGATGCACGATCCTGATAGGTTACCCTCTGTCCATTGATTTACCGGGGGCCTCTGATGCACGAACCTGATAGGCTACCCCCTGACTATTGATTTACCGGGGGCCTCTGATGCACGAACTTGATATGCTACCCCCTGACTATTGGTTTATCCAGGGCCTCTGATGCACGAACTTGATAGGCTACCCCCTGACTATTGATTTGACAAGGGCCTCTGATGCACAAACGTGATAGGCTACCCCCTGACTATTGGTTTACACCCTGCGTCGTATACTCCCCGACCCCCGTCCGCCCTCCTCCTCTGCTTGCTGTGCCATCACCCATGCAACCCCCTGCCCCATCCATCTGTTTCTCGTGCTGCAGACAAGGCAGCCAAGCTGGAGGCCGAGAAAAAAGCCGCTGCAGACAAGGCAGCCAAGTTGGAGGCCGAGAAGAAAGCCGCTGCAGACAAGGCAGCCAAGCTGGAGGCCGAGAACAAAGCCGCTGCAGACGAGGCAGCCAAACTGGAGGCGGAGAAAAAACCCGCTGCAGGTGCTTCACCCCTCGGGCGGCACAAGCCATTGCCCAATCAACACACCACGACCCATCTTAGCCCCTCTCGCACCCGCCATCTGACGAGTCCCACAGTCACCACCCATTACCACCACCGCGATCCTGGTCAACACATCAACAGTTCCAAAGGCACTTCTGATGCACGAACTTGATAGCCTACCCCCTGACTATTGACTTACCGCGGGCCTGTGATGCACGAACTTGATAGGCTACCCCCTGACTATTGATTTGCCAGCGGCCTCTGATGCAGGAACTTGATAGGCCACCCCCTGACTATTGATTTGCCAGCGGCCTCTGATGCACAAATTTGATAGGCTACCCCCTGACTATTGATTTGCCAGCGGCCTCTGATGCAGGAACTTGATAGGTCACCCCCTGACTATTGGTTTACCCAGGGCCTCTGATGCACGAACTTGATAGGCCTGCCCTTAACTATTGATTTACCAGCGGCCTCTGATGCACGAACTTGATAGGATACCCCCTGACTATTGGTTTACCCAGGGCCTCTGATGCAGGAACTTGATAGGCTACCCCCTGACTATTGATTTACCGGGGGCCTCTGATGCACGAACTTGATAGGCTACCCCCTGAATATTGATTTACCAAGGGCCTCTGATGCACGAACTTGATAGGCTACCCCCTGACTATTGGTTTACCCTCTGCGTCGTATACTCCCCGACCCCCGTCCGCCCTCCTCCTCCGCTTGCTGTGCCATCACCCATGCAACCCCCTGCCCCATCCATCTGTTCCTCGTGCTGCAGACAAGGCAGCCAAGCTGGAGGCCGAGAAAAAAGCCGCTGCAGACAAGGCAGCCAAGTTGGAGGCCGAGAACAAAGCCGCTGCAGACAAGGCAGCCAAGCTGGAGGCCGAGAACAAAGCCGCTGCAGACGAGGCAGCCAAGCTGGAGGCGGAGAAGAAAGCTGCTGCAGGTGCTTCACCCCTCGGGCGGCATAGGCCATTGCCCAATCAACACACCCCGACCCATCTTAGCTCCTCTCGCACCCGCCATCTGACGAGTCCCACAGTCACCACCAATTACCACCACCGCCATCCTGGTCAACACATCAACAGTTCCAAAGGCACTTCTGATGCACGAACTTGATAGGCTACCCCCTGACTCTTGATTTGCCAGCGGCCTCTGATGCACGAACTTCATAGGCTACCCCCTGACTATTGATTTGCCAGGGGCCTCTGATGCACGAACTTGATAGGCTACCCCCTGACTATTGATTTGCCAGCAGCCTCTGATGCACGAACTTGATAGGCTACCCCCTGACTATTGATTTGCCAGGGGCCTCTGATGCACGAACTGACGCAGAATCAGACCCTTGGTCTGTCCTGCCTCGATGGCTACTCGAAGAGCCGCCCTGACAGCGTCGAAGAACACGCGCGCACAGCAGAATACAGGCGCACGCTCCAGCGCTTGCGTGTCGTGATCAGGACTCTGAATCGAGATTGTACGAAGTATTGCGTGAAATATAGCGTGCATTATGCATTATTGTTTTGTTTGCACACAGCTCAGATTGTGTCATGGAGCAGCAGGAGTTGGCAAAAGTCCTAGAACTTTTCGTAGCTGGCACTGCGAGTTCAGCACGATGACAGTCTGATGGAGCAGTATGGTACAACGTGTTCTGTCGCTACTGCCGTGTGCTCTGTCGATGTGCTTTTCTGCTGATGCGTCCCCCAAGCAGGATTAAGCGAAACTCTGGCAGCGTAACTCGAGATCAACATCGGCTTCAAAAATCATGAACAGCAGGACTTTCGGGTTTTTGCAGTGGTGAAACTGAGGTTCTTTTGCGGCGGCGGTACTTTTAGGGTGTCTTGGAAACCCCACAGGTGGAAACCAAGGACCCGGGAGAAAATTTTTTCCATAAGTATCCGTAGACGCAATCCCCGGTACCCTGGACCTGCTTCAGAAAAGTTCTAGTATATTGCCATTTCCGCGCTCAACTGACTGAAGATTGTCCGGAACAGCACCCTTGGACGTCAGAAGATCGCCGTTGGGTCCATCATCGTGCGCCGACAACTTCAACTGCGACGCCGGTTGGCGCTGAGAGGAATTTTGGCGGCACAGTGTGACAAGCGCGGAGCTTTGTGGATTTTCGCCTGGAGCAAGGTTCGACGCGTGAGCTAGGACTGGACCAAGGCAATGGCGCTCGCCGTGGAGCCAGCAGGGCCTGGTTGACGAAGCCCGCGAACCGATGGGGCCTGGATGCAACCGAAGGCGGACATCGACCCTGAAGCCACCAGCAGCGCCCAGAACCACCAGGAGCTGTCACCGACGTTGCCGACGCATCCTCTTGGCTAAACCTATATCTGGGATTTTAATTATCAACTTTGGTCTGCAGCGCTTGCGAACTAGAGTTCAGCCTGTTCCATGATCCAAGTTTTTTTATTGTATTATGTATTGCGCTTCTGTTCATCTGTCGCAATATACATTATGTGGGTAGCCTCCCACGGCTGACATTCCGGAAGGACCACACACCACGCCGCAAGGTAACCGACAGCCTTGAGGAGCGAGAGCGGCACCATGGTCGGTGCTGCGAGGTGTATACTATGGCAGGTGGGTGTCAGGTCGGCCGGTAGGGAGTTCGGAGCGACCTGCGGACCCTGCAGTTCGTTCCTGAGAGGGGGGTGACGCAGAATCAGACCCTTGGTATGTCCTGCCTCGATGGCTACTCGAAGAGCCGCCCTGACAGCGTCGAAGAACACGCGCGCACAGCAGAATACAGGCGCACGCTCCCGCGCTTGCGTGTCGTGATCAGGACTCTGAATCAAGATTGTACGAAGTATTGCGTGAAATATAGCGTGCATTATGCATTATTGTTTTGTTTGCACACAGCTCAGATTGTGTCATGGAGCAGCAGGACTTGGCAAAAGTCCTAGAACCTTTCGTAGCTGGCACTGCGAGTTCAGCACGATGACAGTCTGATGGAGCAGTATGGTACAGCGTGTTCTGTCGCTACTGCCGTGTGCTCTATCAATGTGCTTTTCTGCTGATGCGTCCCCCAAGCAGGATTAAGCGAAACTCTGGCAGCGTAACTCGAGATCGACATCGGCTTCAAAAATCATGAACAGCAGGACTTTTGGGTTTTTGCAGTGGTGAAACTGAGGTTCTTTTGCGGCGGCGGTACTTTTAGGGTGTTTTGGAAAACCCACAGGTGGAAACCAAGGACCCGGGAGAAAATTGCTTCCATAAGTATCCGTAGACGCAATCCCCGGTACCCTGGACCTGCTTCAGAACTTGATAGGCTACCCCCTGACTATTGGTTTACCCAGGGCCTCTGATGCACGAACTTGATAGGCCTGCCCGTAACTATTGATTTACCGGGGGCCTCTGATGCACGAACTTGATAGGCTACCCCCTGGCTATTGATTTACCACGGGGCTCTGATGCACAAACGTGATAGGCTACCCCCTGACTATTGGTTTACCCTCTGCGTCGTATACTCCCCGACCCCCGTCCGCCCTCCTCCTCCGCTTGCTGTGCGATCACCCATGCAACCCCCTGCCCCATCCATCTGTTCCTCGTGCCGCAGACAAGGCAGCCAAGCTGGAGGCCGGGAAGAAAGCCGCTGCAGACAAGGCAGCCAAGTTGGAGGCCGAGAAGAAAGCCGCTGCAGACAAGGCAGCCAAGCTGGAGGCCAAGAAGAAAGCCGCTGCAGACGAGGCAGCCAAGCTGGAGGCGGAGAAGAAAGCTGCTGCAGGTGCTTCACCCCTCGGGCGGCATAGGCCATTGCCCAATCAACACGACCCGACCCATCTTAGCCTCCCTCGCACCCGCCATCTGACGAGTCCCAGTGTTACCACCCATTACCACCACCGCGATCCTTGTCAACACATCAACAGTTCCAAAGGCACTTCTGATGCACCAACTGGATAGGCTACCCCCTGACTATTGACTTACCGGGGGCCTCTGATGCACGAACTTGATAGGCTACCCCCTGACTATTGATTTGCCAGCGGCCTCTGATGCACGAAGTTGATAGGCTACCCCCCTGATTATTGATTTACCGGGGGCCTCTGATGCACGAACTTGATAGGCTACCCCCTGACTATTGATTTACCGCCCCTGATGCACGACATTGCTAGGCTGGTCCTTGCAATAGAACGCACATCCTCTGATCCAGGTGCAGCTGAAGCCGAAGTGGAGGAAGCAGCGGAGGAGGGCGAAGAAGGAGCAGAAGCGGAGGGTGAAGGGGCAGAAGCAGGTTTGCCACTGATTGCACAACACCACTGATGATCAACCTCGATAGGCTACCCCCTAATTACTGATTCACAAAGAGCCTCATAAACGAGACCACATGCCTGCACCTATAGGTCCTGCGAGTCCAGTGTCGGATAGGACGAAGGACCTGGCGGCCGAGCTGCTGGCCGCGTGGGAGTCGGACGAGGGGGAGGATTGGTTGAGGACGGCGGGGCACAGGGAGAAGCCGCAGAGGAGAAGAAGAGGAGGGCGTCCTGGGACCTGCATCCAGGGGATGTGAGAGTCCTTGGTATGTAATTGCATGCGTAAGTGTTTTCTTCTGCTGCTGTGCTTCTTGAGAATTTAACTCTGATCCTTGCTGTTCGTATTCAGTTCTCGGCAAGAGGGGAAGGGGAGAGGAGCCCGCGGAGAAGTGGGCCCATGAGAAGGAGCGAAGCCCCAGCCCAAGCCCAGAACGCCAGCTTCTTGGAGAAGGCTCGCCCAGCCCCCAGCCCCAGTCGCCGGTGGTCACCCCAACCCCGACCGACATGTTGATGGAGGAGGAGGAGGAGGAGGCGGCAAAGAAAACGGAGGAGGAGAAGGGGAAGGAGAAGGACACCGAGACTCCGGAGGCGGAGGGTGGGCGGACGGGGGCAGAAGCAGGGGGCGGGGGGGTTGCTAAGCAACCGGAGGGGGTCACAACGAGGGGCCAAAGCACAAGGAAACGCCGAGTGAGGGACACGGGGGCGGGGGAGGAGGGGGGGCAACGGGCGGAGGTGGAGCGGCCGCATTTTGTTATGGGGCAGCACTTCCAGATCGTGGAGTCCACGATTGGGGAAGGCCGGGGGGTGAAAACGAAGGTGGACATTGAGGCGGACACCTGCCTGGGGGAGTACAAGGGGGAAAGGATTGAAAGGATGGCACCGGATTGCCTGACGGGTAGGGGGGATAAGGTTTTGTGCATCAAGGGCGGGGGGGCAGATTCAAAGACTGGGAGGGGGGTTTGGGTGGACGAGGGTAAAAGGGGGAATATTCTGAGCCGTATCAACGCTCGCCCTCGCCTGGAGGATTGCGACGTGATCATCTGCCTCGATGACGGTACCCCCAGGGTTTATACCCGGCGGGAGGTGAAGGCGGGTACCGAGCTGGCCATGTTCTATGGCGCAGATTACCCGTTGCCCCCTTCGCCTCCACCTGCTGATGCTGCTGACCCTGTTGAACCTGCTGCAGAAGGTTCCAACCAGCTAGTTCTGACCACCCAGAACATTCTTCCCAGCGCCTCTGCCCTGCCTGCAGGGCAACTGTATGCTGATGACGGGTCCCTGGTGGGTCGCCAGTATTTTTTTTCGAAGGTGACCTACCCCAGCCAGGCCACCGTGACCCATGTTGATGGGGGGCAGTTTATTGTCAGGGAGGGGGTCAGGGTGCGTCTGCTGTGGTCCGAGATGGGCGGGCACTTGACGCAGGTTGAAAGCCAGACCTGTTGTTTGAAGATGGACTGGCGGAGGGGGAGGTTTGTCAGGCCGCTGACCACGGTCTGGGGTGACCAGAATTCTTTGGGGGGCGACTTCATCACGGCTGGGTCGCGACTTGCAGGCGTTTACCCTCCCTGGTTTTGTTACGAGTTCAAGGGGGCTGCTCTTGGGGGTGTCGTAGAAATGGTGTTTGTGGGTGGTAAGTGGGAGGTGATTTCAGTGCAGAATAGGAAGGACCTGTACGGCCAGACGGGTCAGTGGCTGCAGGTTGGAATCGACCTCACTGGGTATGATGCGGAATACCAAGCTGCAGCGCGTGGTATCCGCCAGAAGACATTTTTTGTCCGGGCAGAGAGGGCTATGGGTGTCGACAGCCGGTGGGGGGCGACGCTGGATAGGGCTGAGTGGCCGGCGGAGATCCTGGTAGCTCCGTCTGGCAAAAAAACCATCAAGACCCAGGACAAGTCCGTGTACAAGAGGGTGAAGGACAGGGTGTATGGGCATGTCATTTGCAGGGTTAATGGTCATGCCATTAAGCTCGTCGACGGCGGTGGAGGGACTGGGGGACGGATGAGCCACTGCATCTCGGTCATTGCCGAGTGCAGCAAGGAATTGAGGGGCAAGTCCAGCTGGTTTCTGCTGGTCTGGGAAGCTGGAGGCTTGGATTCGCCGAGGATCAGGCGGATCTGTCAGGTGGTGGTGGACAGGGCGCTGGCTAAGATGTATGATTTGCAGTCGCGGATCGAGCATTGGGGAAAGAGCTCGACCGTCAGCCCCCCCTGCGGCGTTGAGCCTGACGAGCCCAAGGCAAAGAGGGCTCATGTCGATGGGGGTCCGTACCGTTGCACGTTTGCAACGGCAAATTTTTTTGAAGAGTTCATTCGTAGGGGGTTGTTGCCGCTGCAGGGAGCAGGTTTGAGGCAGCAGCTTGACGTTTGGGATCCAAGTTTTCGTTGGACAACTCTGTCCAAGTTTGTTGTTTGGGGCGGGAAATGGCAGATGAAGAGGTCTGTCCCCGTTCAGAAGGCGAAGGCTGAGGTGGAGGAGATGCTCAGCAAGGGCAATCCGACGCAGTGGCTCCTGACACCAGAAAAAGCCGTCCCCTATCTCCCCCTCGCTCTGGTCGACTCCGACCAGTGCACCCCCCCTTTCACCTTCTGTCGGCCCCACTCCAAGGGCCGACTCAGCAGTTTTGAAGCCTTCTGTGTCCCGGACGTCAATCAGAAGCCGCTTGCAGGGGGTAGAAACTTTCGGCAGGTGGAGCGGGAAACCGAAAAGGGGGGGACCACCAAAGTTGCATGGGTGGTCTATCTCCCCGATGAGACCGCCATTGGGTTGGAGGATCAGTGGGGGGGCTCGCGGGAGGGTTCTGGTAACCCTAATTGGAAGCGCTAGAAGTTTTTCTAGTGCTTGCATTGTGAAGTGGTTTGGGCAGTGAGATGATGGCGTGTGTAGTGGCAGAGCGCATCGCCGGACCAAGACTGAGATCTGAACCCACGCATTGCAGGCTCCGCGATTTTCTTCTACGGCGGGGGGGTCAGCAGACCGCTGTTTGCTTGGCAAATTTTACCCTTGACACCGGTTCCCGGACCCAGATATAATATTGAAAGGCCAGGCTCCATTGCATTCTGTTCCTTTCTCTGCGCGGTGAATTCTGTTTGACGTCCTACTGACCTCCTACCTGATATGCGCGTGTCTAGCCCTGTGACTTTCTCTTTGGCACTATTGGGGTGTTTGTTCATTTTTTGGAGCCAAAGGGCACCCTATTTCGTCTCATTTGACCTGATCTTGACCGGATCCCATTGCTTACTTTCCATCTGGTTTCACCAGGTGGGACAGATTGCAGGTACAGGTACTGGTTTCTGTTACGGCAGGTGTTGTTACAACACGCTATTTTTTAGGTTCAAGAGTATTATTCAGATCTACCTCATTTCGTCTGATTTGACAGCTTTGACCAGACCGAACCCTTTTCGATTGTCTAACCTTGAGAGTAATGGCTGATACAGGCTACAATGACACCACAGCTACAGTGCGTTTGCGTCGTTTGCTTCTTAGTTGCGTGGGTGCGGTTAAGGGAACTGGAATTTTGAACCCAAATGGGTTCAAGAGAATTATACAAACCCAACCCACGTTGTAAGTGGGCGTGAACCTTGTTCCGGACCTTAAAAACAGGTCAGAAGGGACCTGGGAAACGGCGCTGGTCAATTAGTGCAAGTAAGGCAGCTACCGAGGCTAGGGGAAGGTACCTGACGCCACAGATGAGCGGATCCTGTGTGGTCACACCCCGGGAACCTCAAGTGCCAGAGGGTCCCCCTACAGGGGGGCGATAACCAAGCTACGGCAGCCTCTGGGCCGAATCCCCGCCGCGAGTTTTGTTTCCACGTTACCGGCCAGTGTTTATGGTTTACCCCCACGTGCTTCTAAGTGTCAGTTAGCGTTGTCGTCATCAGCCTGATTCTGACTCCCCATATGTTTCTCCCGTTTAACCCAAGTGCGAACAAATGCTAGTGGATCCTTGAAAATGATGTACTGGATTCGCACATTTTACTTGCTCAATCCTTCTGCTATTGATTTGTTTCGTTCCCTTGCCTGTCGTGCGTGGGCCTGTGAATGATTCATGTTTCAATCACCAATTGAGTTGATGGCCGTCGTACATCAGACGCCCCAGTGTTCCCCCCTTTTACCCCTGTATCTCCCCCCTACGCTCCCCCCCCCCCCAGGCCCTCCCAAACCTCCCCTCCAACCCCCCCAAGCCCCCCCACCCCTCTCCCCCCTACGCCCCTCCAGCTTTTCCAACATCCTCCTCCCCCGCCCACCCCCCCCCCGCACCCTCCTCCCATCCCGGGGCCCCCCGAATTCCCCCTGCAACACCCCAAGCCCCCCAACCCTCCCCCCTCCCCTCCCTCCCCTCTGTAACCGCTGCATAGTGGCGGATCTTTCTTGTAATTGCGAAGCCTGTAGCCTTGATGCCCCAGGGGTCGTAACGCCCGACACTGCCCCTGATATCTCCGAACCCAACTGACCCTCTTCAGACCCATATCCAGCCCCTGGGAGCGACATATGCGAAGCACTTGTAAGCCCATTGAACTCCATGGTGGAATATGAAGAGTCAGAAAAACCCGGTCTACAAAAATGGAGCAGACATAGAATCTCATTGTGCATCCATCGCACACCCGACTCGACGCGCGCTCACAGGCGACACCTGGCGGCGAACGGAAAACATGAAAACAAGCGGAAAATTTACTGCACTAATGTACATCTGAGAATCATTGAAATTCTGATCACATTGATGTATAATCTGAGTGCTGTCACTGCTGCCGTTACACTCCCCCTCTGAAAACATACGCCAGTAGGTCAGGCTGGGTCAAGTGAAGTGAAAGAAACGGCTAAGGTGACCAAAAACCGACTAATCTGTGACAAAATGCAAGAAAATGAGCTGAATTGAGCAAAATTGTGCTGAGATCTGTGTTTCGCGATGGCCATCGACTTGAATGAAACGCATAGGTACCTTAGGGCACACAGAAATAGCTTCGATCAAGCTCAAAAAATCGAAAATTGAAAGTCTGAGTGAAGAATGTACACGCATGATCAAGATCCATGATCCATGATGAAATCAGGATCTGACATCCCACTGCCAGAAAAAAGAAAACGAGTGTCGCGATGTCGTCGAGCGTCCAAAAAATAGGGTATCCCTTCATGGAGTCCAAGATATGTGAAACTGGTCGGTGTCATTTGCAGTCATGAGACCAGATGCCAGATTATGGTACAAAATGTGACTGAATTGAGACCAAAATCAGTGAATCGCACACAGATTGAAGACGGCGAAGTCTACAGCAAGCCAATATAGGTCCAATTCTTTGTCGATAGATACTGTGTTTTGTGCTGAACGGAAATCCTGTTCTCATTCATAGCCAATCCAGGTCAAATCCTCATGATGATGATGATTCCCATGATGGAAATTCAATCATGCAAGTAATGATAGCCAAGAAAACCCAGTGAGTGATCACCACACTGTCAGTATCATATCCAGGGCTTCATGTTTAATCCAGTATGAGCCAGAAGGGGTAATTGACTCATTATTGTCCCAGAATGTATAAGCATCCAATGCTTGGTACCAGGAATTTGCCAAATTTGAGCTGATTCTGAGGGGGATTCCAACACAATCCACAGATGAGCAGCGAGTCGACACAAGTAAGAACACCATCGTCCTCACTTGGTCCTAATAAGCCCTTTGACAGCGGTCGAATGGAAAACAAACCAACAGTCTCAATGTAAGAACTGATTGAAATAACATTCCCAGCAGATCCGTCAAACACATGAACTGCATCAGACTTAGTCATGTGCCAGAATCTCTGAAATGAGCACGAAATCGAACGAGTCCTTCCCAAGGCGAGTGGAGGGGCACAGTCGACAGCAAAAGACGAGAGTGTCGTCGTGGTTGAGGATAAAGGCCTTTCGGAACTTCCGATGGGAATCATCTACAATGAAGCACATGATTCACATGATGACCATGATGAGAATGATGGACATGATGACCAGGATGATCCCAGAATGTCCCATCATCTGTTCATCGAACCACATAGACGATGCTCCAGGACTGTTTTGTCTCAATGCCAAGGGTATATGTAGACCGTAAACCTTTTCGAAAGTTTGGGCGATTTAAATTCTGATCAGATCTTGTCTCGAATGGATTCTGCCACGATTGGAGCTTCTTCTTGTGCTTGTAAGTCTTCCTTGGTGACACAATCTTTGATCAGCGAGAGCTCACGGTCAATCTCAGGGTGCTTCTTCAGGAACTTGATGAAAGTGTCCGTATACCCATGGATAAAGCTTGAAGCTGGCTCCCATTTGTCTTCTTCTGGACCGAATCCTTTCCATCTGCACAGAAAGTACCACTTGTTTCGAGCATTTTTCTTGTAATCAAGGATCTTCTCCAACTCGAAACTGCTGGTGACCATCTTCCTGTCGCTCAGGTATTTCGAAGTCCAATAGAGAGGCTTGAACTTTCCTTTGGGGCAGGGTACTTCGGCCTTCAAACGGTCCCGATGTACTTCTTGATGTCTGCCCGGTTCAACCTCAAGGTTGAATGTAGTCTCACTTAGTTGACCAGACTTGGAATGGGCCTTCCCACAAAGGTAACAATTTGTTCTCGTCCTTCAGGGTCTCGTCTGACTTACGAAGCCAAACTTGCTGGCCTTTCTCGAAGGGTTTTCCTTGTGTTCTCGACTGATTTTTGAATTTCAACCAATCTGCTTGACTCTCCACTTTGGCTTGGATCCACTTGGACTCTAAATCCTTGATCCTCTCAAACCATTGTGAGGCGTCGTAGCACTGCCTTGTGTGATACATCACTGGTCCTGGACCCATCTTCTCACGACCAAAAACAAGCTCATTCGGACTTAATCCAGTGTAGTTCTTGGTCCGATGGTATCTCCTCAAGACACAGTAAATTGTCTCCAACCAATTGTAGTCTTTTTCAGTCGCCAGGAATTTTCTCAGAATGTCGATAAGAATTCTTCCAGCGCGTTCAGCAGGGAGGGCTCGATGGTCGTAGACTCGGGCACGAAGATGATGAACTCCCAATAGAGCACACATGTTCTCCCACCAAGTCCCAATGAACTGCTTCCCACTGTCCGTCAGAATTTCGCTGGGAACATCCCAGTTACTCATCCACTGACTTGCAGTCCACTTGGCAGCCATTTCAGAGGTGAGATGCTTCGTGTTGCAAGGGAGGACCTGGATGTAGCCACTGTGGCGGTCTTGAATTAACAAAACCCCATCGATGGGCTTCCTTGTGTAGAGACATTCCTCTTGAATTTGTCCCAACTCGAAGACATCCGCCGTCACCTTGTCGAACAACCTCTCAGGAATTGGCAGTCCCTTCAATAATCTTTCTGCCTTTTGATTCTTGGGGATGTTCGTCTGACATTGCTTGCATCCTTTGGCAACTCGCTCACAGGCACTCTTGAGGTCTCGTGTGTACACTCTGTGTCGTAGCTCCTGCTCCAGAACACGGGAGTGTCCGTGGGATGTCTCATTCCGATGCCAATGTTTGACATATTGGTCAATTACACAATCAGGAACACAAATCCGTCCTTGCCAAAATAACTTGACGCCTTGGATCTTGAAATCAGACGTCTCTTCAGAGTCGTAAGGCTTGTCCCCTTTCAACTTGTGGTATACAGACCCAAAGAACCTGTCCTCCTTGTACATCTTCGTCCAATCCACATAGAGGAAGGAAGTTTCCTTGTCCTTTTGTTGTGGAGGGAGCGTGGATTTCGACTTGGATCTCGTCAGAGGAAACACATTCAGGAGTGGTAGCGACGACTCAGAGTCAGAGTTAACTCCTGCAGTCTGATCTGCCTTGGTAATCTCCTTGCATCTGACCAATTGCACCTTCATCCGATTTTTAATCGAACATTGGAGACAATGTTTTTTATCAGTGCTTGTTCCTCCTTATCATACTCGATCACTTCGGCTTTATCCGTCGCTGTCCCATGAAAACTCACTTCAGAGTGAGCCTCTGGGGCTGGGTAGGCCCAGCGACTCAGGGCGTCCGCCACTGTATTGTAGCGCCCTGGAATGTAAGTCACGTGGAGGTCAAATCTGCTGAGAGTTTCATGCCAACGGCCTCTCCTCCCAGCTGGTCCACCAGGGGTATCCACATGTTCGGTCCTCCAGCTCTCCAGTGACTTGTGGTCAGTCAGTACCTCAACGCGATGGCCCAAGATCCAACCTTCATAACGCCATAAGGCACAAAGGATTGCGTAGGCTTCTTGTTCCCTTGGACTCCAATTTCGCTGTCTTGTTGTAAGCTTGCGAGACCAGAAAGCCAGAGGATGATGGTGACCTTCGTCATCGACTTGTTCGATCGTAGCACCAATGGCATAACAACTGGCGTCTGTACGAATATAAAAAGGTCTTCCATCCAACCACGGAGTCTTTAATGTAACCACATTTGCCAGTGCTTCCTTGAGACCAGTAAAGGCCTCTTCACATTCTGGCGTCCACTTGAGCTTGACTTGAGATCCCTTCTTTCCTTCTATTTTACCAACCTTGAGTAACTCTGTCAATGGACCAGAGAACTTGGCGTAGAGCAGAAGGAACTCGTGGTAATAATTGCAGCAGCCTAAAAAGGCACGAAGCTGCGTGATGGTTTTAGGCCTTTCCCATAGCTGCAGGGCAGCCATTTTCCCTGGGGCCGGTCTTCTTGTCCCATCTTCCAAGACAGAGCCACAAAATTCCACGCTCTGGAGGAACATTTTGCCCTTCTTGGGTCCACACACGAGCTTCTCTTGTCGAAGGACTTCGAGAACTTTGCGGACTTGTTCTTCGTGCAACTTCAGGCACTCATCAAAGTTTTTTCCCAACGGCGTGGCAATCAGAAGGTCGTCAATGTAGATGCTGCAGAATTCTTGTAAATCCAGAGACTTGTGCTTCTGAAATAAAATAGTCTCCATCATCTTCTGGAACATCGACGGCGCATTCTTCAGACCCATCGGCAGTAGAGTCCACTGGACAGTGCCACAGGGCGTGCACATTGCCGTCAAGCGCCTATCCTCCTTTCGAAGTGGCATTTGGTGAAAGCCATGGCGCAAATCCAACACAGTAAAGAGCTTACCTTTGGCTCTCGCGGCGATCTCCTTCTCGATTAAAGGAAGGGGATGCGCGTCAGGTACCGAGGCGGCATTCAGAGCTCTGTAATCCACCACTAGACGCCAAGCATCTATGCTGGATTGGTCAGCAGGTGGGGGTTTTGGCACAGTAAATGGTGCTGAACACCACTCAGAACTCATGCAGCCCTCCAACCAACCGAACTCATAGAGATTGCGCTCAATAATCTTTCGCAGGGCATCTGCTTTGGTGCGGTGAAGGTAGAATGGACGTTGTTTGTGCACCTTTGAGCCTTGGATTATCTCAATCTTGGCTTCCCCATTTTCATATCGAGTTGGGGGGTTTTTCCACAACTTCCCACTCAGCACGTCATCTTTATAATCTTCGAACACTGCGTCCCTTCTTGCAGATATCTTGTCTCCGTCGACCTGATTCCCACATTTAATCACCGACATTATGTCCACCAATTTGCGAATTGTTGGTCGTGGTCTCATATTCTTGGCCACTTCATTCCAAACTTCTTCATCACATTGTTGGCAGATGAAGCTCACCTGAGCTCGCTCCTCTGTGGGATCCCACCAATTAAGGGAGTCGACAAATGTCTTGAAGGGATGGTCGGACGAATTCAGCTGCATTCTTGTCAATTCAGGTGAAAATCTTGAAAATTTGTCGTCATTGTTGCTTGAAATCTTGACATTTTTGGCTTCATTCTTGTCTGATGGGGACGAATTGGAATGGATGGAGGCGTTCTCTTGAGGGACGCCGATCGTCCTTCCCTCCTTCCGCGACGATGTGTCGGGATTCCGCTCTCGATCGTCTCGATCCACCTCAATTTCGTCGATTCCTGAGGAATTTGAGATGACCTCTTCTGTTCCCATTTCACTGTCATCTAGCCAATAATCTCCCAGATTCCCGTCAACTAAGCACGCCAACGTGCTCCACGAACGCTGTGGCAAAGGCTTGCCATTGTCTTCACAATACAGCTTCACTCCCTTGTGAGGTAGCTCGACAATGTCGATTGAAATGTCCATAATGTCCTTGAACCAAGATTGTTTTGGCTAGTTGGGGACAATTAAAATCGCCTTTGCGCCGGATTGCTTCAGCTTCTGCACCACACGAGGAAAAACGTCGAAGGGCGGATTGATCAATAAAGGTTCAGACCAGTCCTCACTCCAGGCATCGTCGTAGAACTTTGGAAATCTTTTATTTCTGTTGTTTGCAAAAGCATCAACTTGCGGACAAAAATTGTGGTTCTTTTCAAAGTAATCCACCAGAATGTCCCCCAATTTGTCGACTACACGATAGCAAACTTACTTCCACTTCTTGCAGTTCAATGACTCCACCTTTCCTTCGTCTAATTCTTCTTGATTCCCTGTCCATTCCTGCCCATCTTGCTGAATATGCAGCTTATTTCGCTCCTTGAATTGGTGTATACTCTTGGTGTATGGGTGCGGATAATACAAGTCGGACGGGTCGCTGGTCGACGGATCCTGGAGGAAGCATGTCTGTGTCCCATGGGTGACACACGGTGAGCGTGAAGCCATGGTTGACCCAAGAATAAATCATACTTTATGGTGGCTTCATAGAATTTTCCAGAAAACCACTCCTCCGTCACTGTCTCCTCCACGCTCCAGACAGATTGTTTCACCAATCTGACCGCCAACTCTGCCTCTCTGTCGCCACCTTCAAGGCGATGTCCGCTTACTCCCTCCAGCTGGACAGGTGTCGAGGACATCTTCGCAACGTCCTCCTGCAGAAAGCCTCTCCTCACCAGATTGACCTCTGAACCATTGTCAATCAGACATTTGGCAAGTTTAACCTTACCATCTGTCGTTCTGACCTGGATCCAGCAGACAAACTGGCGCTGCTTGCCCCGCCGGACAGTGCTGAGGACCCAGGCAGGGTAAAGGAGGCCAGAGGAACGCGCCAGCCGATCCCAGCAGCGTCCATCCACCGCCCCAACTACCCTGATGGGCTTTGTGTCGTGCCACTCAACCCCAGTGTTGGGAATTGGGTCAAGTTGGCTTCCCTATTGCCATTCTTCTTCGACGTTCGGCTGCACGTCCTGTACTTGTCCTTCGTCAACCCATTCTTCTCCTGCTTCAACGGCATTGACTCCTTTTCCACGTCCACGACCACCAAATGACTTTCCACCACCACCTTTCTTACCTCCTTGGCCTTTGTTGTTGGAGGTGTTGGAATTGGGGTTGCATTCGTTGCATCTGCACTTGCCTCGACCTCCAGTATCCTTGTTGTTGCCGAAGGTCTTGTTTGCTGGCGTCTCCGTATACAGGGGGTTGCCATTCACCTTGGAATCCTCTTGATTCCCGGACTTTCCTTGTCCCTTTCCACTCTTTTCGCCAGATTTTCCACCAGATTTTCCACCAGCATCGGTCCATCTCGAGCCGCTTGGATCTCCGCCTTGCTGCCAGTAATCTTTTGGTGTCCAATCCCTGTTCTTTCCTTTGGACTGCCCTTTACCCTTTCCCCTTCCATGCTGGTCAGCATCTCGTGCTCCATCCTGCTGGGGATTTTTGGGAGAATTTCCCTTTCCATCCATTTTGGACTGAATTGTCTTGATATCTGAGGGCGTCCACCTGTGATCTGCGGTCGTGTGAGTCGCCGCTCGACCTTCCTTTCCAAGGGCAATGCACACGGAGCATCCCTTCTCACCAACGGCACTGACCTTGCCTCCGAAGCCTTGTGCATCCTGTGACTTCTGGCGTTCTAAGTTTGCATACTTTTCAAGTTGGTCCCAGATCTGCTCGACTCCATACGAGAAGATCCACGGCCGCACCTTCAAAACTGTCCCCTTATACTTCACTTTTCCATCCACCATGCTACAGAAAAGCTCCGACTGTTCAGAATCATGGAAACCAACTCTCCATCTGCCCTCACGAATGGTGATGTCTTTCAATCCTGTAGCACTGATAGAGTGTAGCAACTCACGAACTGCCATTTTTCCCATAGTCTCTGGCAATCCTCGGACTTCAACCCAGTTGCCCAGGACTTTTTGGTCCGCCTGGGAGTCCCTGATCTTCTGCTTGGTCTCCGGCGTGAGCTTGCTCAGGAGAATCTTCTTCATCTCGCCTTCAGAAGGGCCTTCTCCCGAGTTCTCCGCCTCCTGCACCAAAAACTCCCAATCCTGCCTTGCTATTTGGATCTCTTCAAGAAACAATTTCTTGATCGCCCTGAAGTTCTCAAGACGCTTCCTGTAATGATCCTCAGGGAGTCGAGAGCCTTTCTTTTTGAGACTTCGCCACAGCTCTTCATAAGTCAGGGGATCTCCTTGATTCTGCCTTTCCACATAAAGATGATATGTACTTTCCCTGAGTTTGCCAGTCAAACAGTCCATCAACCCGAGAATCCAGAGTTCCTTGTCGAGTTTCTCCGTCTGCAACCAGACCATGAACTGCCTTTCGAAGGACGCCCAGTAACTTGGGCGTCCTGAGAATTTAGGCTGCTTCATCACCGAACCTCTAAGCCTCATGTGCAAAGGATTGAGCAGGTGGTTCAGGTTGGAACCTGTGAATGTGCCAACCGGATTGACAAAAACTGGGTTGACGGCGGCGCCTCCCATTGCCTGTGCTTGAGCATATGCGGCCGCCAGCAACGCCTGATCCACAGTAGGCTGTACAAACGGCGTTGACTGTGCTTGATGAAGCCTCATCTCCTTCAATTTCTTCTGTTTTTCTTTGATTTTGGCTTTGCTTTCCTTCTTTTCTTTGTCCTTCTTCTTCAAGGCCATTGATCTCTCCTTCACGGTGGTCTTTGCTTTTCCATCAATATCCCCAACAGTACTTACAGACAGTACAGACCTTCCTGACGAAGATTCTCCTCCTTCAGTACCCAGATTGAAGCCAATAGGACTTGTAATTCCAGTAGGGGGAATACCAGAATTTCCAATAAAAGCTGGGAGTGAACCAGTAAAAGCTGGGGGTGCCGGAGAATGTGGAAGGCCGTAAGGTGTGGATGCAGGTGCAGCTGAGGAGGTAGGTGCCGGGTGACTTGCCATTGTAGGCGCTGGTCCAATGAGCCCAGTAGTGCTCAGATTTTGTACCAGATTGGTCAACTTCTCCAGCTTCTGCTCCATCTCCTTCCACTTGCTGTCGTCATCCCGCTTTTTCTCCTTGGCAGCCTTCTTCAGCTCCTTCACCCTGTCTTCCAGCGACGAAATCTGGCGTCCACAGGAGCAGTCCTTGGCACACTCACCACAGGACGGGCATCTTGTACCTTTTCCTTTGCTTCTTACCTCATCAACCCAAGTATCAACACTAGAGTTGGAGTTGGGAAGCTTGGACAATTGCTCCCTGGAGAGGTGAGAATGTGTCGAATCACACCTCATTTCGTCGACCTCTTCGTCGTTCGGACCCCAGGCGCCCGACAGACCGGCGTGCTGATGCACATTCTGGGGTCTTTCCTCGGCAATGATGGCCATTTGCACCATAACGGCAGCCTGGTGGTCGAACTGGTCCATCAGCTCTTCCCAATCCTCTTGTTCCTGCAATGTGGCGTCGAATCGCAGGCGGCCACTGTCCCTGATGAACTGGCACGACGCCCTGAACCAGTCCCTCAGACGGCCTCAATAGCCCGCCTTCGCCAGTAGCCAATTTTGGCGGTGCAAGAACTCCTGATTCCAGATTTCCTGGAAGTGGTTTTCCCAGTAGTCACCAGAAATCTCACCAATTCCAGTATTAGACTGCTCTCCTTCGCTGCTGCTGTCTTCAAGATCAGGTAGAGCGTGAGAGCTGGAACCAGATTCACTTGAGGAGGGAGATTCTCGACCGGGTTTAAGGTTGGGTGGGGCGTTCATACAACAATCAGCACAAGTATGAACTCCAGGCCAATGTCTATGGCCACAGTAAGGACACTCTGAAGGTTGATCCTCGGTCTGCTGGGGAGAAGCCACGAATGTAACCTCAGGGGTAACACGCAGTGACCAAGAACGAGTGATAGCCCCGCTAAAGTCCGATGATCTCAGGGTGTCCGTGGAGATTCCAGAAGCAGACTCATGATTTCCTCTGCTACCATGTAACCGCTGCATAGTGGCGGATCTTTCTTGTAATTGCGAAGCCTGTAGCCTTGATGCCCCAAGGGTCGTAACGCCCGACACTGCCCCTGATATCTCCGAACCCAACTGACCCTCTTCAGACCCATATCCAGCCTCTGGGAGCGACATATGCGAAGCATTTGTAAGCCCATTGAACTCCATGGTGGAATATGAAGAGTCAGAAAAACCCGGTCTACAAAAATGGAGCAGACATAGAATCTCATTGTGCATCCATCGCACATAATGACTCAACGTGAAATCATTCGAAATAATTTAAATAAATCCGATTGGGAAATCACGAAAGACAAATGCGACTCGACGCGCACTCACAGGCGACATCTGGCGGCAAACGGAAAACATGAAAACAAGCGGAAAATTTACTGCACTAATGTACATCTGAGAATCACTGAAATTCTGATCACATTGATGTATAATCTGAGTGCTGTCACTGCTGCCGTTACACCCTCCCCCCCAGCTCAGCTTTCACCTCCCCCTCCACCCCCCTCATCCCCCCGCATCCTTCAAGGCTGGGGAGGGCAACGTCTTGGCATACATGAGTCAGACGATAGCCTATCAACTTCGTGCATCAGAGGCCCCGGTTGAATCAATGGTCAGGGGGTAGCCTATCAAGTTCGTGCATCAGAGGCCCTGGTAAATCAATAGTCAGGGGGTAGCCTATCAAGTTCGTGCATCAGAGGCCCCTGATAAATCGATCGTCAGGGGGTAGCCTATCAAGTTCGTGCATCAGAGGCCCCCGGTAAATCAATAATCAGGGGATAGCCTATCAAGTTGGTGCATCAGAGGCCGCTGGCAAATCAATAGTCAGGGGGTAGCCTATCAAGTTCGTGCATCAGAGGCCCTTGTTGACTCAATAATCAGGGGGTAGCCTATCAAGTTTGTGCATCAGAGGTCCCCAGTAAATCAATAATCAGGGGGTAGCCTATCAAGTTCGTGCATCAGAGGCCCTGGGTAAATCAATAGACAGGGGGTGGCCTATCAAGTTCGTAGATCAGAGGCCCCCGGTAAATGAACAGTCAGGGGGTAGCCTATGAAGTTCGTGCATCAGAGTTCCCTGGTAAGTCAATAGTCAGGGGGTGGCCTATCAAGTTCGTGCATCAGAGGCCCCTGGTAAATCAATAATCAGGGGGTAGCCTATCAAGTTCGCGCATCAGAGGCCCAAGTAGATCAATAGTCAGGGGGTGGCCTATCAAGTTTGTGCATCAGAGGCCCCCGGTAAATGAACAGTCAGGGGGTAACCTATCAAGTTCGTGCATCAGAGGCCCCTGATAAATCAATAGTCAGGGGGTGGCCTATCAAGTTCGTGCATCAGAGGCCCCCGGTAAATGATCAGTCAGGGGGTAGCCTATCAAGTTCGTGCATCAGAGGCCCCTGGCAATTAATAGTCAGGGGGTGGCCTATCAAGTTCGTGCATCAGAGGCCCCTGGTAAGTCAATAGTCAGGACGTAGCCTATCAAGTTTGTGCATCAGAGGCCCTTGTTGACTCAAAAATCAGGGGGTAGCCTATCAAGTTCGTGCATCAGAGGCACCCGGTAAATCAATAATCAGGGGGTAGCCTATCAAGTTTGTGCATCAGAGGCCCCTGGTAAATCAATAGTCAGGGGGTGGCCTATCAAGTTCGTGCATCAGAGGCCCCCGGTAAATGAACAGTCAGGGAGTAGCCTATCAAGTTCGTGCATCAAAGGCCCCTGGTAAGTGAACAGTCAGGGGGTAGCCTATCAAGTTCGTGCATCAGAGGCCCCTGATAAATCAATAGTCAGGGGGTGGCCTATCAAGTTCGTGCATCAGAGGCCCCCGGTAAGTGAACAGTCAGGGGGTAGCCTATCAAGTTCGTGCATCAGAGGCCCCTGATAAATCAATAGTCAGGGGGTAGCCTATGAAGTTCGTGCATCAAAGGCCCCCGGTAAATGAACAGTCAGGGGGTAGGTTATCAAGTTCGTGCATCAGAGGCCCCTGGTAAGTGAATAGTCAGGGGGTGGCCTATGAAGTTCGTGCATCAGAGGCCCCTGGTAAGTCAATAGTCAGGGGGTAGCCTATCAAGTTCGTGATTCACAGGCCCTCGTTGACTCAATAATCAGGGGGTAGCCTATCAAGTTCTACATCAGAGGCCCCCGGTAAATCAATAACCAGGGGGTAGCCTATCAAGTTCGTGCATCAGAGGCCCCTGGTAAATCAATAGTCAGGGGGTAGCCTATCAAGTTCGTGCATGAGAGGCCCTGGGTAAATCAATAGTCAGGGGGTGGCCTATCAAGTTCGTGCATCAGAGGCCCCCGGTAAATGAACAGTCAGGGGGTAGCCTATCAAGTTCGTGCATCACAGGCCCTCGTTGACTCAATAATCAGGAGGTAGCCTATCAAGTTCTACATCAGAGGCCCCCGGTAAATCAATAATCAGGGGGTAGCCTATGAAGTTCGTGCATCAGAGGCCCCTGGTAAATCAATAGTCAGGGGGTAGCCTATCAAGTTCGTGCATGAGAGGCCCTGGGTAAATCAATAGTCAGGGGGTGGCCTATCAAGTTCGTGCATCAGAGGCCCCCGGTAAATGAACAGTCAGGGGGTAGCCTATCAAGTTCGTGCATCAGAGGCCCTTGTTGACTCAATAATCAGGGCGTAGCCTATCAAGTTCGTGCATCAGAGGCCCCCGGTAAATCAATAGTCAGGGGGTAGCCTATCAAGTTCGTGCATCAGAGGCCCCCGGTAAATCAATAATCAGGGGGGAGCCTATCAAGTTCGTGCATCAGAGGCCCCTGGTAAATCAATAGTCAGGGGGTGGCCTACCAAGTTCGTGCATCAGAGGCCCCCGGTAAATGAACGATCAGGGGGTATCCTATCAAGTTCGTGCATCAGAGGCCCCTGGTAAATCAATAGTCAGGGGGTGGCCTACCAAGTTTGTGCATCAGAGGCCCCCGGTAAATGAACGATCAGGGGGTAGCCTATCAAGTTCGTGCATCAGAGGCGCCTGGTAAGTCAATAGTCAGGGGGTCGCCTATCAAGTTCGTGCATCAGAGGCCCCTGGTAAATCAATAATCAGGGGGTAGCCTATCAAGTTCGTGTATCAGAGGCCCCAGGTAGATCAATAGTCAGGGGGTAGCCTATCAAGTTCGTGCATCAGAGGCCCTTGTTGACTCAATAATCAGGGGGTAGCCTATCAAGTTCGTGCATCAGAGGCCCCCAGTAAATCAATAATCAGGGGGTAGCCTATCAAGTTCGTGCATCAGAGGCCCGTGGTAAATCAATAGTCAGGGGGTGGCCTATCAAGTTCGTGCATCAGAGGCCCCCAGTAAATGAACAGTCACGGGGTAGCCTATGAAGTTCGTGCATCAGAGGCCCCTGGCAAATCAATAGTCAGGGGGTAGCCTATCAAGTTCGTGCATCAGAGGACCTTTGTGAATCAATACTGCGGGTTAGCCTCTCACGTTCATCTCTCGTTGTAGACATGTCCATCTTAATGCGTTTGCTGTGCGCAATCTGCGATGTCGGCTTGAGCCTTGTGGGGCTGACCATAGTCCTTTGTAGTCTCGTTTCGGCCGCTGTTGTTCTCTCCCTTCTCCATCGGAGGCATCGAAGACACCACCAACGGCGGCGAAGATGCTCACCGTGTCGACTACTCCGAAAGGGACGATTTGTGAGGAAAGAGATCCCCATTTTTGTGTCACTCCTCGACAGAACCCTCGTTCTGTGTGTGCCTAAGGATATCAGTGAGGCTGCCATCTCAGATCTGGTGAGGATCATCACTGGTGTGCCCGTTCATGATCAGCGAATTCGTAGAGTTTCACGCAGAACCAGTACCTGGGTCCGTAACGAACGAGTTCTTGTCCTGTTCCGTCTCCGCGGTGGTGTTGCATGGAACTGCATCCCGCTGCAGGATCAAACCGCAGACTTCCTTCGAACCAACTTTTGGTCCCTCCACGCGTCCATGGGGCACCCTACCACCCCCCAGATGACCTTGCTCTTTGAGGGTGTATATGCCGATCCATTTTGTGCGACCTTGAGATCTGTTTCCTCATCAATTTTGGACAACGTCAAAAACGGAACCCGCGGAAGTGGCAATTTCAAGCAGTGATGTGCTAGGCCCAGAAGCTCTGAGAAGCCCCTCCAATGGTGCATCATCCAGACCTGCCCCCCTAAGAAACCCCCCTGCCATCTTATCTCCAACCCCGGCATCTGACTGGGGACCCACGGAATCTACGGATCCGGCCCCCTTAATTAAGCATGAGTTTAGTGCCGCGCAGTCACCGCGTTCTGATCCTAAACGTCATCTCGACATCCCCCCCCGCAAACGCGTGAAACGCGAAGCCCATTGTCCCTCCGAGCACTCCCCCCGACATGGAGACGAGGTTGGCTGCACCTTCCGGTCCCACACCGAAGCTGTTGCATACCTGAATAAGATTCCGGGGGAGTTGGTAATACATAACAGCGTTACCAGCAAGTCTGCAGGGGGGAGTAATCGGGCACGTATTGGTTGTCGCATTTGGGGACGCCTAAAACAACACGGGCCCTTAAAGGACACCAGTAGAGCACGCCCAGAAAAGCACCCCGGCCTCTCACGAAGTCTGATTTGTGTCCATATGGTGCAACGCTAACCCATGATCCTGGCACGGGCCTGTGGAAGCTAACCGAGTGTAATTGGGACCACTCTAACCATTGGTGGCCTGACGAGGAGGAGGCCGCCCCACTGGACAAATCAGCCCTCCCTGATGAGCTCTGGCACGACATTGAGCGGGCGTATGAGCACCGTGAAATGCCGGAGCAAGTTCTTGTAAATTTGCGGAAGAAATATAGCGAGGACGCGTACCCAGCAATCAAAGAGTTTTCAACCCAGCACATCAGAAGTTTTTTCAAGTCCATCGAACGCAAGATGGGCCCAAAGGATCTTGCACGTTTGATTAACCACCTGAAAATGCTCAAATAGGCAGATCCTGCCTGGTATTTCAATCATGAAGCCCCTGACCCAGTCACTGGTGTTGTACGAAGATGGTTTTTTATGACGCCAGAGCAAGTAAAAAACGCCAGGAAATATGCACAAGTCATTTTTGAAGATAACACGTACAAATCGAATCGGTACGGCGAGGCACTGGCCCTGTTTTGCGGTATCAACGAACATGGCCAAACCCTTCTCCTGGCTCAGGGCTGCATGCCAAGCAGTGAAAATGCAGAGGATTATGAGTGGCTCTGGTAGGAGTGGATAAAGGCAACCGGTTGTGCATCCCGGGTTTCGTTCAGTGATGCTGCATACGCCCTCTTGGGGTCCGTTCCCAGGGTTTTCCCCCCGGACCGAACTGCTCACTTTCTCTGCCTTTTTCACATTTACAAAAATCTTACCGAAAATTGCCGAAACTCCCTCGAGCAACACGATTTCACTGCTCTTGAGAGCGCCATCCGACAGGTTCACGAGTGCCCAGATAAGGACGCTGCTGATATTCTCTGGCGCAAAAATCTGGAGGACCCCCGCTGGAAAACTGTGAAGGACTACCTTGGAGTCAGATCCCCCCTACATCGTCTTGACCGTTGGTGTGTTGCATGGCAGGTAGAAGTTTTTACCTTCGGCTGCAAGTCCACACAGAGGGCTGAGTCTTTGAATTGCCGCATAAAGCGCCACCTAACTGCAAGAAAAGGTTAGTACCACATTTTTTTATTTGTTTTGCACTTGCTCTCCAAGGAGGGCTATAAACTTGAATATACTGAAATGGTGAATCACCGGCACGCCAATCACCAAATAGCTAACCAAACCTTCCCATTCTATGTCAAGTTCGTTTCAGGCAAGGTGACAAGCTGGGCGTTTGATAGAATGCTCCAGCAGATGAATGCTTCAACTGCGTACCTCCTGTATGAGTATGACGTGTCCAGGGAGGCCCAATATATAGTTGCCAACAGGGCGGCACCCTTATGGAACTATGATCGACAGTGTCACGATTCACTTGAGACGGAGTTGGTAGACCTACCGAGATTCTGTGCGATCTCCAATCGTGTGCACCAAATCCAAGGCAACAATATAGTTTATGAGGTAAAGCGAAGTGAATCCAACTGCACTTCGCGTTACATGAACTGTCCACATTATGTTTGTCTGTTCGAGCCATTGGCTGAGGATGTTGCCTATACGAAGTTTTGGTGTAGTTGTGGACTTGCTGTCCGAGTCGGGCATCCATGTCGTCAATATTTTGCTGTTTTGCATCATCGGTCATCTTCAGTCGGCTTCCATCTTGGGCTGTTCAATCCAATTTTTATTTCAAAAAACAATTTCAGACTGCACCTCAGGTCCTTGTCAGTGCCAAATGCAGCAGCCAACGCCTCCCCCTACCCACAGTGCAGGTACCCGTGCCAATCCATGCTACAGAGGATGACATTGTATTGACCGACATCTCCTCGTGGGCTGATTTGCCAGCCAGAACGAAACGCAAGCAGATTGTCCGCTCCCTTGGGAACCTGCAGTCCCGGATGCGTCAATATATAACTAATGTGGATCGAGTGGCAACTCATCTTTCCGACCAGGGACAGGATGCAGGGGCCTTTCTCGAAAAAGAGGAGAGGCTAGTGAACCAATTTGTGGACATGCGAGCCTCCTCCACACAGGTCCATGTGGCAGGTGCACAAGCACCACGACCTGTTCCTCCGCCGGTGGCCGCCAAGCGAACCGTGCAGCCAACTGTCAGGAAGGCCGCTAAGCGAGGGGATGGTCCAAAGGGTGCTACAAAGGGAAGAGGTAGGGGTCAGGGTAGGGCTAGCGGTCTGCCGCTGAAGGAAGAGCTGAATGCTGCCCTTGAGCTTTCAGATGCGCTAACCACCGTGAATCAGGCTCCTGGGGGCCTGAGTGTAGGGATGCAGGTTCGAATTCGCACGAATTCGAATTCGCCCCGAATTCGCACGAATTCGTGGACCGCTCCGAACTTGAATTCGCAACTTCAAATTCGAATCCTCCCTGATTCGCTTGATTGAATCCATAGGCACGTACAATTTACCTTCTAGGTTGCAATTCACCTGTTTACATATGGGTATGCCACTCACTACCCAGTACCATATCGCATAAAAGATTTCCCAAAAGCTTCCGTAACCTTGCAATTTTTGTTGTTTGTTGTTGCTTGCATTCACCATGCTGAAAGGATTTGACGGTTTGACAAAAAAAAAGAAAATCAAAACCAAGAATTCCAACGTTCCTTGATTCTTTCAAATGCCTTTTGGAAAAGAAGCAGCAACGAAGCATGCAAGACCACCAATCCACACACAAACCATCACATGTGAACCACTGATTGCCCTTATTGGGCCTTCATTCATTGCATTCTTGAATCGAATCGTTGGACTTGAAGTCATCTAAGAGAGAGCATACACGGCACCGGGAAGGGTAAGGAGGGTACCGCTGTCAAGGATACGCAAGGGCTACAAGGGGCTTTGTACATAGCTTATAGGGAGGTTGGAGCAGGTGCGCTGGCTGGGTGCAGCTCCTTGCACGTCATTAGCTCCGTGCACGTCGTTGTGGGTGCCCAGGGCCTCACTGCAGCTGCGTCGGGCTGCTCTCGGCTGCCTCTCCTTCCACACACGCCCGACAGTGCCTGGTTGCCAAGGGGCAACACGTTTTGAGTGTCAAAAATTAGAAAAAAAAAGTCGAAAATCAAAAGTTCGGGACGGGTTTTTCTCCAAACTGGTGGACTTCTGGGGAGAATGGAGGGTATCGCCGTGTTCGGTGGAGCTAGGCGGACACAGCGGTGTGTTCAAAACGCAAAAGTAAATTTTGTTTTCGAAAACGGGTACGCAGGCACCGGACAAGAAAATCAACGGCTCAATCGAAGCAGAATGATCATAGTTTTCATTGCATCAAGTCAAAAAAATTATTGCATCGCACAGTTCAAAGTTAGTTTTTCATCTGGAGAAAAGACGGCGCACGCATGAGCATTTTGGCGTTGCCCGCGAATTCGCAGCGCGCATTCGCCCCGAATTTGCAGTAGTAAGAATTTCAGGCCGAATTCGCAGCGAATTCGCGCTGCAAACGAATTCGCAGCGAATTCGGCGAATTCAAATTGAATTCGCTGCGAATCTGCATCCCTACCTGAGTGCGCAGCAGCCCGCGTATAATGATCATTTGCATGCACACATTCACAATATGGTTGACTCGGCTGAGCAGGTTGATACTTACTTGGCTCAGTTGTATGCTCGGACTGCATGTGGGGAACAACTTTCGCCAGCTGAGTTGCATCAGTGTAAGCAGCTTTTGTAGTGGCGGGCTCAAGTGTCGAAGAACTAAGGACATTTCAAAATTCATGTCTGAGTTTATGTTTCATGCCTTCACGGTTCGCCTGTGTAAGGTTGGGTTTGCTACTGCTGAGGTCTGAGGTCCGTTGGAAATGAGTAGGAGGGACTTGAAAATGAGTAGGAGGGAGTGGATTTTCGCTTGGAGGGAGTTGAAAATGAGCAAGGGGGAGTTGAAAATGAGCAAAGAAGAGTTGAAAATGAGTAGGAGGGAGTGGATTTTCACTTGGAGGGAGTTGAAAATGAGCAGGGGGGAGTTGAAAATGAGTAGGAGGGAGTGGAATTTCACTTGGAGGGAGTTGAAAATGAGCAGGGGAGAGTTGAAAATGAGTAGGAGGGAGTTGAAAATGAGTAGGAGGGAGTTGAAAATGAGTAGGAGGGAGTGGATTTTCACTTGGAGGGAGTTGAAAATGAGCAGGAGAGAGTTGAAAATGAGTAGGAGGGAGTGGATTTTGACTTGGAGGGAGTTGAAAATGAGCAGGGGGGAGTTGAAAATGAGCAGCAGGGAGTTGAAAATGAGTAGGAGGGAGTGTATTTTCACTTGCAGGGAGTTGAAAATGAGCAGGGGAGAGTTGAAAATGAGTGAGAGAGAGTTGAAAATGAGTAGGAGGGAGTGGATTTTCACTTGGAGGGAGTTGAAAATGAGCAGGGGAGAGTTGAAAATGAGTAGGAGGGAGTGGATGTTCACTTGGAGAGAGTTGAAAATGAGCAGGGGGGGAGTTGAAAATGAGCAGCAGGGAGTTGAAAATGAGTAGGAGGGAGTGGATTTTCACTTGCAGGGAGTTGAAAATGAGCAGGGGGGAGTTGAAAATGAGTAGGAGGGAGTGGATTTTCACTTGGAAGGAGTTGAAAATGAGCAGGGGGCAGATGAAAATGAGTAGGAGGGAGTTGAAAATGAGTAGGAGGGAGTGTATTTTCACTTGGAGGGAGTTGAAAATGAGCAGGGGAGAGTTGAAAATGAGTAGGAGGGAGTTGAAAATGAGTAGGAGGGAGTTGAAAATGGGTAGGAGGGAGTGGATTTTCACTTGGAGGGAGTTGAAAATGAGCAGGGGGGAGTTCAAAATGAGTAGGAGGGAGTGTATTTTCACTTGGAGGGAGTTGAAAATGAGCAGAGAAGAGTTGAAAATGAGTAGGAGGGAGTTGAAAATGAGTAGGAGGGAGTTGAAAATGAGTAGGAGGGAGTGGATTTTCACTTGGAGGGACTTGAAAATCAGCAGCTGTAGCCTTGTTACCAGTAAGGTATCGTTCCCTTATCTGGCGATAAAATAATGCAATTATTTTATAAATTTGGGCTGCAGAACGGTTCAAAACATCCTTGTCGCCTTTTAGAAGAAGATCAGTTGCAGTAGATCAGTTGCAGTCGTTTTTTCGGTTGTCGTAAATGCGCGTGTCGCCTGTTGGTGCGCAGTCTTTCGCAGTCTGCTAGGGCCGCAGTCTGCATACCGTCACCGGGGTATTCCTCATGTCTGGATAGGACTTACCCCATTATCAGAGGGTATTCAGGTCCAGGCCAACAGGCTTCGCAGAGTCGAGATTGAGAGCCCAGCATTATGCGACTCATCTGTAGAATAGGACGGCGATTTCCAGGAAGGACCAATCAAGGGAGGGAGGTTCCTCATGTTGTTGTCACGCAGGTGTCAATGCCAAGGAAGTGGCCTGCCTCACGGAGCAGACCGACCGTATTTTGCCAGCCCTGTCAATCTAAATATTGTCTGCAAATACTCAAAACTGCCCGATTGCATTAGGGTTAAATCGGAGCCTCTAAGTTCGTGTTAGTGGGCTGGCGACCGCAACTTTAACCCTGGGGTTAAAGTTGTAACGCAACTTTACTCCAGTGTGCGAAATAGAAGTCCTTGGTCTCTTATTCATTTTTGGGGTTTTGAGCCGGCCCTAGTCTCTTATTGGGAACCTGGTCGCCGGTCGTTGACGCGCTGCGCCAGATGGATGTGTTGCACCCGACCGATCTGGCAATCGCTCGCAATTCGCACAAGCATCACAAGATGTTGCTTCCTCAAGCTCAAATGCCCTTGCCGCCAAACCCGCTGCCAATGTGGCCCCAAAAAAAGCCAAAGCCAAGTCCGAGACCTGGTAGAGGCAAGCCCAAGCACCCAGCAACAGGTTTCATGGCACCTATCCATCACCACTTCCCTCCTTCGCTAGAGTTGCTAGCACTTTTGATATTGCTCCCGGATGTGTTTGCTGTGTTCTACCAAGGTCACATACAAGATTTGCGCCAAGTGTTGTTGCCCATGCATTGCATACTTTGTTGCTCACTTCTCTACCGGTGACAACCCGGTCTCTCAATAGGAACCCGGTTGCGAGCGTGAAGTGCCCGTGCAAGGCCTCCGAAACCCGGCCCGGTCTCTTATTAGTCACCGGTCTTCTATTCGGCACACTAGAGTACACTAGCAAGACACTAAGTGAGTAACCCCCAGGGGTAGTAACTTCACTAGACGGGGGTAATGGTGACTGGGGGAGAAAAATGCCTAAAAAAAGGGAGAATTTGGAGTATAAAAAGGGAGATTTGGATCTATAAATTAGGAGGATTTGGGATGCATGGAGAGGGTGAAATCCAATGTGGGGAAGGGATTTGGATGGGTAAATCTTATAAATTTAATGGATGCGGGATGTCAAATCCGACTTGGGGAAGGGATTTGGATGGGGAAATTCTACAAATTACATCGATTTGGATGGGGAAATCCTACAAATTACATCAGTGTGGGATGTCATTGGACAAATAGAAATTCATGGATGGGCAGATTTGGGATGTCTCAATGGATGTAAAAATTGTGTTATTCACCCCCATGTAGTGAAGTCACTCATATAATAGGCACTGACTTCACTACATGTGGGTCTATTGAAGTTGGATCCTATGCACTTATTAAGGGCAATTGCAATGAAGGGCAAACAAAGACAATAAAAGGCAAGCAAGGGACATGAACAACTTGACAAATTGATGAACTCAAATTCTTTGAAGGGTCAAAGGATAGTGTATCCGTAACATGCAACTTGTGTTGGAATGGTTATACATACATTTTCACTTCATGGCCAGATTCAGGGGTTGAAATATTGCGACCCAGGCAGAGATGGAAATGGGGGTTGTTGTTGGGTGAACTGTTGGGGTTGTGTGGTTGGAGTAGGTGGATGTGGAACTATTGGTTGTTGTGTTGGAGGTGGTTGTGTGATTAGAGTATGATACAACATGTGATGTTGTTGGTGTTGTTGTTGTAGTTGTTGTTGTTGTTGTTGTCGTAGCTGTTGTAGGTGGTCTTGCAGTTGTTGTTGTTGTAGTTGTTGTCGTTGTTGTTGTCGTTGTAGCCGCCTGGCATATAGCGTCACAAACCTCCACCAACATGTATTCGTCAACGTCAACGGGGTCAGGGACATGATCTGGGGGTAGACCAAATATCTCGTTTGTGGTGTCCATGTGGTCAGGGTTTTCACACTCATGGGGCCAGAGGAAAAAATCCGGTTCGCCCAGCTTTCTTTGCATTATACGCCAATTGCGGTGATGCAAAAAAAGTGCAAGCTTGGCATGGGCATACTCGACACCATGCCGGGCAGCTTGCATGATGCGGTTAGGATCCTTGTGCAAGGTTTCGCAAGGTTGTAAAGAAGGTCCCTACCAGGACCGGCCCCCGCTGTGCCCCTTCCGCCTGTCACCCCTGCTGACTTGCTCCGGATCAACGATTGCATTTCTCAAAATCCTCAAAATCCAGGGTCCCAATCCAAAAATATAGAAAATAAAATCCTCCTTCAACCCTGAACAGCAACCAGATCCCACAAATACAGCAATAGCCCAATTCACAATCCAATACGGGCTGCGGGCTTCCGTTCAGCACATCGATTGTCTCACGATGGCGGGCATGTACAAGAATTGCACCAAGGAAGAAAGCCCTGAAATTGGCATATGAACACAAATAAAGCAAAGTTGGGGAAAGAGGTAAACATACACATTCACAGCCATAAACCCCTCATTCCCTGGACTCAAGACCTTCCCTTGACTCACCAACATATTGCCCTGAACCAGGTCAAATGAGATGGCTGAATGCCATGTGTCACAAGTCACTACACAAACCCCAAAAATGTGTTCACTCCCAAGCCTCCAAATCCTAGCCCAATAGGGGAGGTGGCATGTCATGGCCTAGAGTGGCACTCAGGACCATGCCCTACCCTGACATAACCTTGGTTGGACTTGGAGTCGAATGGGCTTGGAGATATGCCCCATGAGTTTGAACTCATAACATGCCAAAAACTGCCAATTCACACCATATTGGCCATATATCAAATATATGCTCAAAATTGAAGTTACCACTTATCCGAAGGCTCAAAGTATGCATGGAATCGAAGTCTAGTATTCATGGAGGATAGAGACCAAAGGCCAATGCCCATGTACATCCCCACTTTAACCTCGAAACCCCTTCGGATATGGGCGCCACGCACTGCCCAAGTCAGCCCATGATCTTGAGACCAAATCTTGTAATCCTTCGTGCGCCAAGCCAAATGGAGTACGCGATCCGGCATATGGTGGTGTTCAACTCCAAAGCATATGCCAACATATGAACAACATACCATGGTTCGACTCTCCATACGCTTCTTGCTGTTTTCCGACCAGGTAAGTACACAAAACGCAAAAATGAGCAAAAGTTGAGGACAAAAACATGAAAATATGTCCAAATACAAAGTTGTCATGATAGTATATCTCTATGCTCACCCATGATATCCGCTCATGGTTCAATACAAAAATGATTGGAACCATTCACGAACAATTTCCCCACTTGGATCCCCAATCGGGCGCATGGAGATACCTTCGCCACCCATATCTACATGCCCCATGAAGATGGGAGTGCACTCATGGATCTCTTTGTCAAACATACCATGAGCAATACATAGGCGGTAGACTTGGTCTAGCGCTTTGAATTCCACAATTGAGACATGGGCAAAACCCTTGTCACGCATGGCTCCCCATGTCTTCGGCCACACGAAGATATATAACATGGGCGTGAGCATATCAAGACATATACCATGCATATAACACATACCCTCAAAATGTGGCTCCCACCATGATATGCCATGTCCCTCCATGGACGTAACTTCACGTTAAAAATACGTAGGAACCCAAGGAAAGTTGCTATGCAACCCCAACACTCATGCGGCACACTCGAAAGTCGCATTAAAATATTCGGTTGCACGGTCCAAGAGTTATATATCACTTTATACCCTCTTGACCCTTTTCCCTTGCTACACCGGGCAGGCGTTTGATGCTTCCTAAATTAACCTGAGACTAAGGCGCTTGCAACCCAACCTTCCTTATTCTCTTTCCTCACACTCGCGCGTAGATATGGTCCTTCAAAGTGGTCCCACGATTCACTTTTGTTTCCCTTATATCTCCAAGTCAAATGGGTGGCAAGTATAAGGGAAACCTGATTCGGGCATATGGAAAAGAGTATGACCACTCGAAGAAGTCCAAATCAAGTGCGGCGATGTCGAAGTCGAAAATCCGATTTCGACATAGCGAAAAATTCAGATCAAAATTTCGAGTGCTTATTTAGAAAGTTGCGGAAGCAACGAACCCTTTGCTGATGAAATCTGACCCTTCAACGGAGTATCCGCCAAAATATCTGGAAATAACAGTTAACCAATCGGTTAACGCAAAATCGCGATCCAACCGACAGTCGCCGATACATTGACCATCAGAACGAAAGGCTGAAAAATTACGGAAACATTATGATAAAAAAACCCTGTTGATTCCTGATATTCTGATATATAAATCTCCGCTGGCGGCGCCTCGGTTCTGAATATGGCCGCTCGTAGCCGGAATGGCCAAACCTATCACACTATCACATCGGGTTAGTTCAGGTGGATGGGAGAGTATGATATCAGCCAATAACGGCTTGCTGGCACATAGATACACACCCCAAGTGACCCCAAGATGGCCACGGGGGTCCGAACCGGCTTCACCCCCCTTCTCAGAGCGTTGTTACCGCTCGGAAGCCATTGAAGAGAGGACGGGAGGACCCCAATGGGCTCCAACCCCCCCCTCCATGTCCCAAGGACACATGGAGGCCCCACACACGTCGTAGGCGTCCCCCATGCCCCAAGGGAGGGGTGAGGACACTGATAATCGGTGCCCTACGCCATATCCGGTCTCCTCTTGATCTACAACATGGACCAAGAGGATCAAAGATAGAAAAACGTCGTCGATCGATCTAAATACGTATACCACGATGAAATATATACGTGGAGATCGAGTGAAGGGGGTATATGGCCAATCAAGGCCGAAAAATCCCCGGATGAACGCCCTCACCCGTCTCCTCAATCACAGAAACAAACAAAATGCCAAGGGGGATCCATTACGGTGCTACAGCAGCAACCAAATGGACCAACACGTCCTTGACATCCAAAGAAATATTCTTTTTCTTCAGGTAGTCCATCCAGACCGTGGTGTACCTCGGCACAAAACTGCTCGGAGGCTCCCACGAATCCCTGGACGCGGCGAAACCCTTCCAACGGACTTTATAAAGCCTACCCCCAGGCGTCCCCGGGTCCGGCTTGTCCGCCAGGATCTTCTCGGCGGTGAAGACGTCGTCCTCACCCTCGTCGTCCAAGTCCACATCGCCGGCCGTGAACTCGAAGGTGACGGGACGTCCGCTGGGGTCTGGTGCTCGGGGACGGAGCTGGGTGTGGTCGCGGTCCAGGATCTTGTTATCCCCCACACGAACCGCATGCACATCCTGTCCGACCTTCCGCACGATCACCCCCGGCACATACCAAGATGCCTGCCGATGCCTGGACAGGACATCTTTGTGGTGCCGCTCCACCCACACGGTGTCTTGGTGAGCATACTTCTGGACCTTCCCCTGCTTGAAGTACTTGGCCCTCTTGTCATGCTCGTCCTGAAGTGCCTTGCACACCTTGGCCGCCGTGTCGTCCGCCTCAGCCATCGTGGCACTCGCATCCCGGGCCACCTTGCCATGGTTCATCCACGGGAGAGTGCGTGACACTCGATCCCGTAGGAACAGGATGCGATGGGGCGACAGTCCAGTGGGCCCCGGAAGGTCGTGATACGCTTGGAGTACCCTCCACAGCGAATTGTACCAATTCGGGCCCGGTTCGTCGATGTGCAGCTGGCGGAACTTCTCGAACATCTGCCGCCCGGCCACCTCAGCCCGGCCATTCGACCGACTGTGGTATGCCACGGTCTTGGCATGCCGAATCCCCATGTGCTTGCAAATCGTCTTGAACCACGTCCCCACGAATTGACTGCCCCTATCGCTGCAGATGACAGCTGGGATATCGAAAATCGTCAGCCAATGCCTGATCATGGCATTCGCGACGGTCTTGGCCTGCAGCCCCACTCCATGCTTGTCCTTCTTGTCCCTCTTCTTGGACTTCTTGCCCGGGACTGCCACGATATACCCGCTGTGCCTGTCCACCGCCAGGATGACACAGTCGTAGGTCTCTCCTTCCACGGTGACCTCAGGCATGGCGAATACATCCATGGCCACGGACCGCATAGGGGCCTCCGGTATAGCCGTATACACCGGGTTGCCCGCTGTGGAGTGGTTGGGGCTCTTCGTGGCCCGACACACGGCACAATCGCTGCAGTACCTATCCAGGATGGCGTAGTACCCCGGAGGGAACTTGAAACGCCACTCCAGGTCCTGCTGCATCTTGTCTCGGCCAGGGTGCATGAGCTGGGCATTATGCCAATGGTCAATGAGCTCCTCCACTCGGTTCTCGGGCACCAGCAGCTTGTCCTTGAGGAACAACTTGTCCCCATCCTCGGTCAAGCCCTCCGGCCGTTCGTCGTCCGACGGGGCGCTCACGGCGTTCCAGTACTTGCTCCAGTGCTCGGATGCCGCATAGTCATCCGACCAGTCCTCTGTGAGCACCGACCTGACTAGCTCTACAGGGGCCACCATCCATTGCTCGAGGGTTTCCTCTCGAATAGCTTGGACGCGGGCGCCCCGGAACTTGGCAAGGTCCGTACGGTTTGCCATCACCACAAAGCACTTGACCCCCTCTTGCTCCATGGCCTTCTCCATCTCGATGATGCGCTTTGCCTCCTCGGTCTCCTCGGCGTCGCCATGGCTGGATATGTCCATGCACGCCTTGCCCGCGGGGTAGGCCCAGCGACTGAGGCAATCTGCCACAGTGTTGTCCTTCCCCGGGACATATACGACGCTGAGGTCGAACTTGGCGAACGTCTCGTGCCACCGGGCCCTCCTTGCCGCCGGTCCCGAGGGGGTGTTGATGTGCTCCTTGTGCCAGCTCTGCAAGGACTGATGGTCCGTGCAAACCACTACCGGTTGCAATCCGATGTGGCCAGACCACTTCCTGAGCGCACAAACAATGGCGTACGTCTCCTTCTCCCTCGCGGTCCAGGTGCGGCGTTGGCCCTCGGCCAGGATCCAGCTCCAGAACGCCACGGGTACATGTGACCCGTCGTCTCGGATCTGCTCGAGGACTGCCCGCACAGCATAGTCCGAGGCGTCCGTCCGTAGCACGAATCCCTTGTCCGGGTCCACCAGGAATAGCCCCAGTTGCCCCAGGAGTCGCTCCTTCAGGCGGCTGAACGCATCTTCGGCCTCAGGGGTCCAAGCAAGCTTCTTCTTGCTCCCCTTCCGGCCATCGAACTTGCCCACTTGCAGCATCTTGTGCAGCGGCCCCGACAGTTCTGCATACATCCGGACATAGCCCGAATAGTAGTTGCAGAACCCCATGAAGGACCGGAGTTCGCTGATGGTCTGGGGCTTCTCCCAGTGGTGCAGGGACGCCAGCTTCCCAGGCATGGGACGGCGTTGCCCGTGACCAACCACGTGACCCGCAAACTCCACTTCCTTCACGAAGAGTGAGGCTTTGGTGGGCTTGCACACCATGTTGTGCTCGTCCAACTCGCTGAGCACTCGGCGCAGATCCTTCTGATGCGCGTCGATGAGCTCGTCCTCAGTCATGTTCTCCGTGCCGGACCCGATGATGATGTCATCCACGAAGGGATCGGCACAGTCCCGGACAGGACCGAGTAGGTCCTCCATCATGCGCTGGAAAGCGGCGTTGCCATTCTTGGCGCCCATAGGCACCACTTTCCACTGCATGGGCCCCAGCGGCGTCGACATTGCTGTGGGGGGCCTGGAGTCCGGGTGCAGCGGCATCTGGTGATAGCCGTGTTTCAGGTCTAACACCGTGAAAATCCGCTTTTTCTGTTGTTTTTGGAGGATGGAGTCGATCAGGGGAAGCGAGTACGAGTCGTGCTCGGTCTGCTCGTTCAAACCTCTGTAATCAACCACCAACCTCCACTCGCCCTTCTCCTTCTTTGGCACGATGAAGGCTGGGCTGGCCAACTCACTGTCGGAGGGTTCGATACATCCTCGCTCAATGAACTCGGCCAACAGCTTCTTCATGGCCTCGGCCCGATCGCCCTGAAGCTGGTACTCCCGATGACGATAGATCTTCGGGTTCGGCTTCAGCTTGATCTTCGCTGTGCCAAACCTCCCACGATCTGGAGGGTTCTTGTTGGCGACGCCACTGAATAGCCGCGGATAGGCCTTGATCAGCCTCTCCTTCAGCTCGGCGACCTTCGGGTTCTCCTGGGCCTCTTCAGCCGCTTGCTTCGGTATAGACACAACCGACCGCACTGCGGTATAGGCCTCTTCTGGGTCCGATTCCGACTTCTCCTCGTCCGATATGCCGTCTTCATCGTCGTGGGGAGCTCTTCCCACCGATAATCTTCGGAAATTTGCGGCCTCGGGCTGGTGACTGTCGCCATCGGCACCCATTCTCGGAAAATCCCATGTTGGTGGGTCCGACCCAACCGGACCATCGTATTGGTCCGCGATGTGATCCATGACCCTCGCCACGAACTCGTCCTTCTCGTACTTGCCGGTGACCAACATCTTGTCATCCCACCAATGCGGAGATGTGACCATGGCTCGCCTCTTCTTGGCTGCCACACGGTCGTGCATCCCCATCCGCATGTAGTTGACGACGTCGTCGATCTCGGCGTGGGACAGGACGTCAATGCCATCAATTGGCTGATCCGTCCCCTCCTTGGGCTCGAACATGACCTTCATGGGCACCGCCTCCACCCTACGGATGAATGCTTCATCACCCGTGGGCTGGGCTTGCGCCCCATCCACCAGGAAAGCCTTGGTACCCCACGCTTGACCCGGGTAGGGCATTGATACACCCTTGGCGTCGATGAACAGCTCCTCCTCTGGTCCGAATGACATCTCGTTCAGGGTGATGGAGTCCAGCGTCGACTTGAGACCCTCCAGCGGACATGGGGTGGATCCTATGCCGGTTATGACCAGGATCCCCTTCGCCCTATCCGCGATGATCTTCTCCACCGTACGTCTGGTATTGTCCAGGGAGCCATGCCAATACATGGGTCCCCACTCCTTCAAACCCCAATGCCTGTGCCAGGCTGAGTCTCCTCGATGCCAATGCCTCCTACACTTCCGCAGAAGTGGGGCATCCCGGGAAGCGAAGACGTCCGTCTCGGGCGCTTCGGCTCCCAGCGTCTGGATCATCATGTCGTACACCTGCGGCGCCATTCCATACTCCGTGAGCTGAACTCCGCGGTCTCCTCTGGACTTGGCACCCACAGCTTGCACCGCTCGGACGATCCGATCCTCTTCCTCAACATTCCATTGGGATGATCCGCATGCATAATCCGTGGACAGCCATGTGAGGCATTCATCATCCTCCCGGACCAGCGTTGCACGATGGAGAAGGGCTCCAATGGCGTTTGCCACCATGAAGTCATACCCCATGATCATATCCCAATCGGTAATGTCGGCCACATAGAAGTTCCCGGATAGAGTGCTTCTCTTCGCCTGATCAGGGCGGTTCAAGCGCTCATGCTCCCAGAATTCCATACTGATGGTGGCCTCATGGGTGCCTCCACCCATGATTTCTCCGTTGGCGACCTTCAGGCGGACCGGTCTCCGGCTGGGCTGCAGGAGTTCCTCCTTGAACAACCCTCTCCGGACGAGGCTCACCTGGGCACCCGTATCCACTAACACATCCACCACCTTCTCCTCTCGTCCACACCGTACTCGCACTTTCAAGTGCAACTGCCGCTCGTCGCCATGAGGTGTATGGACGACTCTCACGGCATGCAACTCTAGCACGTCCGGGTGCATCAGGACTTCAAGGGTATGGTCACGGATGGTGTAGATCTTGGGTTGGTCCTGCCCGTCCACGGGGCTCTCCGTGGTCGCTCCTTCCTTCTTGCCATGTCCCGTACCCACATGTACTTCCCTTGGCAGGGCTCTCCAGGGGTTGGGAGTGGCGAAACTCAGTGGTTTTGGCTCTTCCGGAGCCTTCTTCGGCACCCGATGTGCCTTCGCTTTCTCTGGGATTCCACTGATTTTCGGAGGAGAGACCTCCGAGGTCCCACTCCCGTGGGGGCTCCTCTAGACTTGGCTTCCCGCACCCCCTTCCAGCTGCGATCCGCCAGGACTTTGTCCACCACGTTGCTGGGCTTTGAGTTCCTCCAACGTCCTCAACATGTCCTCAGCAACCTCCTCGATCGACCTCACTCGTCGGTCTTGGCCAAGTCCACCACCATAGCCTCTTCCTCCGCCTTTTCCTTGGCCTTTGCCTTGGCCTTTTCCCCCGTCTCCGCCCTTCGCTTTCCAATCGGAAATCCGCTGCTCCTTGGGCTTCTTCTCGGGGTGGGCGGCGAAGTAGACCTTCTTGTCCGCCTCGTACACCTTGCACTGACGGTGGTCGTGTGCATGGTTGTTTCCCTTGCCATAACAGACCCAGCACCCGTCGTGCTGAGACCTGTACTCTCGGAACGAGAGCGGTGGGTTCCCGATCCTCCTTGGCTCTCTGCTCTTCTTGGGTCCCAGCTGGCTCCATCTGGACCGATCCTGCCCATGGTTCTTCACGTTGTGCGCCACAAACGCGAAGGAATGGGCCTCCTCGTGATCCTCCCGGGACCCGGTCCAGTGGTCTTGGCCACTTCCACTACCATCCTCCGCGGAGTTGGCCGTGTCCTCCTGGATCTCCCGATGATGTCGGTCTTCTCGGTGGCCTCGTTGTCCATGACCATGTCGATCCTGCACGTGGGCCTCGTTCTTCGCATTGAGCTTCAACTCCACCGTGATGTACTTCACGATCTCGTCCAGGCTCATGCGGGCGAAGATGACTTGCATCCTCAGCGGCTCCTCGCGCCTCCACTCCACGTTGTTGAGGCGCAGCAACCTTTGCCCCATGGAGTCTCCGAATACCTCCACGAACACGGCGTTCTTCAGTCCCAACATCCGGTTGGGCTCGCCCAGGTTCCTCCTGAAGAACTCCATGATACCCGCATGGGTATCCTCCGCCGCCATGATCCTCACCGCCACCCGCTTCTTGGCGCACTTCTTCTCCTCGTCCTCCACTCGCCTCTTCCAGTTGCCGGGGAGGACGTCCTTCAGCAAGTGGCGGATCTCACTGGCCTCGTTCCAGTCTTCCACCAGCTTGAGGCATCTGCGGTACTTCCGCAGATACCGGTTCCACTCCCGGACCCGCAACTCACCGCGGTCCAGCGGCAGTGGAATGGACCACAGGTCCTCCAGCTTCTGGTTCGGAGCGTCCGTCCGCTCCTCATCCTCCAACCACTGGAGGCAGGCCTGCTCCGTACGGATCAGTCCTTCCCGGATCTGATCCCGCAGCTCCTCCTTCAGGTCCTGCGCCAGCCGGTGCGGGAATGTCCGGCATACCCACTTGTCCCGCGACGCTCCCCGCATCTCGCCGACGACCTCCTCGGCGAAGTCCTCCCAGTCCAGGATGAAGTCATCCAGGTTGGAGGGATTGCCATCGTAGTAGGGGATTTTGATTCCCCTGAGGTCGTCAATCCTGATGGCGTCTCCGACGTCTCCAGCCACCACTCCACCGAGACGAATACTACCTGTGGCCGGGGGGTGTGAGTACAATCCCCGTACATCCCTCTCCTCCATGGAGTGCAGTCCAGTTGGGCCTGAACCCATGGGGTTTGGAATGCGGGAAGGATTTGCTCCATCGGCCGTCCATATCCCCGTATTGGGGTCCTTCGCCCACAGGTTTCCGCCTGGATGACCTCGACCATGTCCGTCGGCGCTTCCCATGGTTCGCCCCTGCATGGTGTGGTTCTCGATCTTGTCTTCCGCATAAACTACCATATTCGTCGTGATCGGTACATCCTGGGTGGCGTGGGACATCTGTACCGTCAGGCTCCTCGGGTCCGTGGTTACGTGCCCTTCCCGCATGGACCCAGCCGGTGCCGTGTGTTCCCCGAGCATTGTTGATTCGCTGAACATGGGAACAAACGGCAGCGCACCCGGGTCAACACGCGGAGGCGCGTATGGTGCCTCTGCAGGGCCGCCCATGGGTTTCTCCATGGCGCTCCTGAGGGTCTTAACCCGCTCCACCAGCTCTACCGCGGCCGGCTTTGCCGGGAGCTCCGGACCCGAGGCGAGGGGCTGTAGCTCCTCCAGCCTTTTCAGGCGTCCCGACATGTCCTCCACCAGGTGGAGGAGGCTGTCCACCACTCGCTGCTGCTTCTCCAGGGCCAGCTCCAGATTCTCCCGGTACCGGTCCCGTTCCGCTCGCAGCTCCTCCATGTCTTTCTCCGCTGCCGACTGGTCATCCAGGATTCCCGCGACGTCCTCCTCTAGACCGTCCTTGGCGTTGTCCAGGCGGTCAAGGCGATGCACGATGGCGTCCATCCCCATCTTCGGGTACTTGCCCATGAGGAAGGACACGTGCTCGCAGTGGCATGCAGCGTGCTTTCCGCCGGATTCAGCGCATCCCGCGGTTCCCGGCACCTCAGACTCATCGCCCATGGGCGTATCGCCTATGGCGTCCGTCTCCGGTCCCGTGTGCCGGGGCACAGGTGCCGTCCGGGCCCTGGCTGGCCTCTCCAAGCCCTCGGCGTCGTGATTCAGGGCGGGCTCGGGGGCCGTATGCGCCCTGGCGATCGGCGCGGACATCTCCGACTCCGAAGGTGGCTCGTAGGCTGTCCGATAGCCCTCGGAGTGCCCCTCAGATTCCCACAGCCTGACCGGGCTGGGGTCCGTGTCCATAGCCCCGGCGTCCCTTGCCGCGGACTTGGGTGACCCGCGCTTCCGGTAGCGCCGGGCCCGTCCTCCTCTGCTGCCTGAATGGCAGGCCTCATCAGAGTCCTCCGCGGCGGAGCGGAGGTTGCATGCCTTTTGGCAGCGGCGCTCACACATGGAGACCAGGTCCTCCGTGTCACGTCCTCCTCTTCCCGAATGTCGTACTTCTCTTCGGGCTTCAACTTCCGGAGTTCGCCATGCTCTTGAACGTCTCGGTTCTTCTATGGCTCCAATCTCCGGCGTGGTCTCCACCGAGTCCACAATACGCACCCGGGGCGTACTTGGGCAGGGCTCATAAGGGCCCGAGTCCCCGGGTCGGCGGTTGGTAGGGGCAGCAGGTAAGCCTCTGCTACCATAAAGAAGGTCCCTACCAGGACCGGCCCCCGCTGTGCCCCTTCCGCCTGTCACCCCTGCTGACTTGCTCCGGATCAACGATTGCATTTCTCAAAATCCTCAAAATCCAGGGTCCAAATCCAAAAATATAGAAAATAAAATCCTCCTTCAACCCTGAACAGCAACCAGATCCCACAAATACAGCAATAGCCCAATTCACAATCCAATACGGGCTGCGGGCTTCCGTTCAGCACATCAATTGTCTCACGATGGCGGGCATGTACAAGAATTGCACCAAGGAAGAAAGCCCTGAAATTGGCATATGAACACAAATAAAGCAAAGTTGGGGAAAGAGGTAAACATACACATTCACAGCCATAAACCCCTCATTCCCTGGACTCAAGACCTTCCCTTGACTCACCAACATATTGCCCTGAACCAGGTCAAATGAGATGGCTGAATGCCATGTGTCACAAGTCACTACACAAACCCCAAAAATGTGTTCACTCCCAAGCCTCTAAATCCTAGCCCAATAGGGGAGGTGGCATGTCATGGCCTAGAGTGGCACTCAGGACCATGCCCTACCCTGACATAACCTTGGTTGGACTTGGAGTCGAATGGGCTTGCAGATATGCCCCATGAGTTTGAACTCATAACATGCCAAAAACTGCCAATTCACACCATATTGGCCATATATCAAATATATGCTCAAAATTGAAGTTACCACTTATCCGAAGGCTCAAAGTATGCATGGAATCGAAGTCTAGTATTCATGGAGGATAGAGACCAAAGGCCAATGCCCATGTACATCCCCACTTTAACCTCGAAACCCCTTCGGATATGGGCGCCACGCACTGCCCAAGTCAGCCCATGATCTTGAGACCAAATCTTGTAATCCTTCGTGCGCCAAGCCAAATGGAGTACGCGATCCGGCATATGGTGGTGTTCAACTCCAAAGCATATGCCAACATATGAACAACATACCATGGTTCGACTCTCCATAGGCTTCTTGCTGTTTGCCGACCAGGTAAGTACACAAAACGCAAAAATGAGCAAAAGTTGAGGACAAAAACATGAAAATATGTCCAAATACAAAGTTGTCATGATAGTATATCTCTATGCTCACCCATGATATCCGCTCATGGTTCAATACAAAAATGATTGGAACCATTCACGAACAATTTCCCCACTTGGATCCCCAATCGGGCGCATGGAGATACCTTCGCCACCCATATCTACATGCCCCATGAAAATGGGAGTGCACTCATGGATCTCTTTGTCAAACATACCATGAGCAATACATACGCGGTAGACTTGGTCTAGCGCTTTCAATTCCACAATTGAGACATGGGCAAAACCCTTGTCACGCATGGCTCCCCATGTCTTCGGCCACACGAAGATATATAACATGGGCGTGAGCATATCAAGACATATACCATGCATATAACACATACCCTCAAAATGTGGCTCCCACCATGATATGCCATGTCCCTCCATGGACGTAACTTCACGTTACAAATACGTAGGAACCCAAGGAAAGTTGCTATTCAACCCCAACACTCATGCGGCACACTCGAAAGTCGCATTAAAATATTCGGTTGCACGGTCCAAGAGTTATATATCACTTTATACCCTCTTGACCCTTTTCCCTTGCTACACCGGGCATGTGTGCGCACCAAAGGCGTTTGATGCTTCCTAAATTAACCTGAGACTAAGGCGCTTGCAACCCAACCTTCCTTATTCTCTTTCCTCACACTCGCGCGTAGATATGGTCCTTCAAAGTGGTCCCACGATTCACTTTTGTTTCCCTTATATCTCCAAGTCAAATGGGTGGCAAGTATAAGGGAAACCTGATTCGGGCATAGGGAAAAGAGTATGACCACTCGAAGAAGTCCAAATCAAGTGCGGCGATGTCGAAGTCGAAAATCCGATTTCGACATCGCGAAAAATTCAGATCAAAATTTCGAGTGCTTATTTAGAAAGTTGCGGAAGCAACGAACCCTTTGCTGATGAAATCTGACCCTTCAACGGAGTATCCGCCAAAATATCTGGAAATAACAGTTAACCAATCGGTTAACGCAAAATCGCGATCCAACCGACAGTCGCCCATACATTGACCATCAGAACGAAAGGCTGAAAAATTACGGAAACATTATGATAAAAAAACCCTGTTGATTCCTGATATTCTGATATATAAATCTCCGCTGGCGGCGCCTCGGTTCTGAATATGGCCGCTCGTAGCCGGAATGGCCAAACCTATCACACTATCACATCGGGTTAGTTCAGGTGGATGGGAGAGTATGATATCAGCCAATGGCGGCTTGCTGGCACATAGATACACACCCCAAGTGACCCCAAGATGGCCACGGGGGTCCGAACCGGCTTCAGTTGGGTTCCAACCTTGTTTTCGTCTAAGCATCCTTTCCGCACATGCCCCTTAGCGTTCCCAACGGCTTGTGCCAAGGTGCGAGTGCCCAAACCCTCCTGTATGGCAAGATTGTGCCACACATCCAATGCCTCCAAAATTTCTTCCCGCGTCCAATGACGATCTCCGGTCAAAAAACTTTTTAGTTGGCCGGAAACGAACAGTTTCTGGGGGTGTTTGGGGAGTGCGCGACGCAGGCGTTGTTTGAAATGAAAAGTATCTAAGTACACCATTACATCCCGGCCAAAAATGGTCTGCAGCATTTTCCGGTCAATGCAACACTGATCCGTGAAAACGGTTCGCACATGTGACCGGGGGCCTTTCAATGCAGATAGAAGATTTTTTATGGTTTGGTGCTTATTGTTACTGCCATGCCACAACAAGCCGTTGATGCGTTGATAGAACTTCATGTCGTACAAAGGATAGATTGGGAGAGAATCGGGGTCGTGAATCACAAATCTGAGGTGCAATTGGAAACGTTCGGTGTTGCAGTTTGTGTGTCACAAAAGTAATTTCAACGATTTTCATCATTCTCCAATGCCGCAAGCCACATTCAATTCCCATGCCCGCCCGGGGCATACGGACCACAACAGTATGTGTGGTCCATATGCCCCGGGCGGGCACGGGATTGAATCCCGCTTGCGTACAATACATGCATGATTGGGTAACCTACAGACGTGTAAATACAGTAAGGCAGTTCAGGTGAAGCAGGTCACAACCCTACCCTGGCATTTTACCCCTAAGGGAGCATTATTTGGCCCTATATATGGGATATATGTGGGATAGGGTATATCATATTCCATTTCCTTGTTAGGAATATAGGATGTGGGATAGATAAGGCAATCATGGATGTTTAGTAGTTATATCAATTAGTGGATGATAGGGTGGATTTCTCATATGTGCATATCAGGTATTTCATTGGCTATGTGTACCATATCTGTTTGCAGGATACTATTCAGTCAACACTATCGTTATGTCTTCGGTGCCAAGCAATGTTGCTGCCCATGCCACTGCGACCTCTGCTCCTGACCACCCGGTCTGGTTTCATGGTAGCAGAGGCGAAAATTTTTCGTCTCTGTTGGGCGTTTGGCATCGCGGAAAGCGATCGGTCCAAGACATCGTGGACCAAATACAAATTAAAATCTCTTCCCCGGGAGGGATAGCTGAGGGTGTCCAGGTCCCCACTCTCAGGACCTCCTCGGCCCTGACCCCATCGACCGGGCAGGGGCCGCAAAAACGGGCCAAGCCCCAAGTGGCTACAAATCCTAAGTTTCCGAAATCCCCGAATGTTCCCATCGGGGCCCCCCATCCTCGAAATCCAGCTGGTGTACCTGGGATGGTTGGGGGGGAAATAGACGGCCACCCTCAGGGAGCGATAAGAGGACCACAATCGCCTATTATGGGCTCAGGAAACCGTTACTAGCGCCGAGAATCGGGCAGTAATCGACCAATCTACTGGGGTGATCGAGCGTACGAACGCTGCGCCCTCACGCGCTGCCGACTGGGGTACGATGGCTTCGCCAATGGGGCCTATCGTGGTCGACTCTGGCACTCCTCCGTCGCTAGGGGGGTTGCCAGAGCCTCAGGTCAGAAAGAACCTGTTTGCGGCAGGGCCCATCAGCCCCATTGTTGACCAACTCGACGCTGAAAACCGTCGAGTCCTCGCGCTCACGCCTGATCCCCATGGCCATCTGGGTCCGGCTCGAGAGGCCGTGGCCCTGATCCAGCAAGCCCTGTCGGGGACTAGGCAGAACCCCACTGTGGTGGAATCGTCGCCCACTCCAATGAGTGGATCGCGGCGGTTTCCCTCCCTGGTGGAGGAATCTCCTGCCTTGGGAGCGTACCCCAATCCCCCGAGCGGATCCAGGCTAAATCCTACGATCATCGAGGAATCCCCCACGCAAATCGAGGAGGATGAGTGTGACCAGTGGTTCCCCCTGGCGGTGGAGCAGTGGAACGACGATGAGGAGGAGGAGATTGGAGTGTTGGAACGTCATGAACTCCATCATTCCCCTATTTCCGTTGCCTCGTCGCCTGCACCTCCTGAACCTATGTCAGGGACCAGGGATCGCCCCATGCTGGTGGAAGAATCCCCGGCCCCCCACTACATCACGGTGGAGGACTCTCCGGCCCCTCAGTTCATTGCTGTGGAAGAGTCCCCGGTGCCTATGAGCGGCGTCAAAAACCGCCCGTGTCTTGTCGTGGAATCTCCGGAGCCTACGGGGGACCGGGCCGGTACTACATCTCCAGTGCCTATGAGTGGCACGAAAGATCGTCCATCCCTGGTGGATGATTCTCCGGCAATGCCGAAGGTCAACAATCTGTGCTGGGGGGGGGGGAATCAGGTGGAGGGAGGTTCAGCAACCCTCCCAATAAATTTGGTCTCTCCCCCCACAAATACATCTCCTACGGAGGACCCCCAACTGCCCAATTGGGGGGGGGATCCAGAGGTTGCAACGGGATCGGAGCCTGTTTTTGCTTCCCATCCGAGAACTAGATCACCTATGGTGGTTCATGAGTCACCACAGTATATTGTGGTGGACGATTCCCCACCCCCACCGCCGCGACCGAATACTGTTGGTCATGTTCCCCCTCCGCCGTCACCCCGCCACCGCCAGGTGGCTTACATCGAGCACGTGCAAGGAATCCCGCACCTGGTTCGGCCATCTAGTGGTGGGGGTTCGGGGGGGGGACATCCCTCTAGTGGGGGGGCGCCAGCACCTGTTGCTGCGCGCCCCGCACCCCCGTCTCGCCCTGCGGGGGGGCCCTCTGGTCCCTCCGTGGCAGGGGGGGCTGCTGGGGGGGGCGGTGGTGGGTCATCTCCTCCTCGTGGAGGGGGGGGTCCATCCTTTCGACATTCTGGGGGCCCCACTCCTACACGGGGGGAGGAAGACCTACAGCACACCTGTGGCTGTCCCCGGTGTGTGGTGCACTACGAAACGTGCATCCAATCTCTGATGGCACAGGTGAGGGACCTGCGAAATCAGAATCTGGAGTTGCAGCGATCCCATCAGGAACTTTCTCAGGCAGTAGCCTCTACCGTGGGCATCAGTCAGTCCTACGGGGACCGGATGACCCAAATCTTGTCTACATTGGCTAAATTTGACGCGGCGGTTCAGGGCTACCGCCGGGATTCTAAAGTGGTGGAGGCTAGCGTGGCAGATCATCTTAAGATGTCCAACGGCAACACGGCTAAGTGCTTTAGCGCAGTGGAGTCGCTCGCTACGCGTTACGCCGCCGTTGCATCTAGGATCGATGCGTGGGACCACTGGTACTCCACGCCTGCGGAACCCGTTACGGTGGTCCCACCCCCGCCATCGGCGCCTCCGCCCGTTCCTGATCCTACACCGGCGGCGCCTACGGCGCCCATGGGCGCGCCATCCGGTTCATCCGGTGGTGGGTGTGTCCTTCCCTTCTCCGTCCACCCATCCCACGATTGCATCTACCATCCGAACGCTTGTCCGGATTCGGGGTGGCCGAGGGGGGGGGAAGAACACCACGAACACCCCCACCCCCAAGAACCTACATCGTGGAGGGGAATCGCCGAAAAGCAGAAGGAACGTGCTGTTCCCGAGTGGAGGGCGACGCCTAAGGGCGAAGAACACCCCACGGAGCCTACGGCCCCGTGGGCCAATGAAGAGGAGAACACCTCTTCGTTGGGGAACATTAATCCCCTCACGAAAAATGTTTTCACTTCCCCTGGGAAACCTTCGTACACGCCCTCTCATCCTACGGATACGTGTACAGTCTCTCCAGTGAAGGTTGCACCAAGTGCAAGTGGAAGTGCACCCCCAACCATGGCTCCCCCTGCTTACCACCCGTACCAAATGCCTATGGTGCAAAACAGTTACACCAAAGCGGTGGAGGATAGTGATATGCCTAAACCGCAATTTAATGGGCAGCTAGAGTGCTACGACGAGTGGGTGGAGAAGCTTCAACAATGGTTGGGGGGGTGTGATTCCATGTACCGAAAGGCCAACGAGGAAAAAATGATTTTGGGTGCCTTGCCCCCATGGCTAAAGGCGATCATCAACGCCCGGGTTGCCGAGGCCACCCACCACACACGCACGGCCCCCACCCTCAAAGAGTTGTGGGACTTTTTGGAACAACGTTTCCACGAGTATGACCCCTCAAGGGCTGATGAAAGGTGGCGAGCCCTCACCCCCAGGGTGGTTAAAGGGCAAGTGACCCTCATCGACCTTGAAGATTTCTATGCTCGTTGGCAACGTTTGTTGCCTCTGAGCAATGAGACTCGTCCCCACGTGATCCGGGAGCAGCTCCTAAGCAAGCTCCCGTGGATCAAGGAGAAGGTCGTCAAGCAAGAGGCTAAGAATAGCCCAGACAGCTATGTGGTGGATTTTAGTGGCCTTGACCCTTCGCCGGGTCGCGCCCCATTCGAAAAAGAACTCAGGAAATATAGCGCTCAAGCTTGCACTACGGTTCCTGAGATTGTTTCCTATTCGGGGCCGGGGGTGATAGTTGACTGCAAAGACCCGGCTCTCCAGGAGTGGATCTTGAAACTCAACAACACACCTCACACACGCGGCTACACTATGAAAGTGGAGCAACGTAGGCCTCGTTTGAAGCCTGCGGAAATCTACGCCCTTGCCCATAAAAGCGTATCGGAGAGGGAAGCTCTCGAACGCCTCAATAAAGGAGACAAGACGACGGTGACGTACACTCATCGCCCTTCTCACAATAAAACCGCGGTGCATGCGGTTAATGCGGAGGCTACGGCGGACCCTGACACCTCCGAACCCGCTGACACCTCCGTCAACGCCGTGGGTCACTCTAAACCTCCGGCGAAGAAACCCGTCGACCCCGGGGCTAAACCGCCACCTACCTTTTGGGTTCCGTGTTCCAAACATTGGAAAACACGTAAACAAACGGATATGGACATGTCTTGGATTGATTAGGGTGCCACCAATACCACCCTTTGGACGTGTAAGCCTAATTCTCCGTGCAATGACACTCATTGGAACATTGCGGGTAAGTCTAAAGGTGGTAAGCCTAAGGGTGGCGATAAGGGTGGCGGTGGTGATAAGGGTGGTGGTGGTTATAAGGGTGGCGGCGGCAAGGGCGATAAAGGAGGCAAGGGAGCGCCGAACGGGCGCGGACGTTGGTAGGAGTGCCATGAGGCGCCCCCTTCGAAAGAAGAAAACCTCGGGCACCCCTGTGACACTACGGTGGCTCTCGTTCCATCGAGAGTCATGAAGGGGCATATAGTGACTAGTGAGATTCAAACCGAACTTTCCGTTCAGGTTGTTTTGCCCAATGGAGAACGCAAGGCCCTCCGTGTTTTGGTGGATTTTGGGTGCCAAGCGGTCGCTTTGGCCAACCCCAATGTTTTTGGAGACCAACTCTCCGAAAAATATGAATCCCCTCAACGGAGGCGCCTACTCCAAGCAGATAATGAGACGCCTTTGCCAGGGGGGGACGAGCAAATAGACGTCAAAATTCAATTTACGGGGGTTGTGGATGGTAGTGTTTCACTTCCTCGTGTTGCCCAGTATGGCGTGTCCCCGTACCTTGTCCCGAATTTACCTTGGGATATGGTTTTGGGGCACCCATGGGGTTACGAACATTGTGTGAGCCATTTTGCCCGTTTCAATTGTTTGTACTCTCACCATCCAGTGCACCCCCGTTTTTGGATTGAGGACTTCCGTGAGGCTCCACGAACCGGCAAACCATTTTTGGTGAAACCCATTCATGGTAAGGTGTCACGTCAGTCCGTGTGGGGCCTAACCGTTCCAGTCATTGGGGCGGTCGCTCCTACGCATCCTGCCCCGGCCATTGTGGTTACGCCCCCTGGTGGCGAACCGCCTAACCGTGTTGAGGCCGAGAAACACATATCCTATGCCTTGACCGCTTCCTCCGTGGCCCCCGTACAGGACCGGGCTTGTGCTTTGGAGCTCGTTGAATTTGCTCCCGAAGCCCTTGCCCGTGATGTTCTACCTACGCGGCGTGATGGGTCCATGTGGACCCAGTCTCACTATGGCCTCACGCCATATTGGGCCGCACGTGTCAAAAAACAATTTGGCAAAAAACCCGACGTGGACGCCTTCAATAGGGTCCCGGGTATGGCCCAGGCTACCCGTTGGGTTTCGCCGCTTGAAGATTTCTTTTCCACTCCCGCGGACCCCTCCAAATTATATTGGATGTGCCCTCCCTATCATCGGTTTTCCGATTGTGTTCGGAAAATTCGGCAAGAAAAACTACGAGCCATCGTCGTAGGGCCGAAGTGGACACATAGGGAGTGGTGGAAACCCCTTATGGAAATTACTTTGCAAGGGTACCACCTTCCTGGGCCAGAGACTAAAGCCTGTCTCTATCAGAATGACCACCTCACGCCCCTTCCTCAACGGGGTTGGTCCACGGTGGCGCTATACGTGGACGGTGGTATTGCGGAGGAAAATTTGGCGGCCACTAAATGTCATGTGGCCTCCGTTTTGGCACCGGCCGTCTCTAACCCCAACACGGATGGCGAGCCGGGCATGACCTCGGAGGAAAAAAAAACCATTTGGCTTCGGTGCGCACCCTCACGTATCAGGCGACCCATAAAAAACTCCTCGCACCCGTTACTCTTGATCCTACCCCCGAAGATTTGGAGGCACAAGAATGCGTGCGTTCACGCATTGCGAAAATTGAACGAGAGTTATTGGGTGGGAGGGCCACTACCGTTAAGCGTTACCGAAAACGTAAAGGCGCCACACGATTGTTGGCGGCTTCTCGTGTGGGTGGCGTTGTCACCACCCAAGAGCCTATTGTGTCTCCGGAGGTGGAGCTCATGAGGAAACGCATCCTCGCGGACTATGAGCGGGATGTTTTTAGCGGGGAGGTTCGTCTCCGTCCGGACCAGGAACACCCTAAGGTCCGTGGTACGGAGCGGTTGGGGTTTGCTAAACTTGACCTATACCCGAACGCCAAACCCAAGTCCGTGAAGCCTATACGGTTGGTGGGGGAGCGTGCTGCGGCGGAGCAAGAAATAGTGGAGGACTTTTTGGCTCGTGGCTGGATTGAGCCGTGCCCTGCCTCCGAATGGGCGTCCAACGGTTTCGTTGTGCCCAAGAAAGAGAAGGGAAAATGGCGCCTCGTGGTGGACTACCGCCAACTTAATGAGGCTACCTTGCCCGACGCACACCCCCTCCCCCTCATAGAAAACATGTTGGAAAATCAATCCAAACACAAGATTTTCACTGTTGTGGACTTGAGTAAAGGGTTTCCTCAAATTCCCCTTCACCCTGAATCCCGGGCTAAGACCGCCATGAATTTGGCGGGTAAGCGATACCAATGGCGTGTTATGCCTATGGGTATCAAGAATGGGCCCGCTATTTTTCAACGGGTCATGGACCATGTTTTGCAGGGTTTGGATTGTGCGGACGTATATATTGATGATATTATTATTGGTTCCTCCGGTGCGACGGAGGAGGAGCTATTGGCTAACCACGACCGCGACGTGCGTGCCGTGTTGGATAGGCTACGAAAAGAGGAGTTGGTTGCTTCGGTTAGCAAAACCGATTTCTTTGTTCGTTCGGTTGAGTTTTGTGGCCATGTGTTGGAAAATGGCACACGTCGGCCTGCGCCAGGGAAAATGTTGGCGCTTGAGCGTTGGGACAAACCGGATAATGTTCGGGAGCTCCGGGGGTTCTTGGGGCTCGCCAACTATTATTCGGGCTATGTCCAACACTACGCCTCCATAGCTACCCCTTTGATTAATATGTTGAAGGATTTGCCTAAGCATAAGAATGGCAAAAAGATAGGCCTAACATGGAATGCTTCGGCTAACGAGGCCTTTTTGAAGCTCAAGCGTGCTATTACGGATATTGTTCCCCTCCAACTAGCCGATTGGGATAAGGACTTTGTCCTCACCCCGGACGCTAGTAATTGGGCGGTGGGGGCGGCCCTACAGCAGGAAGGTCCCGATGGTGCCCTACGCCCCCTTGCCTTTTTCTCCCGCAAATTGTCAGGCAGCCAGTTGAATTGGAGCCCTCGGGAGAAAGAATGCTACGCCATAGTGGCGGCGCTTTTAAAATGGCATGGTTGGGTGGGGAACAAGCGCGTGGAGGTCTGTACGGACCACCGTAGCCTTGAAAATTGGGCTACGGAGGACCTCAAAACCGTGGGGGGTCCCTCTCCACGCCAAGCACGTTGGCATGAATTGTTCTCTAAATTCGACCTCCATGTGGTTTACACTCCGGGGCCAGTGAACCCCGTGGGTGATTTCTTGTCCCGTTGGGCTTACCCTGCTAACCCGGCGTTGGGTGATGTGTCCATACATGGGACGGCCCAAGCGGCCGGGGATGTGCGGGACATGATGGCGGCCGAGAAGGAGGAACTTCTCGCCCGCCCCCTTGTATTTAGGGCGGTTGTGGCGCCCGTTGTTACTAGGTCTAAAGCGGCGCCTCGGGCTCAAGGGGCACCCGCGTGTGATCCACCCCCTCTGGCTTCGCCTCCAGTGGGGGGGGGGACGAAGCAAAAGAGAAAGCTTCGGAGACTAGAGCGAATTGTCAAGATAAAAAAATCTTGGAAGTCCCACAAGAAAGCAACTCCTATACATGGGGAGGATGCTCCCAATGTTTTTGAGATAAATTGGGCTAAACACTACCCAAATTGTCAACGCTACAAACAAATGTGGCAAGATGCCTTGAATGGGAGCTTCCAAGATGGAGTGAGGTTGGTGGATAACAAGCTTGTCCGTAATGGACGGTGGTGTGTTCCTACGCCGCTGGTGCATCGTTTGGTAGCCGAATACCATGATGCATTTCACTTAACTACCTCCAGTGTGGAAAAACACTGGAAGGAAATTAACCATGGCGTGGAAGGTGAGGGGTTGTACAAAGCAGTGGAACTGCAATGTCAAACGTGTCCCTCATGTGCCATTCACACGCATGACACCAAGCGCAAGCAAGGGTACATGACCCCTATGCCTATACCTATGGAGCCCATGGACTCCATAGCGCTTGATGTGTTTCACTACCCTTCCACCTCCCACGATGGAGAGGTGTATGACCGAATGCTCCTATGTGTATGCCGGCTTTCCGGCTACCTCATCGCGATCCCTATTCCTAAACCCCGTCATGGAGACAAGGATGAAGGGCTAACGGGGAGAAGAGCGGCCCATTTGGTAATGGAGCGCTGGGTGGATAGGTTCGGAGCCCCTCGTGAAATATGCTCCGACCGTGGGCCACAATTTGTGAGCCAATATTTCCAAACCCTTTGTTCTAAGATTGGTGCCCGCTCGACTATGTGTCTCGCGGGTAGGCACCAAGGTAATGGCAAGGCCGAAAATACTGGCAAGCAGCTAAGGCGTGCCGTTGCTAAAGCCATTACCTTGAAGAAAAAGAAAACTAATTGGGTAGAGGTTTTGCCCGCCGTTGTACGAGCGTGGCATGAGACTACAGGTCCTTCAGGTTATACACCTAACGAGATTGTGTTTGGTAAACACAACCGTACCAAGGGGCCTCCTCTTGCTGAGCCTAAGGGGGTGGCCCAAGACGCCGCTCACTACTTCCAACGGCGTGAGGAGCTTATTGCTCTTGCACGGAGGGCTATGATTCAAGTGCAAGAGACAATGGCTCGTAAGTATAATAAGAGTAGGAGGATGTCCCCCAATTTCTCAAAAGGGGACCGCGTATGGGTCCGTCGCCAACGCAAAAATCTTGGCGATAAGACTTGTCCCTATTGGGATGGGCCCTATGAGGTTGTGGCCAAGAAGGCGCACGACCTCTATGTTATTCAAGTGGACCAACGGAGGTTAGTTGACGTCCACGTTGATTGTTTAATGAAAACGGTCAACTCCCCTCGCTCCCCTGTGCCTCTGAATTACACGGAGGAGGTTGCTAGAGTGCCCTCCCAGTTTGAGGAGGACACCTATAATGTCAAGAAAATATTAAGTCACCGTACTTACCGCAAGAGACTTCTCTTCAAGGTGCGGTGGGAGGGTTATACCAAAGATTGGGATACCGAGGAACCCGTTGAAACCTTCTTACCATCCTACAACAAAGTTTGGAGAGATTACTTGCAGAAACAGAATCTCACCCAAACCGTTGACATCCTTGCCCACCTTGGTGGACCGCTCTCATGAGCGTGCCACGAAAAGAAAACCCTAACCAATATGGATATATTATTGTTTGGGGAAGGGAGGAGAGAGCGAGAAGCGGTGGGAGACAGGAAAGAAGATGTGCATGCACGGCGCGCTCCTCGGTTACAAAAATCCCCACCGGAGCAGGGCGGTGGGTACCGCAGGTTTACCCCACCGTCTACCTCTCTCACCGCTAAAGGCTTGAGAGTCCTTGGGGTGGGGTGGCGTGGCATATAGCCTGGGGCGGAAGTGGGACGTGTTCTTTCGGGGGTCTTAATGCCATTCAAACCCCTATCCTTGGGTCTTACTGGAGCACTCCTACCACCACCAGGACTACTGCCGTCAGTCCTGCCCACGATGACGCCCCCTGTCAAGGGTGCTAACAACGTGGCAAGCACTTCCCGAAGACTCTGCCGGGTTGTGCGCATGGTGGTGTTTGCAAGGTTTCGGAGTGCCGCCCCGTACCGAAACCAGGACCCCACGACCGTCCCTGACCCGTGACCCAAGCCAACGAGCTAAATCATTTGCTCAAAATGGCGAAGGCTTGAAAACTTCGTTGGGTTGGCGGGTACAACCGGTTTTCCCTTTTTTGTTGGGCGTGATGGTTTTCCACCGATTTGCCCTTGTCCACACGAGGGTAGGTATACAAGGTACGAAGTACTCGTGTGGCTCACATTACGTGGAAAAAATTTCGTGGCGTGCAAAATTGCCACTACATACGGCGAGGACTTAAGCCTAGAGGGATCACACATGCCACGCATCTCTGCTACGCATCTACAGGACCTCTTCTTCTGCCTTTTGAGACATGCCGACGACCGACGACGAGAACCAGCCAAGGTATGACACACCCCACCCCACCAACCACACACCGCGAGCACACGCACGCGCACGCACGACAGCCACACCGAGCGCGACCCCCCCCCCCCCCCACGCCACCCACACCAACACGAAGGGCCACACAGCGCACACACACACACCAGGGCCAAGGGGAAGGGCACCCGGAAGACACACCCACCGCAACACCACACCACACCACCACCGGCAGCGAAACCCAGCCAGGAGTGGCGGGGAGTAGCACACAGGAACCTCCGCCAGGAGTGGCGAGGGACCAACCACACCAGCCACAAACCCACCACACACGCCACCGCCGCACGCCACACGCCGCACACCACACACCGCACACCACGCACCACCGCCGACAGCGAAACCCAGCCAGGAGTGGCGAGGGACCAACAACCAACACACCACCGCCACACACCACACACCACCGCCGCCAGCGGACCCCAGCCAGGAGTGGCGGGGACCGCCCACCACCACCGGCAGCGAAACCCAGCCAGGAGTGGCGGGGAGTAGCACACAGGAACCTCCGCCAGGAGTGGCGAGGGACCAACAACCAACACACCACCGCCACACACCACACACCACCGCCGCCAGCGGACCCCAGCCAGGAGTGGCGGGGACCGCCCACCACCACCGGCAGCGAAACCCAGCCAGGAGTGGCCGGGAGTAGCACACAGGAACCTCCGCCAGGAGTGGCGAGGGACCAACCACACCAGCCACAAACCCACCACACACGCCACCGCCGCACGCCACACGCCGCACACCACACACCGCACACCACGCACCACCGCCGGCAGCGAAACCCAGCCAGGAGTGGCGGGGAGTAGCACACAGGAACCTCCGCCAGGAGTGGCGAGGGACCAACAACCAACACACCACCGCCACACACCACACACCACCGCCGCCAGCGGACCCCAGCCAGGAGTGGCGGGGACCGCCCACCACCACCGGCAGCGAAACCCAGCCAGGAGTGGCGGGGAGTAGCACACAGGAACCTCCGCCAGGAGTGGCGAGGGATCAACAACCAACACACCACCGCCACACACCACACACCACCGCCGCCAGCGGACCCCAGCCAGGAGTGGCGGGGACCGCCCACCACCACCGGCAGCGAAACCCAGCCAGGAGTGGCGGGGAGTAGCACACAGGAACCTCCGCCAGGAGTGGCGAGGGACCAACCACACCAGCCACAAACCCACCACACACGCCACCGCCGCACGCCGCACGCCACACGCCGCACACCACACACCGCACACCACGCACCACCGCCGGCAGCGAAACCCAGCCAGGAGTGGCGGGGAGTAGCACACAGGAACCTCCGCCAGGAGTGGCGAGGGACCAACAACCAACACACCACCGCCACACACCACACACCACCGCCGCCAGCGGACCCCAGCCAGGAGTGGCGGGGACCGCCCACCACCACCGGCAGCGAAACCCAGCCAGGAGTGGCGGGGAGTAGCACACAGGAACCTCCGCCAGGAGTGGCGAGGGACCAACAACCAACACACCACCGCCACACACCACACACCACCGCCGCCAGCGGACCCCAGCCAGGAGTGGCGGGGACCGCCCACCACCACCGGCAGCGAAACCCAGCCAGGAGTGGCGGGGAGTAGCACACAGGAACCTCCGCCAGGAGTGGCGAGGGACCAACCACACCAGCCACAAACCCACCACACACGCCACCGCCGCACGCCACACGCCGCACACCACACACCGCACACCATGCACCACCGCCGGCAGCGAAACCCAGCCAGGAGTGGCGGGGAGTAGCACACAGGAACCTCCGCCAGGAGTGGCGAGGGACCAACAACCAACACACCACCACCACACACCACACACCACCGCCGCCAGCGGACCCCAGCCAGGAGTGGCGGGGACCGCCCACCACCACCGGCAGCGAAACCCAGCCAGGAGTGGCGGGGAGTAGCACACAGGAACCTCCGCCAGGAGTGGCGAGGGACCAACAACCAACACACCACCGCCACACACCACACACCACCGCCGCCAGCGGACCCCAGCCAGGAGTGGCGGGGACCGCCCACCACCACCGGCAGCGAAACCCAGCCAGGAGTGGCGGGGAGTAGCACACAGGAACCTCCGCCAGGAGTGGCGAGGGACCAACCACACCACACACCACCCACAACCCCGCCAACACACCTCCACCGCACACCACACACCACACACCACGCACCACCACCGCAGGACCAGAGGAGGGGGCGACACGCCCGCAAGCAACACAGCCAGGAACAGCGAACACCCCCCCCCCCCCCACCACCACCCCACCCCGGAGAGACGGGACACCAACCACCGCAAACCGCACAGCGAAAAGGGGTGCGGGACGAAAAGGGCCCACGGGGGGCGCCGGCGAGGGACCCAACCTCAGGGGTTTGGGGGCCCCCCCGGTGACCGTATCGGCCCCACCTGAGCACACGCAATAAGGTGGGATACGCCCGGGACCGTTGGTCAGCGGCCCGCGGTGGCACCGGCCTGGGGGGGTGACCAATGGGCCTGACCAAGAGCACTCCCCACGGCACGTACTGCGGTTCGGGCCCAGCGAGGGGCTGCGGGTAGGGCACACCGTCCATCGGGGCAGGCAAGAGACGCGCCTGTCCCGCGAGGACTCCCCAGCGACCCACAGTGTACCCGACCCCGGTGTGGGGAACGGCTGGAGTACCTGGCTACGGAACAGGTCCATGGACGGCATCCGTACAACAGAGTTACACCCTGACGGGGAGTGCACGCACCGGCTCCCCAGCGGGGAAACACCAGGGGAAGGGACCCGAGCCGGCGACAAGGACCCCCCCCGACACACCACAGCCGGGAAGGCCCGGGCACGACACCGCCCCAAGCGACACGGAAAAGAGACAGAAGGAGGAGGGCACACGCAAAGGGGACAGCAAGGGGACGCACCACCAACAGACCCCAGCCAAGGGGGGCGGGGAACCACACAGCCGAGACAGGGGGGGGGGGCACGACACACAGCCCCCACACCAAACAGGGCCGCCAAACCACGCCCGCAAAGGCGAGGGCAGGCGCCCCAACGCACCACCAACACACCGCACACACGCCCGAGCGTGCACACAACACACACCCCCACAACCGCCACCGACACGAGCCCCACAAGCGCACACCACACACCAAAGCACAGGCGCCGCCCGCACCACACACGCAACACACACAAACCCAAACAACAGGAACCCAGCAACCCGCCAGGGGGACTGCAGGGCCGCCAGAAGCCGCTAGGACGCAAAAGAGGACCCACCAAGCCCGCAGCCAGGAGTGGCGAACGGCCACACCCAGTAACACCCGAACGGCCACGCCCAACACCAGGACCGGGCACTACGACACCCACACCAGCACCGCCACCAACGCCCAAACCGGACGCCACGACACCCTCACCAGCGGACACACCCGAAACCAGCGGAAGCACCATCGGCAACACCAGCGACCCCAGCACCCACAAACAACAAACAAACACAAAAAGCCACCCAACACTGCCCAACGACCGCACCCAACCGATCCGGTCCCCCACCGGCTCGCACCCAGAACCACCGCCACCGACATCCACGCCATCGGAAACACCAACACCGCCAAAAATCAAGCCAGCACAATACCCTCACCAACACCGTCACCACCGGCACCAACGCCTACGACACCTACGCATGCCACCGCCGGTTCCAGCACCTACATCACCCAAGCCAACGGCATCAAGCACACCATCGCCGGCAACACCCCACCATCAGCGTCGCCACCAGCAACCTCTGCCACCGGAGGACACCGAAACCGCCACAGCCACCGCCACCGCCACAGGTGAGCCAACAAACCACCAAGCCCCAGCCAGGGAAAGCGAGGGCACGCGCCCGGAACCACCATGCAATCCCCGGCGACACCCACACCACCGGCGCCGCCAACACCACCCTCACCCACGACACCACCCGGAGCAACACCTACGCCACCTACACCAACAGCAGCACCAGCAGACCACACCACCTACTGCACACCCCCCCAGACAGAGCCACAGAAACCGACCACCGCCCTGAACGCAAGCCGCGGACCACCCACACACAGACCCACGCCAACCAACACCAGCATCGGCAGCGTCCGAGACGCCGAGAACCATAGCGACACCCACAACGACCTCACCACCGGCATCACCGACACCGACACCGGCAATACGGCCTCAGCACCGACAAACCAGAGCGTCAACGGCAATCGCCACGGCAACACCGCCCGGTACGACACCATCGGCATCAACAACACCAAGGGAGCCAACACACAGGCCAGCGACACCCATGGGTACCTCCACCAGGAGTGGCGAGGTCCCACCCCCGCCGTCAGAACACCACCATCCACCAGGGCAACACCCGCAGCGCCCACATCGGCCGCAGCTCCACCGGCGGCGCCCTCGCCAACACCGTCACCAACACCGCGACGGCCAGCCACGAGTGGCACGCCCGGAACCGCCGACCACCCAAACACAGGCCGCGCCCAGCACCAACACCAACAACGCCCACGCCAACAGACCACCACAACACACGCCAACCACCAAGTAACACATAAGGCACCCTCGCCTTCGGCAACACCAACGCCACCAACACCCACGGCACTATCCACACCACCACCAACCCCACCAACGACGGGCCGAGGTGCCGTCACCTACAACGCCCCCAACACCACCACCACGGCCCCGCCACCTAGGGCAACCCCACCAACGGCGTCACCAAGGACGCCAGCACGGCTAGCGAACGAACGCCACCGAGCACTCAGCCAGGAGAGGCGAACGCCCGCACCCAGCAACACCCGAACGGCCACGCCCAGACCCAGGGCCAGGAACTGCGACACCCGCACCGCCGCCAGCACCCGAACCGAACACCACAGCACCCTCACCAACGGGGACGCCCGGAACCAACAACGGACCAACAGCGGCCAAGTTACACCCAAGGCGTTCCAACCGCGCCACCCACCGGCCCGCACCCAGAACCACCACCAGCACCAGCAACAGCCACTGACAACCCACACACAGACCCACACCAACCACCAGCAGCATCAACAACATCAGCGACACCGTGAACCATAGCAGCGCCCGCAACGACCTCACCACCGGCACCACCGACGGCGCCACCGGCAGTGCGACCTCACCGACAGCAACCCGGAGCATCCCCCATCCCGCGTCCCGGTGAGACACCATCGGCAGCAAGGACACCGAGGGGGCCAAGGCCAACCCACCAGCCAACGACGCACGTGGGAACCTCCGCCAGGAATGGCGAGGTCCCCCCTCCGCCGTCAGAACACCGCCAGGGCAGCACTTACAACACCCTACAACGCCAACACACACAGCTCCCCCGGCAGCACCCCGACCAACGCCAACACCGGCACCACCGACAGCGGCAACACGGCGACACCACCACCCAACCGCAGCAAGGTCACCCTAAACCGCAACCGCAGCAACACCTGTCACTACGGACCCACGGACAGCCGACACCACCAGGACCACAGACCGGCCAAACACCAGCCACGAATGGCACGCCCGGAACCACCGAACACCAGCACACAGGCCACCGGACCACCGCGAGACACACCACCGCCCCTAACACCCCTAACACCACCACCACGACCCCGGCACAGAGTAACACCTAGGGCGCCCCCATCGACGACACCACCCAGGACACCACCACGGCTGGCGAACAAACGCCACCAGCGCAGCCCACCAGGCCCCCAACCAAGGGTAGAAACAACAACGCCACACGCCATCGCACCCACCGCATCGAAATCACCCGGAGCAACATCAACATCAACCAGGGGTCCCCACCACCCACCCAAGCAGCACAAAACACCACAGCAACACCACCACACCCTCACCACCAGCGACACCACCGCCAGCACCCTCCGCCAGGAATGGCGAGGAGAAGGCCCAACAGCGCGGACCCACCCAACGTCCCCGGCACCCTCACCATCGGACCGTCACCACCGGCGCCGACCCCCAACACACCACCGTCACCAACGCCACCGACCCCGGACGCAAAAATCACACAGCCCGCACACACGGCACCAGCCAGAGCAACGCCGACACCACTCCCGGCCAACTCACACGAACACCACCGGAAGCACCACCGTCGACCGAACACCACGGCAACCCCAGGGTACGAGTCCCCCCCACCATCTGCACGGCCAGCGACGCCGTCACCGGCACCAACCGGAACACCGACAACGACAGCCTCACCAACAACCGACACCCCCCTACCGCTGCCACCCACCAGTCACGCCACCCGCCGTCAAAGCCACCCACCAATGCCGCACCCCGAACCACACTTACACCCGAAACCGGCACCAGCACGCCCGGCCGAACCGTCAATGGCACCACCGCCATGGCACCGCCTACGCTCACCACCGCCACCACCACCCCACGCGAGACCAGGAACCCCCGCCGTCGCCAACGGCCTCAACGAGCACCGACACCACCAACGCCACCACCGCCGGACAGGGACTACCCACAAACCAGGAACATCTCCACCACCAACAACCAATACACCACCCGCGGCACCCCACCATCGCCGACACCACCACGGCACCCATCACACCTCCACCACCGGAGGCGACGTGGGCCACACCACCCGTCAACTACAGCACCCTCGCCACCACCGCCACATCCGGCCCACGAACGTTACCGCCGACAACACCACATACGCCCATACGTCACCCACGCCATGCTCACCGACCATCACCTCGTCATCAGAGACACCAACACCACCGGCGACGACGACAGCGACAACAGCTGACGCACCAGCTAACCACCATCAATCATAGCCCAGCACCAGCTTCATCTACTCTAACGCCCATACCACCCTCGCCAACAGCGCCGCCACCGACACAATCATCCACTCCGGCGCCCACACCACCCTCACCACCAACATCACCAACACCACCACCCCCAGGGTCAGGGCCCGCGGGAAAAAGAACGGCAGAGCGAGCACGCCACCACCCGCACGCGTCGCCCACCCTATCGTACACCGCTCCGCAACACGCCCCCCCCCGCTTCCCCTGACAGGGCGTGCGCTCCAGCCCACTGCTGGGAAGTCGACTTCGACATCCTCCCGGCCATCCGACACCTACTGGCAGCCACGGCCCCGCGCCCACAAGCCCACCAGCAACCCACGGAACCGCAAGAGCCCGACCACCCCATGCCACCACGCTCCATATCCCCCGCGTCCACCGCAGACCGGAACGCGGAACACCAGCGAGAGGAGCCCGACCCCGGCCGCGCCGCCACGCCCCCACCGCCCCCCCCCCCAAAGGACATCTACGCCACGCTGGCCAGCACCCTAGCCCCCATGGACGCCGAGCAGTACTACCAGTCCGTCCAACGAGACCTCCCTGAGGACCACGCGACCCTCCAGGGGTGGAAGCAGGAGAAAAGGTACGACAACGAGTGGGGCACAGAGGAAGACCTTCTCTGGGACGACACCTGGAAAGGCACCGCGGACACCTTCCTGGAGGCAGCAGCCGAAACCTACCCCCGCCCGCCCGGGGACACCAGACACGGCCTCCACGCCCTCCTAGCGTTCCACAGCTGGAAACACCGCCACACCGTCACCCTCCAACCCCTCGACCACAATCCGCACCGATGGACACCTGAAGACGACGCCACAGCCACCATCACCGTACAGCAAAGCCCCGAGAACCCGGAGGAATACCACATCACCTGGGACGATCCGGCACCCCACCCCCCCACCTCCCCCACCCTCCCAGATGTCTTCGCCGCCATCAGTGCAGAGCTCCAGGAGGCCAAAGCCCCCCACCAACTGGACGAAGACATGCCCCAGGCACCATCACCATCAACCACACAAGACCAACCCCGCACAGAGCCCCTCACCCACCCCATCACCACAATGGAGCTCCCCCCACAACACCGCACCACCCCAGACCGAAACGGGTTTCGAGACCTGCCGCGGGAATGGGCGGTCCACAACGGCACACTCCGATGGGACGAAATCACACCGGGCCTCCAGGCCATCCGCCTCCACTCAATCGCAGAGCCCACCACCACCTGGGCACTACCGACGGACCGCCACCACCTCCTCCTCACCGTCCAAGGCGATGCCACGATCACACCCACGGAAGGAGACCCCGTAACAGCAGCCGCCGCCCATGCCGTCCACATACCCCCGCAAGCATCGTCGGCACCTATGACGGTGCATCCAGGCCCCACCCCTTGGCAGGCCATCGTCGTCACCTACCCCGCCCCCAATGACCACACACATACCTGGCAGCAACGATGGGAGGACATCCGAGGGGACCTCCTCCAAGAACACCTAGGGCTCACACGCACCCACCACACCCTACAACCGATACGAGGAGTAGGCCAAGCGTCACACGGCATACACGCCCCGGGAGTATGGGCCTACGCCACACCCATAAACCCACAAGCAGCGGAGGACATCAAGACCGCCCTATCCATCCAGCAAGCCCAGACCCAAACCCCGCACCGCAACACCCAACGAGGCTACACAATTTGGTGGGCGTACCAAGACCATGACACCCTCACCCCCCAACCGGGGGCCCCCCCTCTAGACACCAACACCACCGCCCTCCTCCAAGCCGCAACAGCGGCAGCCACACAGGTAGGGGCCCCGGAAACCTGGGGCCCACAATACCTGGTCGAAACCAAAGTGGCGCCCCACGCGAAGGGCCAAGACAAGCCCCCAACACCGAAAACGCTCCACCCCCCGCTCAAGCTAGACCCGACGGAGCACACCCCCCAGGATGAATGGGCGACCCACTACATCATCCCCCACACCACCACCCGCAAGAACGACGCCGCCAAGATCACCGTCACCCGCCACCTCCCCCACACCACACAGGTGTATGAGCTGACGGCCCCCAACGTCCTCGTCACCCGTCGCCGACACGACGAGCGATACACCATACAGGCGGAAGGGGCCGCCGCGACCACCCTGTACACATGGGCAACACGGGGGGACCTCCCACACCCCACCCTCCACCACGCCCCCTCCTGGCCCACCCCCTTCCACACAGCGGACCGCCCCAACAAGAAGCCCAAACACACGGGTGTGCACACCCACGCCCAGGAGGCCCAGCACCGACACGAAGCGAGGCGCAAGGCCCGCACCCTCCACGACGACCACACCATCCCCCGCATCGGCGCCCCCCCCGCCAGGGTATCAGATACCACCCACAACCGCACGATCACAGGCATCACCACGGACTGCCTGAACCCAGCGGCGTCGCGGGCAGACGCCGTATGGATCAGCGAAGGGCGCTCCCACACACGGGCGGTGGCGCGCCTCCACAACATCCAACCCCACAAACTCCAGCGCGCCGTTGGACCCTTCGCCGTACACGTCACCCCGTACGGCATCGACCACCCCCGGTGTGAGCACCATGACCCGCCCTGCTCCACCCCATGCACCTCGCCCCTCCGCCAACCGCTGCCGGCCCCCACCATCACGGGCAACATGTACCTGGGCACCGTACCGGGAGACCCGGGCATATACATCCTGCCCAACAGGTCCAGGGAACACGCCATCCCCCTCCACTGTGTGGAGTCCCTCGCCCTGGGACCACCCCCACCAAAACACCAACACCAACACATCCCGGGGGACAAACGGACACAGGCCCCAGACGGGGGAAAAAAGGCCCACCAACGCGCCCTGGCCCACATCACCCTCCACCCCGCAGCCCACCTACCAAAGGACTTCGGCACGGAGCGCCACATCGTCCTGGAGGGCCAAGCCCACCACATCATCACCGCCGCCCTGTACACCCTCGCCGCCCACGAACGCCACTGGGACCCCACAACCATCCCAGCAATGCCCCGACCGCCCCAAGGCCCCAACGATCCCGTCACCCCCTTCCACATCGATCAACTCCTAAGCCGCAAGGCCCCCCCACACCTCCACCCCTCCAGGATACCACTAGCCATTGCATCGTGGGACACCCTGGACACCCCCCCCCAACAACCCGCCATCCACATCCTCAAAGCGGACACCCAATGGTGGGTCCTCCACTGGGCACACGGAGTCCTCATGGCGGCCCAGGCCTATACCCCGGAAATGGACCCGGAAGACCCCCCACGGGGCCAGCAGCGACTCCTCCAAGCCACCACCCTCACAGGCCGCGAAGGCGCCCCCTGGGAAGCCCTCCACACAGCACTCTACTGGGCTCAAGGCTCCCCCAACGGCCCGGACACACCGGAACCCACAGAGGCCTGGGTCAGGCAGGCCAAGGCCATGAGGAACTACCACCTACACCACCCCTTCGACGACAGCCCCGCCGCACTGCCATGGCCAACAGATCCCCCGGAGACCGTACGCAAGCTCGCCGACATCGTACGCAGCCACGCGAAAGCGAAAATGCAAACACCGGCAGAACCCCCACTGAGGGATCCAGACCAGCAAGCAACGCACCCCTTCTTCCAACCCCATGCCCCCCCAGCCCCGCCACCTCCAGTCCCACCCAAGCGAACGAGACGACAAAAGGGCGCACCCGCCCCCAGCCAAGCCGGAAAAGCAGCAACCTCCCGACCCCCCGCATCCCACCCGACCCACCCGACGAACCCAGACCAAGCATCCTCGTCATCCTCCCTCCCACCACTACCACCGCCCCACCCGGACCAGGCATCCTCATCATCCTCCCTCCCGCCACCAGCACAGGCACCGCCCAAAGCGTACCCAGGGTTCGAAAAAGGTGCGAAGGTCCAACAGCCCTTCCGCAACGACCACACAGGCGACTGGATCTGGTGTGAGGGCACGATCCAGTACCGCCTCAAGGGACAAGGGGACAACGGGGGGCCACAGATCCGGGTAATCTGGCACCGCCAAAAGGAGCTAGACCAGGGCAACAGCGCCCCGGACAAACCACTCGGCGACACCCTGGAACTCACCAGCGCCCACCCCATCCGGCTCCGCACCGAAGAGAACAAGGCCCACACAGGCACCAAATACACTGGGGAGCTCCCCCCGGAGTGGAGCCAAGGCCTCCCCCCGCCGCGCCTACCCAAACGCCCACAAACCGGCAAAAAGTCCCCAACCCCCAGTCCCCCTCCCTGACGGGGCAAGGGCCGAGGGCACAAGCCTCCACAGCCCCGGCCCGCCCCCACCGAGGCCACCGTCAACCTCCTCGACCTCAACCACCCGGCCGTCACATACTCCAAGGACGCCACAACCGCCCTCCAAGAGCTCCCGATGGCACAGGGGCCGGGGTGGGTCCCCCACCTCCTCACCTTCCAGGAACAAGGCCTACAGCGCGACGACCCCCCGGAAACCACCCCCATGTATACCCCGGACCAGAAAGCGTACAAATGCTACTGGCACAAGGGGACCCCCCTATACGCCCAAACCGGCATCCACGTCCACCTCGTCCACCACCTCAGCGTCCCAGGGAGGCTAGGTGTCTATGAGGTCGTCGGGGACGGATGGCAACTCAACGTCATCAACACCCACGTCCCCTTCGGCGAAGCCACGGAACCCTTCCTCCAGGCCCTGGCCGAGGCGTACCGCCAAATGGCCATGCTCGCCCCCACAGTCATCATCGGCGACATGAACGCCGCCCCCACCCCAGCGGACCGAGGAGGACAGGCCACACCCCAGGACCAAGCAGTCCGCGACACCATCGAAATGCTGGGGCTCGTGGACCTAACAGCCAGCCTCGAAGGCCAACCATCCCACTTCCCCCACCAAACGGATGCCGCCCCATCCCGCATCGACGTATGCTATGGCGACCCCACCACCATCATCCGAGCGGAGGCCCGATATGGACCCCTCCCGCTGGGACCCACAGGCCATAGCCCCCTGCACATCCGCCTCACCATCCCCAACCTTCCCCCCAGCCCCCCAGAAGATGCGGACCAAGGCCTACCACCCCCCCTGAAGATGCCCCCGCTGCATGACAAGCATGCCTGGTCCCAATATCACAGGGCCATAGACCGCGCCCGGCGCATCCAACCAGACCCCACCGACCTACTCACAGCCATGCGCACGGCCGCCGTCGCCTGCGGCTTCCAGCAACACCCCCACACAGACGACGACCAACCACCCACGGCCCTGGGGAACATGCTCCATGACCTCTGGCTTGCGAAACAACAACTGGCGACCCTCCTCCACACCGACACCCCCCAAACCCGCCGCCAGATACACCACTGCAGGACACACATAGCCCAAATCAGGGCGGACCTGCAGCGGTGGCACATCCACAGGCAACAGCGCATCGCCCAGGAACACGAACGGTATGCGCAACACGAACTCCCCTACAAGGCCATCCGCCACCTCAACGACGCCATGACCGATACCGGCCACCGCACCATCACCACGGTCCGGCAGGAGGACGGCTCCCTCACCAACGACCCAGCCACAGTGCTCCAAGCCACCCAAGACAGCTTCCTCCGGCAACACACCCCCACCCAAGACACACTGGACCCGGACACCCAGGCCAAAATCGACCGCCTCCCTCGGGTCTTCAACCACGCCCAGAGGAGGCACCTGGAAAAACGCCCCTTCACCATCCACGAAGTCCGGAAGGCCATCCACAGTCTCCGGCAACACAAAACCCCAGGCTACGACGGCCTCCCTGCAGAGGCATACTACCACCTCCCCGCCCACCTCCTCCGCGTCCTCGCCCACCGCCTCTGGGACATCGTCACGGGGCGGACCCCCCTGCCACCAGACTGGGCAAACGTTGTCCGCCCCCTCTACAAAAAAGGGGACTGGGCGAACCCGGAGAACTGGCGCCCCATAGTCTGTGCGGTCACGGAGGTCAAAATCGTCTGGACCATCCTCCTGCGCCGCATCCGCCCCCACCTGGACCCCCACATACCAGCGAGCCTCTGGGGGGCCATCCCAGGCCGCTCCCCACACGAGGCCATCTTCCTCCAGGACACCATCGCGGACATGGACCCGGTGGACCTCATCGTCGCCTCCCTCGACGTCAAGGGAGCCTTCCCGAACACCCCCTGGCTCCTTCTAGAAGCGGTGTGGAAACGCCTAGGCCTCCCCTTCTACAACTTCACCTCCGACTACATCCGCACCCGCAAATACACGGTCCGCACAGGAGCAGGCCTCACCCCCTTCCTGGAGCCAGGCAGCGGGGTCCCCCAAGGGGGAGCAGAGGGCCCCTTCCTGTACCTTCTAGTGACGCTCCCCCTGGCCCTCGCAATCGAGCAGGATTACCCGGCCTACGCACCCTACCCCCTCCTCTCCCCCCTGGTCGGCTTCGCGGACGACACCAACCTCACCGTCGCGCACACCCCACACGACCCCCATGCCCCGGACCCCGGACCAGCGGTCACCCAACAGGCCAACGACTTACTGGACGTGACCGTCTCCTACCTCTCCCACAACAACCTCATCGTCCACCCCACAAAGTCAGTGGCCATGATCAAGGGGTCTGCCACACCTCCCACCCTGGGGCCACAAGGGCCCCCCATGCAAGTCGTGACGACCACCACCCACCTGGGGGTAGTCCAGGCCGCCAACCCTGAGGACGCCACCCTCCCTCCCAAGTTGCAGTCACACCTCGCCCATCTCCCCAGATATGCGTCCCCGACCACCAAGGCCCTCTCCCTGTCCCACCAGAGCCTGGCGTACTACCTCACCGGGGTCTTGAGCGCCTCCATAGGCTTCCAAGCACTCCACCTAACACACCCCACCACCGCCCTCCAGCCGGCCACACGCGCCGTGACCAAGGCATGGGCAGCACACGGGGGCTGGCCCACCTCCATACCCACCCGCGCCATCCGAGCGGCATGGCCCCACTATGGAGACGCCATAGGGGACGAGGTGAAAGCGGCCTATACCAGACACACCGCCCTCCTCCTTCACCGCATGACCCACAACCACTCACCGGAGGTCCGCGAGGTCACCGCCATCCGCCTCCAAGCCGCACAACGGGCCCGCAACACATGCCCGCGCTGGGTACTCCACCAGACGGGCATGCCCACCAACATGAACACCCGCCTGTGGAACCACCTGCAGCTTCTGCTCCCATCCCCACACCACGCCATACTCACCAACCACACGTGCCCAGAGAAAGGGCCACTGGCGGTCCTCTGCGGAGACCTCCACCACCACCCCAAGGGCACCATCCACACCATAGACCTTGTCGGGGCCTCCATCACCGTAGTATACGTCACCCTCGCCCAAATGCGGGTCCTGCACCACAGCGGGGCACACCACACCCCCTTTCTACAGCTTCCCGAATGGCCACAATACCGCCTCTTCCACCACTACCTCACACAGACGGCACGAACAGCGGGACACACTCTACCGGGCAGCAAAGACATGCGCATAGCCTACCGAGAATTCACAAGGCAACACCCGCGACCCATCCCAGAGACACCGCCCTACGCACCCACCGGATCGAAACACGAACCCGTCCCCCCAGTAACGGGCCCAGTCCCACCACTAACCCTACTACTGGCCCCGAATGAAGCCAAACCCACACAGACCACCGTCATCCACCACGGGGCAAAATGGCGCATACCGAAACACCACATGACCGCCCGAGACCTACCAAAGGTCCCCCAAGATTCCCAGAGCATGCCACGCACATGTTGGGCCTGTGACCCCGAGGCACCAACCGCACCATGGCCCGTGCTACACCTCATAGCACGCCACCACACCCACCCCACGACCCACCTACCACCACAGGCCTACGCATGGATAGCCCCATGGTTCCACCGCACCGACACTAACCCCACGGTAGCATGGAACCCCGACCACGCGCCCAAATGGCTCTTCACCACTACACCCACATGCCCCCGCCCCGACCCGGCAGGGGTCGCCATCCGTTACAGCATGTACGAGCCAGGCAGAACGGGCAAACACGAGCACCCCTACTATCCACTCCACCACTCCTGCCACACACCGGAGCACCGAACACAAACCCTCACATGCCACGACCTAAACCCCGACACAGCCTACATCCTCCACTACATCTACTCCTACCTCACACAAGGACAGCCGGAGCAGGGACTCATAGCCCTGTCCCCCCAAGCAAAGCACATCATCTCCAAAGGAATAGGGGTGTACGCCACCCCCATCCTACAGCCCACAACCCCAGTAGCCCACCTCGCCACGGGCCTTGCCATATACGCCTACCTGCCCATGAACCCATGCCGCCTCCCACAACCATCACCGGCGGACCGGCTCTTCTTCACCGACGCCTCAGGCGAATCCGCCCTCACGCCCATCACCTCGGGGGCCACCCTGCAACTAACCCACACCGGGGAACACTACCACATGGACCACCACACGGGCCACACCACCTATGGGGCCTCTTCCCACGGGGAGCTAGGGGCCATGGCCGACGCCATCACCGAGGTCGCGGCCCACCTACCCGCCCACTCCCCGCACATCGTCCGGGTCTGGCCCGTGGTAGACGCCACTGTCGACACGCACCTGCTCCTCCGCATAGCAAGGCAACCACTTCACAAAGCAACCGCGACAAGCCTCGGCACCCAGGCACTGCTACTCTGGAAAGCCCTACGCAGCCTTCCCCCCTACGTCCAACTCCACATCGTGAAACAAGAGTCCCACAGGCACCAATACGGAAATGGTAAGGTCGACAACCAGGCAGTACACCAGCGCACAACACACCTACCAGCCCTCCAGATCCCTGACCTCGGCCGCAACCACACACACCTCCAACACGTGCCCCCTGTACCCGAGCCCCATCAAACCCCGGACTGGGTACCAGAGGACGCCCCCTATTCCTCCCACGACAGAGCGTACCACTACCCCAACCCCGTCCAACATCTAGCCCGCGTGCTCGGCGACGCAGACAGCCGGGCGCACATCCAGGAGCTCCAGGACAGACTGCAAGTCCCCCTCTACCACTCAGCGCTCCGCCCAGCAAACGTCCCAGCCCACCTCCAGAAACGACGCATCCAGCTCCTCAGGGAGCAACTGCCTTTCCTCACCAGGGTCGCCAGATGGCTCGCCCGCAAGCACATCCACGTCCCCGACGAACACACCCGTTGCCCATGCGACCACACCACCCCGGAGGACTGGGAACACTTCAAGAAATGCCCCCTCCATACGGACAGGGACACCCTAGTGGGCTGGTCCCCGGCGGAAACCCTGCGGCAACACGAAGGATGGCCAGCCCACAGCCACGCACACCAGGCCACCGAACACCTCTTCCGGGACCCCCTGATCAAAGAAGCCACCATGAGAGGGGCAGTGACACAGGCCCTGCACCGACACCTCACCAAACACACGGAAAGCCCCATGGAAGCAGCAGCACACCTCCAGCTAGAAGCGGTCCGCAGAGCAGCAGCCCAAATGGTACACCGCAAACACCTCCTGCTAACACACGCGGAACAACTCACCGACCCCACCGCCAGGGAACACATGCAGCGTCTCATCCATTACCATGCCGTGCATGACCCAGACGTCCACTAACCCGCTCCGCGCCCCGCACGCGCCCCCCGTCTCCATCCACAGGTCTCCAAGGCACCACCACAGCGCCCCGAGACCCGTCTCGCACCCAAGAAGCCACCCGGCACCGCCCAGTCCGGCCGAACCCAGCCAGGGCCAACCATCCATCGACGTAGACGCGCAAGACCCCGGCAGCCCATCCAGCCCACCCCCCCCGGACCCGGGACACCCTCCCCTCACACCGGCCGCCATCCGCGACCCCGACCTCCTCCGAGCGACCCTCCAAGACAGGGCCCCGACCACCCCCCTGGGCTGGTACCGCCTACAAGAGGACTGGACCAAGCTCACCGTCAAAGCCCTCCGGGACCTGACCACCCCAGGCAGCGGCCTCCACGAGACCATAGTAGACCTCGTGCTCTGGCGAGCCCGCAAACACACCCAGGGCCAGCCCATCTGGATCCCCCCCATCGAGTGGGGCCAGGCCCTGACGCACGACACCGGCAGCAACGTCACGCGTCGAGGGACCGTACGCCTACGGCGGGCCCAAGCGGAGACGGACCACCCAGCGGACCCGAACCACCCGGAGCAGTGGGAACAGGCCACCGCGCCAAACCGCGACACCGCCCTCCGCGCCGCCGGCCTCCGCACCCCGGACGACGACCTCCCCCCCCCACCTACAGACAGTGACCACCCCCCGCCGGAGGTCTGGGTTACAGTCCTCGAGCGCGGCCACTACTACGTGATAGCCGCTATGGCTACGTCCCACGGCCCGCAATGGATCATCCAGGGGACAGACACCATGTTCGCCCCGGAGACCGCCCCACCAGGGGCAGTGGGGGACCCCACCACCCAGCACAGGATCCTCAGGGGTCTCCTCCAGCCAGGGGACACGCCCCCAGCCCGCGCCCTGGCCCAAATCACCTCAGGGAAGGCGGGCTACCACCTGGGATTGTCCATGCTCTGCCTAACCCACTGGATCCAGCGCCACTGGCCACCCACGGGGACCGTGCCCTGGGTTTGGGCCATCCCCACCGCCCACACACAAGTCGAAGCAGGCCCGGACACACGACCAAACCCCCCCCCCCAGGCCGCAGCAGTCCCTCACCTGCGGGTACCACGCCATCCACAGGGTCCTCAACCGCGCGGGTCTTAGCCCAAAGCTAGCATGCCCCCTTCCCACCACTGACCAAGAGGTCCACCAGATACGAACGCTCGTCTGCGAAATCCTTGCCGCGGCAGCAGAAGACGGCAAGCTTCTCCTCCAAACCGCCCGGCCTACAGCTGCCCACGCAAGCGCGCAGCAAGCGGACACATACACCGGCGCAGCACAACCCCCCGCACAATCCCCGCCCAAGCCCCCCCCCTCTCGCTGCTCAACCGGAGACCCACACACGTTCACTATCGCGCGCACCCCCGGGCCCCGCGACACGGGCCTTCCCCACCCGCCCGAACACCAGCGCACGCCCGCCACACACCCACCCACCGGCCACCCTTCACCGCCCCCCACACTCGACAACCCACACACACCCGCCAAGGGGAGCCCCACGCCCCGCGGCACGCCCACCCCACCCAGTGGCCCGCCCACGCCCCCCACACACACCCCAGAGGACCCAGGCCCACCCCCCCCGGCCCCTGAATGCAGCCCACGCGAACTGTTCCCCCCCGCTGACACAAACCCACACGACCTCGCACATTGCAGGACCCGGGCCCAGCCGAGCCCAGAAAGAGAAGGCCGCAGCCCCGCGCCTCCCTCCCCCGCCGCAGCCGACCAGATCGGCCCGCCGGGCCGCCAGGTCACGACCGGGCCCCCCCAGCCGCCCGCCCCCAACCTACAACCCGGGGACATGCCCTCCATCCTCCCCGCCGTGGCCGCGGCAGAAGCCGCCGCCCGCAAGCCCGCCCGCATCACAGCCCAACCCGCGTCCACCACCTCCTCCTCGTCCTCAGCCTCGTCCACCTCCTCCACCTCATCCTCCGACCCCCCCCTCCCCGCCAAACTCATCCTCAAGGCCACGGCGAAAGCCAAAGCCGCGGCCGCACGCACCAACCCCCCAACCCCCACACAGGCGACTCAGGCACCCCGGCAACCCACCGGGACGACCCCCGACCCGGCATCGACGCCCTCACACCTCCGGACAGAGGTACTCCTCAACCTGGAACCGGACCCCAACCCCAAACCCGACCCCAAACCCAAACCGGACCCCAACCCCAAACCCAACCCCAAACCCAAGCCGGCGCCCACGCGACCACACACAACACCGCATACGCAACGACACAAAACCACCCGATACCACCCCCGCCCAGGCCCTCGCCCAAGCCAGGACCCCCCACCCACCACGACCCGCGCCCCCCTCCCGCCGGCACCCACCACCACCGCGGAGACGGCCACCCAGCACGACCCCCTCCAAACCCTCGTCAAAATCCCCGTCATCAAGCGCCCCGTCATCCATCCCCCACAAACCACCACCACCGCCGGCCAAACCGACCCAGGGACGTGGGACCCCTCAACCATCGTCACCGTCAAGCCCGGCCCCCAACCCTTCCTCCATGCCCACCACATAGTGCAGCCCCGGGGACTGCCCACGATGCCCAACCCCCCACCCCCACAAGGGGGACCGGAAAACCCACAAGGACTCCATGGGCCATACCCGCAACACCAACCCCACCACTACACACACCACCACCACCAGCGGCCCCACCACCACCACTACCAACACCACCCCCACCACTACCACTGCCCACCGCCCTACCCCACCGGGCCACAACCCCCCGTACACCAACAGCACCAGCGGACGGGATGGCAGCCGCCGAACGCCCCGCCCGCATGCCCACCCCCCCCGTACCAGCCACCACCCCCGTACCAGCCGTACCCCCGCGGCCACCATCCGATGGCCGAGGGGGCCCCATGGACGACGGGGGATCTCCCCCCCCAACCAGCACCGCGTGACGCCCCGTACCCCCCCGGCCACCATCCGATGGCCGAAGGGGCCCCAAGGACGACGGGGGACCTCCCCCCCCAAGCGGCGCCGCGCGAGCCCCCCCAGAGGCCGCCGACGCTTCCGGACTGGCCCGACTCGAGCGACGAGGGCCGGTCCCGCAAGCGGCGGCGCTCCCGCTCCCCCCCCGCACGGCACACTCGCCCACGGCGCCCACACTCCCACCGCGCCTCAACCACCCACTCGCGCCGCTCCCGCTCCCCCAGGTACCACCACGACCCCCAGGGACCCCGCTCCCGTCGCTCCCGCTCCCCCGGGCACCACCACGAGCGCCACCGCCGCCCCATGTCCCCCTCCCCCTCCCCCCACCGGCCACCCAGCCCCCGCCACCACCACTCCCGCTCCCCCCGACGCAGCCAGGCACGCCGCCGCCGCCCCACGTCCACCTCCCCCTCCCCCCACACGCCCCGCCGGGCTCCCCGTTCCCCCCGCCACCCGTACCCATCCACCACCCCCAGCCCCCGCTACCACCACTCCCGCTCCCCCGGACGCCACCAAGCGCGCCACCGCCGCCCCATGTCCACCTCCCCCTCCCGCTCCCCCCTCCGCCCGTACCCGTCCTCCACCCCCAGCCCCCGCCGCCGCCGCTCCCGCTCCCCCAGGCACCGCCACCCCCGCCACCACCGCAGGTCCACATCTTCCCCCCGCCGCTCCAGGACCCCAGGCACGGACCCCTCCCCCCCCCGGGCCCCAGCCTACCTCGCCTGGTGGTCTCCCTCCGCTCTGCAGGAGCTCCGCCGCTGGGTGAAATGGGCCGGGGGAGCGGGAAGGCACAGAGGGGTGCACACGGTGCATACCTTCGAGGAGGTGCGCACCCGCACCCCCGCAAACCCCAATGAGGCCGCCCCGGAGGCCATCATGCCGCAAGCGGCATGGGAGGCCCTCCTCCGCGATGCGGTCCAGGGCCTCCGCCCCCCCTACACCCCCCAAGCCCTCCGCCGGTGGCTCCAGGCCACCCACCCCCAAGCCTGGGCCACCGGCGCCCCCTCCCCACCCCGCCCCTCCCACCACCACCACACCAGGAAGGGGCAGGACAAGGGCAAGGGAAGGGCAAGGGACACCAAGGACCACACAGGCAAGAGGGCACGGAAGGGCCCCAAGTGAGGGCAGGCACACGCAGGGACAGGGCGCCGGAAGCGACACCACATGGGGTCAGGACACCACCCAAGAACCAGGAAGGAACGGGAACGGGGACCAAGACACGGAGGAAAAGGGCACCACGACAGCTGCCACGACCCACACCGACGGGGAGACCAGCGCCGCCCCACCCCCACCAAACACCCCAACACACACCACCGAAGCAAACATCGGACGCCATGCGGATCACACCAGCGCACGCCCACCGGCCACCGGAAACCACACGGAGAACGGAGGGCACACCTACACGGGGAGAACGGACCACACCCACAGAGGAGGCCGCAGGGAACACCGCCGCACGGCACACCACCATGCCCTCACCGCCAGCCTACGACCCCGACCACCACGAAGGCCAACTCACAGGCACCGGAAGAGGACGAAAGCACGGCCGCGGCACCCACGACTACGGACCGACACCCCCAGAGGACACGGGACCAAGGCACAGGCCCCCAGGGAGGGCAACCCCACGGACCGTCACGCGACCACACCATGGGCTATAAGGGCCGGGCTGCGCTACCGTCGCGGTTTGACGCAGAGTATTGCTACGGGGGCTTGATCTCGGCTGGTCTCACGTCCGTGAGGGCGTCCGTCACCAACCTGTTGCGTCCAGTGGAGGAATGGCACTGCTGCGGCGCACCGATCCCGTCCATGATGAATATCGAGCATCGCAAGGGGAAGCGAAACGCTGTGATCGATCGCGAAGGCTTTGGTGCTGCTGGACGGTGCCCCCCTTCAACGCCATCTCCGAGCGCCGTGAAGACTGGAAGTACCAAGAATACTACCGATGCCCCGGACCCCAGCAGTCCAGCACCGGAGATATGGACATCCCCCTGACCCTACAGTGTGAGCTCATCCCTGCCGGCGGCACCGACCCAGACCCTGCCAGCGCAGCCGAGCTGCAGTGAAAGCCATTCGCCACTCAAACAGCGTTCGGAAGCCACCTCCACCGTCCGACTCCTGATGTCTGTTTGTCTGCCTTGGAGAAGGAACGCTTTTCCTACACCCCGAGTACACCTGCCTGTCTGCGAGGCCCGGTGAAGATTGAGTCCATGGGTGAGAGTCAGTGTGCACGCCCCAAGGACACCGTGATCATTCAGCAGAATTTCCCGAAGACCTAACCGACCCACACAGGCCAGGCTGACCTCCACTGACTCACCGCGGCACCACGCGAGACCACGGCACACCGCACCACAGCACGCCACAGAGCAACGCACCACAGCACGACGCGACGCGACGCGGCACAGAGCGGCACAACACGACACAACTGACCCTAACCTGAGGGACTAACCGAAGCCAGCCACCGCACACCCGGGAAGGCGCCGCGCCACCACGCCACACACCGGCACCACAGGCCACACACGGGACCACAGCGCGCCAGGCGACAACGGTGACGGACCACCCAGAAGATTACAGCCGGCACCGCGGAGGGGTAAGGACACGAGCAACCCCAGCCCCCTAACCCAAAACCACAAGCAGCCGCCTGGCGCAGCCGCCCAGCCGGCAGAGCCAGGACCTAACCCAGCAAGAAGGGGCGCCGAGCCCACAGTGTACAGAGCCCACCCGACCCATGGGGCCGGAACATGGCCACAAAGAACGCAACTGAAAACAGCAGCCCGGAAGACAACACTGAATACAGGCCAGTGCGTGCGCCAGCCCAGGGAAGGCAGAGGGAGGAACAGGCAAGCCCCCCCCCAAAAAAAAAAAAAAAAAGGAGGGGGGAAGGGGAAAAGGCACGAAAACAGCCCACAGCCGCCCAACCACCCGCCAACACCACCACAGGCGGCCAGGCCCCCCCCCCAGGAAAAAAAAAAAAAAAAAAAAAAAAAAAAAAAGGGGGGGACCCCCGCAGAGGCACAGGCGAACCACCCACCCAAAACCGGCAACACCAAGCCAATAACAGCGGACCACGGGGAAAAGGGACAGAAAAAAAAAAAAAAAAGAGAGCCACCAGCCCAGCCCGAAAGAAAGGGGATGGAGGGACAGGGACCACAAAGCCCAGAAAAAAAAAAAAAAAAAAAAAAGAAAAAACCAAAGCAAAAAAAAAAAAAAAACACACCCCAACAACCCAGCCAAGACGGACTGGGCACAGGCGAGACCCGGGCCCGGCACACACGCCCACACCGCGCGCCGGAACCGGAAACGGCGGGGGGCAAGCGGGGCGCCCACGAAACCACACACGTCCCAAAAGCAGACCGAAACCGAAGCCCAACCACGAACACCACAAATAGCCGACACTAGGGGGACAACACCACAAATCGAGCCCAAAAACACCCACCCTAAACCCCAGCCAGGACAGATGGGGTTAACAAAACCCGCACCCAACCGCCAACCGGACCCAAACACAAACACCACACAACAGTAGGAAACCCAGTGCCCACAGCCCGGGCACTGAGGCAGCCCGTGCCATGCAGGTGACCCGGCCAAACGAGATCCGGAGCCCGGGGGTAAGGCTGCATCCTAAGGCCTGCGCTGCTTTGGGACTCGAGGCGGAGCGTGCGACACCCAAGCGCCTCGGAACCCTAGTACCAGGAACGTGCATGCACGCCTTGGGAACGGGATACGCCAGGAAGTCCGGTGAACCCCTAGGGTTCCGCCCAAAGGAGGGGACGTGCGCAAGCACGGGGGCACACCCTCCCGGCGAGACAAGCATGTCACGCTGGCGGCGATCAGCCCTCCCGGCGCAGCCCGGGGCCGCTTTGTTGGGGGCCAACAGTCAGGTCTAGCGGGAAGTAAGCCGCCTCCCCTCTTCACGCGCGAAGCCTCTTCCTGTTCGTCACAGGGGCGACGCCAGGGGGAACCATGGGGCGCCTCTCCACGACCGAGTGCACCTACCTACCTACCTTAAGCCTAGAGGGAGGGGTCGTCCTCTACAATAGAAGTATTCTAATATGAATTGCAATGGGTGCCTTTGCCCCGTCACTCTATGAGTGGGTGGGGTCTTCAAAGGCAAAAAGTGGCGTTGCGGATTTGGGCCGTCTCCGCCGCCTGGGTACTTGTCCCCGGTCGCTATGCGTGCCCGGGTTGGGAGTGGGTACCCTCCATTGCCATTGCATGGGGCCGCATGCTGGCTGGGTGTGCTCTTCATGTCCTTGATGAATTTCGCGGGGGAATTCCTGCCTGCAACGAGAGGGAACAAACAATATGATGAAAAGGGCGAGTGTGCACATGCATATGTTTATGAGAGAATATGTATATTAATGTTTTCTCTAGAGTTCCCCACGAGTGGACTTGGATTTCCACAACACCCGAGGGGTCCTCTATCCCAACACCCAACCAAACGGGTTGGGATATGGGCGTGGCATTTTTCTTTATAGAGACCCGTGCGTGGACTTGGATTTCCACAACACACACGAGTCTCTCTGTCCGAGACACACCAAAACCGGGTGTGCCCGTGGCCAATGGTAGCGTGTGTGTGCGCATGCCATTAATTTAGTTACGGGATTATATGGTTGCCTATTACGTTGGTTATCACCCGCCCCCCGAACAAGCAAGACCTAGGTTGACACCTACCTTTGGGGTTTTGTAGCCGTGTACACCGGCCCAAGTTTACACACGGAGGTGTAAACATGAATCCGTCATACACGGTGTAGAGGGGTTGGGGGAGTAAAACTCCTTCGGGGCGTGTCATCGTGCCCCCGGGGAGCAGGGTGGGCTGATACACCAGCAGGACCGTACGGGCGACCTCCCCAATTTGCAACCTGGAGGTGACCCCCTGCGCTACGGCCCGCCGGTGGCACACCCACCGACAAAGGTAACACGCAAGCTAACCTAAGTGTTTATACGCACGCCCCCAAGACACACACGAACACCAAGCAACAAGGTGGCGTATCTATACACGTGTTCTATTGTGGATATGCTTACTGTTTGTTGTGTGTACGTGAGTAGTTTGTGGAAGCTCTTGCACGTGCCGTATGTGTGGAGTGCCCCCATCACGTGCCCCAAGGCCGCCACCGCGAGACCCACACTCTGTGATGCCCTCCGGGCGAGTGTGTGCCCCCGGGCCCTGCCAATGGGTGTGCGCGCACAAGTGTGTCTTGTGTTTGTCGGTGTGCATCGCTCTATTATGTGTATATGTGATATATATACGTAGTATGGCTCCTAGGTGAGGGGTTAGCAGTGAGGTCAGGTTATTATTACATGGTTATGAGGTTTGTCTATTTAAGTGTGTCTACTCACACCCTCATCCCATCTCCGTACCTCCTCCTTTACCCTCTACGTGGTGCATCACGTGTGACACACATGCTAAATTAAGCATCCACACGGACACGGCCCTTGGCTGAGCCGTGCCCGTAGCATTTAGCCACAGCCGTGGCTGGTTTCCGGCAATCCACACACAAGGCACACCGGCCTTCGTTTCATTTTTGTTGTGTGTCGGGTCAGTTTGACAAGTGGGCCTTTGGCTAGGCCTTGTCTCGGTCTTTTACAAGCAAGTAATCAAGCAAGTTTACATCTTACAAGCAAGAGCTCACTCGTTAATACAAGCGTTAGGTCAAGCACATCAAGCAGCATCAAGACCATACAAGCCCTCATAAATTGTCTAAAGCACGAAGGTGGAAGGTGTGGGCATCGTACCCGTGTTTCTCTTTGTGCCTAGTGTTTACAGCGGTTCTTTTACCCTAAGGCCATCGTGGCCTCTTTCTTCTAGTTAGTGAGCTACCGCGCGCACGGTGGGCCATCGTGGCCGTGTTTGTTAAGTGACCTAGGCATGCACAAGGCAGTGGCGAGCACAAGTCAGACATGCATCCCTGCCCTGTATCGTTGTTTCCCCACATGCTCCCTTGTGCAGGCACAGTCCTACGTTACTGTGGGACATTCCCGTCAATACTCCTGGCAGTTTTTCTTTTTCAACATGTGAAATTTTTGCACTTTCGCGTCGCACCGCTTCGCATGTACCATTACCTTCAGTTTTGTTTAAAAGTGTGATTTCACTTTGCCTTTAGTTTTAATTCTTTGAAAAACTACCTGCCCTTACCTGCTGGACCCCACATGCCTCATGCGACATGCAGGGACCAGACTCTACGCGCAACAGCTCGCGATTTCGCCTACTACTTATTGCGGGACCTGCGGGATCCCGTTTGTCAATTTGTATATTTCGGCGGTGGTTCGATGCCCGCCGACCGGAGCTACTTCAGCGGCCGTGCGGCCGACTCCGAGATTGCCAGCGTAGGTTCGATTCCCGCTGGGAGGGAATCTGCTCACCCGTGATTTGCTGCTGTTTGTGACTGCTACGTTCCTCTTGGGCATGTACTTCCTGCCCGTGGCAGTCGTTTTAAGTGGGGGGGTGAAGCAGGTCACAACCCTACCCTGGCATTTTACCCCTAAGGGAGCATTATTTGGCCCTATATATGGGATATATGTGGGATAGGGTATATCATATTCCATTTCCTTGTTAGGAATATAGGATGTGGGATAGATAAGGCAATCATGGATGTTTAGTAGTTATATCAATTAGTGGATGATAGGGTGGATTTCTCATATGTGCATATCAGGTATTTCATTGGCTATGTGTACCATATCTGTTTGCAGGATACTATTCAGTCAACACTATCGTTATGTCTTCGGTGCCAAGCAATGTTGCTGCCCATGCCACTGCGACCTCTGCTCCTGACCACCCGGTCTGGTTTCACAGGTGGGAGTATGGTTCCGCTGAGCGTACCTGTAAAATGGAGTGTAGCTCGAAAGGTAAACGGAACCATACTGACGTGCGTTCCCCGGTAAAACGCACTGCCACCCAGAGGCAAATCGGGGCTTGAATTGAGAGTATCATCCCCAACCACGATCCCGAAACGCGTCTAGCATCAACCAACTTTTGGAAATCTGAACCTCGATCGTTGCTTAGGTTCCTTAGCGTTGCTTATCTGCCTTATCTACACCATCCTACCACAAATGCAAACCAAAAAGGCAACCGTATCACAAGTCAAAGTCAAGCTTTCACGAACCTTTCCTTAAATGCAATTTCTGCAGCACAACGAAACTGGAACCAAAAAATCAACCTGACTGTATTGCGATTCATGAAATAATTAATTTATTAACTGCGGATGCGACAAATGCATTCCATAATTCAACAGAACATTTCTGATCGTCTTTTTTCATCATTTTTTGTCTGTTACCGCAGCCCTTATTGCGACCTAATTGCGACCTAATGTCGACCTAATGTCGATCGACTTAGGTCGACATTAGGTCGACAAACCCCCACCTAATTTAGTGGCGTCAGTGCCCCCCCCAGGGTTGAAGTTGGGAGCGCGCGGCCAGTGCACTGGCGTATTTCCCTACTAGCCGGTGGCGAGGCGGATTTCAGGCATTCACTACGGTCGTGGTACAGGTGGTAGCTCACTGTTCTGTGACAAAAAGTCGAATTTTTTTTTGCGACAAATTCGCCTTGGCCGAAGATATTGCATGGATCACGATGCATTGATTACAATGCCAGAATTTTCCTCTCCCAGACCCTTCATTTTGACTGGTTCCCATTGTTGCAAGTCCTGGCTCAGGATGTCATCAACCTGGTTATCAAACGCTTCCTGCAGCAATCTGGCAGACATGAATGTAGGGCAAGTGTGCACACGACAGGATAGGGTGTTCACCAGGAAGTGGTGTAAGAATGCGTCCGTTGTGTGTCATTCCCCCAAGCACATTACAGTTTGACAGGGTTAGTTGACGCGCGAGTTGGCACGCTAGGAGGTCAAAGTGGGTGTCTACCGAGTCGCTGGCACCAGAGCTGTCTGTAGTTTTCGTCCAACATGGTGCGCGGCTTGCCCCAGCTCCTACTCCACGTCGTGCTCAGTGCAATTTCTCAAGCAATGTCGATGTTCACTGTGCGAGTCCAGCTGGAGGAGCTGCCCATCAATCCTGAACTCCTTTATGACGGAAACCAGCGTTTGTCCAAGTTCACCTACGTACAGCGCATCCTGACCTTGAACAAGTCAGCCGTGCAGCTGCTGCACCATCTGGATCAATTCGCTCTGGGTAACCCTGCTCTCACTCAGCTTCCACCCTACGCCCCAACTGCTCAAACACCTAATCCTGCACAAGGAAGGAGGGTTCTAGCAACTGTCTTCTCTCACAGATCGTCGTCTCTGCACCGGGTGCAAGTTGTGGAAAAAAACGCGACACCGCTTTAATGCTTGATTCTTGCTTTAGCGGCCCTGAATTGTCGAACAATTCTCGAACACTTCTTCACGTGTTGTGCTTGTCCCTGCAGCCAGGAGTGCACACGTGCCAAGTAAACTCAAACTTGAGGGATTAAGCTGCGCGACAGTGAAGGTGTGAAAGTGGTTGGTGAGAGCCGAGGCCTCTTTTCTCCGAGATGCACCCTCGCGCCTGCAGATGCCAACGCCCAGCACCTAGACATGTCGGGTCCCAACATGGAAGTTCTCCACGCCGCAGTCCAGACTGTTCAACGGATGCTCAGCGGCCCCCTTTGGACGTCTGGTGATGCAGAGGACCCTGGACTGCTGGAAATCCTGCAGGTGTGTGTCTGTCTACCTTCGGTCCCCTCGAGAGAATCTCAGTGAAACTATTGCCTTGCGTGGAGCGCACGGCACTTTGCTCTTGGCCTGTTTGCTTGCAGGACAATAGCGCCGAACCATAGCAACGCTGAACTATCGCTTCGTTGCACTGCCTCACTCGCTCAGGCCAAAAAGAAGCGGTTCAGTACCGTGAGCGGTTGTTGGCTAAAGTTTGACTGGGTCAACAACATCATTTCGTTCTACGGCCTAAATCGCCCGGTTGCTCTCGACTTCATCGAGCGCGCGCGAAAGCAGCTGGCTAATAAGAAGGCCCAGGAGAAGATCCAGGAGGAGCAACAGGCCCAAGAAAAAGCGGTTTGTGACCGTGCGTGGTTGTTGTTTGTCGCAAAAGAGTATGGTAATACAAGCACCTCTGAGCCCTCGTTGAACAGCTCCACACAGACCCACCGCGGGAGGTAGGTCATGAGACCGACCTGCAGGCACCTGTGAATCTGGACAGGGTCTGCATACTGTGTAAGGGACTGCGGCACAACACAGACACACACACAAACACACACACACATACACACACACACACACACACACACACACACACACACACACACACACACACACACCTGATTGCGTCCCCACCAACCTCTTGTTTCTTCTTTAAATTGTGTAGTTAATCGATAGCATTTTGACCACGTGCGTATGGGAGAAAAAAAATACCTTTTTGATCTGGGGCTGGGGGTTTCTGTCCAAGGACCCCCCCCCGTGGGCCCATCCGCGCAACTGGTAAACGGTAAACAGCAAACCAACAAAACTGTCGCCAACAGGCACTTTTGCACAACCAGCAGCTTTCAGCATAGCGCTAGAGACTGGGAAAGGTAGTTGAGATCAATCGATAGAGCATCGGTACAGGCACAGCAAAGGCATCCGCCATGATTTCCGCGGCAGTGTGGCAGGGAACAGGTTGTCATTTGTGCTGTCCCTTCGGCAACCTGCGGAGCTGGATGCAGGACTTGGCTCATTGCTGCTGAACCCTAAGGAATCTGCTGGCTGCAGCGGCGATGATATGCAAGCGAGGGGCTACCGTCCCTAAAAAGGCCGACGAGGTCGGTTGGGGTTCAGTTGGGCCGGTGTGTAATCTTGGCAAACTGCAACCAATGCCTGAATCCCCTCTCCCAATATGATGCCACCGCCCATAGCTCCACGGTTGTCATTGGGTCATTGGTGTTGTGCTGGCTGGTATGTGTGCTGGAAAGCCTGGGCATTTGGGGGAACACGTGTGTATCTCACACGTCACGTTTTCCTTTTTTGAGTGATAGAAATTCGCGCGTATATTCGCACGCAGAATGCTGTTGCTGTTGTCTCGCCAGAAACTGGAGCGCCAAGCATATGACCTTGGTGTGCTGCGGTTGAAGGAGTATGTGCACGAGAAGAGTGGATGTCAGGTCATTGTCCAGGACGATCCCAGCGGAAGAACTGTCATCCAGCTGTCTGGTACAGATGCCGAGTGTCAGCGCGCACAGCAGATGATCCCGCAGCTCCTGCAGAACTCTTCGTTGTCCGACGACCGCCAGTTGGCATTTCCTCCAGCCAATTTGCAGCTCCCCGCGGCCAAGAAGTTCGGGAATGAAATCACTATGGACGTGAACTTGGCGGTCCCTCCAAGAAGCATGCAGCTGCCGAAAAAACAACCTCAGCCGGCTGAAGAGCACACCCCTTTTCCCCCAAGGAATTTGCAGCTGCCAGTCCGGGAGGAGAAGGAAGACGTTGCCGGAAGGGAGGAGGTTGTTGCTGTTTGCGTGCTTTTATCTTTTTCTGTTCGTTCGAACCACCCGATATGTTCAGAATGCCAACCGGGTAACACCGGAACGCCGTTGAAAATCACACTGAGCACACACCAGAAAAAAAGCACTCGCTGGTTTCACCATCGAACTTTCAGTGATTGGTGACCGCTGGGACAGTTGCTAGATATTCCAATATTCTCCTGGGTTGGGGGGAGGGTGGCAGCGGCCCGGTGTGGCCGATCCACATACGACAAGCGGCACAAAGCGAACGCGAGGCATGTGATGGACGACCTGGATGCGGAGGGGAGTGGGCAGCAAAAAACATAAAACGACCCGCGCTACCAGCACAACCCCAGTGCACCAACCACTGGGCCCCGTTAACGCGGAAACGACACCACAAGGAACACCGGCCGCAGCGGCCGTCAGAGAGCATTGACTCGACGCAACACGCGAAGGGAAGAGCGGGTGACTGTCCAGGGCCCCGTCAAGAAACCGCAACCCGACGAAATGTCACACAGAGGGCTCAGGGGGGGGGGGGGGGCGCAAACGGCACACCATGCCACATTCAGCACAGCTCCAACACACCAACTACTGGGCTCCGCGAACGCGGAAACGACACCAGCAAGAGCACCGGCCGCAGCGTCCGACAGAAAGCAGCAACCCGACGCAACATGCGAAGGGAAAAACGGGTGACTGTCCAGGGCCCCGTAAAGGAGCAACAACCAGACGGAATGTCACACAGGGGGCAGCCGGGCTGGGGTCCTGGGCACCCCAACATACCTCATACCATATTCGGCGACCTGCCAAAACCCCCCCATATTCGGCGCCCAATTGGACCAAATGTGGTCCGGATTTTCTGAACCATTTGGGCCATTTTGACGGGGGCGTGGGTGTCCAGGGCTGCAGCTGCGCGGCCCCCGTGGACGAAGGCCTTCCTCTTTCCCCCTTTTTTCTTTTGGTTGGTCGAGTACGTGTTGCTTTCTTCGTGTGGGAGATTTCTGTAGAAAGTGGTGTGTTCGCATTTTCGACCCAAGTAAATTGCTCTCAATCAACGTGCTCGACATTGAGATGTGTTATTTGAACCTCCCGTTTTCTCCCCGTTTTCATTTTTGCTCAGTATGACCTCGGAATGCTGCGGTTCAGAGAGTACGTGCAAGGGAGAAGCTGCCAGTCCCCTGTCGATGCGGATTCGACTCCAAGGAATTTTATCCAGGTGCCCGGCTCAGACGACCGCTTCAAGATCGAGCAATTGCCAAGCCCCATCAGACCTTCCGTTACCTCTGACAACGAGGCATTCCCTCCACGGAACCTGTCATTGCCGGGTTCGCTGAGCAACAAGATAAGCAGCAACAAGATAGGAGTGCCAATCGACAGCGAAAGCAACGTGCCCCGTGCCTTTTCTCTAACTTCTTACCCCCTCCCCGCATCTCAACGACCGGGGCAGTCGCATTCGGCACTTTCACTGTCGTCCTGCTACTCAGCACCGCCTGTGCCAACGCCCGCCAAGTCACAGTCAACTACATCACTCGCGTCGTTTCATTCAGCAGCACCGCGCTTCACTTCCGTGACCGCCGACCCTCTGCCTGATTCCGCATCAAACACGTCCCTATCGCAGCTGCAGCAAACGTTGCAGTCACATTCGGAGCTGTCGTTGGCGTCCTCGTGCGACAAGAGGTCAGTGCCCCAGAGCGTGGGTTATGATGATGCTTCAGTCGAGGGCGTGTCACCGCCAGCGACAGAATCCCAGGGGGATGCCCTGATGGATATTGCGCAGAAGGTGCTTGCGAAGGAGAGCAACATCGATTGGGTCATCGACGTGCTGTATCGCATGGCCGAGACTCGGGTGGACCCACTTCAGGTCGTCGAGTTCCTGGAGGTGCACCGTGGGTTGCAGTCGCTTTTCTAAGAGAAAATTTTTTCTCGGTGAGATTGCACATGCGGAACCATCGTGGGTTCACAGTTCAACCCTGTGGAAGTGTCCTGTCGAATGTCCGCGGCGCTGCGCAGAAGATGCCTTTAGGTCAAGTATCCCTGCAGTGTCTTTTTCGTTTCTTTGCTGCACACACCCGATGGTGCGGGCGCATTCGGATGGCCCTCTTTCGAATGCTGAGTGCGATGCACCAGTGCACGAGAAAAGGGCGCACGGAATGCCCAAGCGACAGCACTGAGACTGGGAAGCAAGAAGGGGCGACCGTTGGGAGGTGGTTTGAACTCCGACACTCTGCGGCAATGCTGATTGCAGCTGTGCCATTGGTCACCAAAGGCAGATTGTAGTCAAAAATGGCATGCACCGGTGATGATGTTGGAGTCAGTGGAAGGTGGAGACGAGAAGCCAAGCTCCCTTGACAGGTCACCTCTGTACTTCAGGAGAAGCACTGTCAAGGTCGTTGCGTTTCCTAGTGGGCACCGGTGCATATCAAGGCGTCGGGCTCCAGTTTCATGTCGATTTGTGGTTGCTGCATCGCATTTGTGTGCAGGAATGCATGGCTTTTCCCTCACGTTTTTCTTCTTTCCCAGCAGTGAGGAAAGCATTCGTGTGCGAAAAGTCGTATGATTAATCGTGCATGCTTTGTTATGATACATTTCTCAAATACGCAATGACCCGGTTCCACCTCTTGTTTGATTGTGCAACACCCTCGGGACGCGTGTGTGCGTGTGCGCGTGTGCGGCAGCCTGTGGTGATGTGTCGGGGGGAAAGGGGGTTAGAGGTGGAGGTGCATTCTTTTGGTCTGAAGCCATTGATGATAGCAGAAAATTGTGACCCAATGCTGGCGTAGTAGCCAGAGAATCCTGGCGTAGTTACATTTTCCTGCTTTGTGAAAATGCTGTTTGCTGTGAGAATTGATCAGTGACGCAGCAGTTGCTGTCCTGCAACGTGCGCCATGGGGCCCTCAAATGCAAGGCGGGGTGCCACCTCCGCTTCTTCACATGTATGTTCATTTTTGCTGAGTGGCGTTCTCGGGACAGTTGTGAGTATGTCCAGGTTTGGTTGGTGCTGAGCCAGTACCATTGCGTTTTCTCATCACCCCTGCCACAATGCAGCAACGTGTTGTTCAGGTTTTTTTTTTTTGAGGTGTCCAGCATTAAAACAGCCACCCCCAGAATGTTTGAAAATTTAGAGTGTTCAAAATTGCAAACAATCGCTGCTACATTGACACATTAGCACCCTCTGATTGGCATGTTGCAGTGGATCTCACAAAGTCAACTCGTTTGCTGTGCCCTCTGGTCCCCTGCATTGTGTCTTTTTTTCATAGCGCAATGAATTGTGGTGTGCAGTGTGCAGTATGCGGTAAACCAACCGTTCGTGTACGTAGCGTACATTAAACTGCAGTCAATATCTAACCCCCCCTACACGAACATGCACGTGTTCTTAGTTTTTTTGCTAGTTCTTATTTGAAACACACCATGCAGCGTTCCCAGCCCCCTATGTGGTTTCAGAAAAAATGGCCCAGTCGAATGTTTGTGACCCCTCTTTTCGGTTTGCGGATGTTGAGGATGAGGCTGTTGTGGAGGATTGCTGGAAGGCAGCCACTGATGCGTCAGATCAGGCTGGTAGGCAATGCTGATACAATGGATCAGATACGATGGATACAATGGATCAGGCTGGGTTCAGTGTCGCTGATTTACAGGATGATGGCACAGTGGAGATGTCCGCGGATGTACTCCTGATGATGTCAATTCTGATGACCCAGCTGCTAAGCCCTTACACCTTTGTTCCACCTCCAGTGCTAGAGGTGGCAGTTGCTCACCCCGTGACTGCTAAGCTAAAATCCAAAGCAGCCCCCAAGCATTTACAGCCTTCTCGAAATCCCAAATGAGGAGACCACGGGTCGGCAAACAAGATCGGACGTGCTTTGCATTGTTCTCAGCTGGTGTTTCCATATGGTGGTCTGGGTGGGCTGTGTGTGGTTATTTCGGAAATACAAATGAGAGCAGACGTGTGTTCTTATTTTGACTGCTTGCTCTTGTAGGGCGGGGGTGGGGTGGGGGGGGGTAGCGCAAGTCATGGTCTGGAAAATCTGCCTGCTGTGTTTCATCCTGTTGCTTGCTGTGATTTCCTATAACAAACAAATGCTGCGTCATAGTGTAAATTGTTGCGAAAGAAGGGAATGTGGCATGTTTTTTGGGGTGCCCATCCCACAATTTGTTGTGCAAATTGCAGTCAGCAGCAGATATGCAATACTGCAGATGTGGCATTTGTGTGGCTTAGATGCAGACACCCTCCCCCATGCGTACATCTTTCCATTGCTTGCTTGTATGTGTGCCGCTGTTGAAGCCATCAAGTTTTTTTTTGCCTGGTAGGATTTCAGTCAAGAAAAGAAAGGTGCAAAGGGATCTTGTGGTCTACGCAGCAGGATTTCAGCATCAAGCATTGCAAACACCAGTTATTGCAGCTCCAATTACTACCTTCAATATATCTATAACGTGATGTACAGCAGGCCAGGAGGCCAGGGCGTGTTGCTGCATCCGCTGCAATTGCAACCCCACAGTGTTGGTTATCTAGGTCAACCTGCTCTTACAATTTGGAGACTAGGACACGTTTCCCTCTGCAGTGGTCTTTTGTATTATTTATTTGCTGCAGTTCTGCCGCCTCTCGTGTGTTCAAATGGAAACATCCAGTCATGGAATTATTCTTTGTGCCAAATCTTTGTTTGGCAATGCATTCCAGCGGGCCTCATGCAAGGTTGCATGTCTGAGTGATTGCCCCCCGGTCATTCCCGATTCGATGTATAGCCACTAGATACACGTTTAATGGCTGGAATGTCAGCGAACCAGAGGGAGGTGGGTGGAGCGCATTTTGGGCTCAGGGTTGGAAATAATTTCACGTGCTCTCATGGTGAAACTGGTGAGTGTTTTTCACTCACAGCAACAATGTTTGGGAACACAGTGTGTTTCCCAGTACATTGCAAGTAAGTGGGGGATCAATGTTTTCCTGCTTCTGCATAGTGTTCCTGATGAACGCTGTTCGTCCACAAATAGGCCAGCTGAGTGCTTGCAGTTGTGTTCCCCAATCGTATGTGATGTTCCACCGGTCTTGCTCGATGAGTGCAGGGTGTTGCAGGCATATCTGCCCAATTTTTTTGCATCATCTGCCCGTTGAGCGTTCCAGGGTTTAAACTGCGAGATAGGGGGGGGGGTGTTTGAGGGATGCAGACACCTACCCACAACCACCTTGTAATCTCCAGCGGGTCTGGGCATCTGTTACTCTGCTGGATACCCCAACCCCTCTGGTCATCCATCGCCTGTGACTGGTTTGATCCCACCTCCAGCCAGGTCGATAGATGCCCTGTGTACACTTTTTTCCTCTTTTTCTCCTTCTCAATGCCCCTTCCTGCTCTCTCTCCCTCTGTCTCTCTCTCTCTCTCTCTCTCTCTCTCTCTCTCTTTCTTTGTCTGTCTGTCTCGTGTGTACCCGCCCCCCCCCCCCCCCACCCTTTGTCCTGCCCCACCCCTTGTCCTTACCCGGGGGGGGGGTGTTTCAGTTGGTCACTTGGCAACTCAAAAAAATTTGTTACAGTTGTTGTGTGGGTGATTGTGTTGTGATGCAGTGCCACTTGTATCCCTTGTACTCTTGGCAGGACATTTTGCTCTTTTTTGCTGAAATGGAACTTGACAGCACAACCATGTTTACCCCTGGGACGAATGTAATGTTCATCCGCTCCACAGGGGAACCTGTTTTGGTGCAGGTTGTTGGATATTCAGAGCACGGTGATGCATATCACTGCATCTCTTATGTCTGCGTATGCATGTGGGTGCGTGTGGGTAGGTGGTAGTTCTATCAGTAGGGGATCATCACCCGGAGTGGGCGCACTGAAACCGAATGTCATGCTGACCCTTCAGTTCATTCGAGGCTGGCTTGGTGTGCATGGTGCCTGCCTATCTGACCATGGTTCCGTGTGTGTGGCTGGGTATGGCATTTTGGCGGTTACAAGCTGCAGGCCGACCCATTCACATCCAACCTTGTCGAGGGCTGACCTCATGGCGCCCAGGGCATCTCTGACCAGTCTGGGGCTGGGGCTGAGTTCAGCATGGGGCCGGTTAACCGTAGGTTCACCTGTCAACGATCACCCACTGTTCGCTGAGCGCACTGTATTAGGCCACCACACGGTTGTTGCCTGGCAGTGGGCATTTAGCAGTGGGTTCGATATTGGACTGTCTTTGAGTGTCTGCAGGTGGTTAGTCGTATCCTCTTGACGGGTCGACGGGATTGGAACACTTGGTGCCCTACTGTGTGTGGTGTGAGTGCGCGTGTGTGGGAAGCAATCTCGTTTTGTGCAGCCGAAGGGACTTGCTTTGGACGAGCAGAAATGCAGCGAAGTGCATTCCTCTCAGCGATTTGCCCTCTTTGTTACGTCTGTGTGCATGTGTTTGGAAATTGGGACATTCGGACCCGGCGTTGTGCTGCTCGTCTGTTTGTTTGCAAATAATTTGTTCGGAAATGATACCTGGCGATCTGCATCCCTCCTGTGTCGTTGCTGCATCCTCTGGTTTCGCCGTCGGATGGGAAGCACACAAATGCCACCATTCACAAAGTTTGGAAGTTGGCCCCACCACATCACGAGACGTGGTCCAGCATGCTTTCAGACTTTGGTGGGCTTGGCCCTGTACTGGTGTACTCATTTCTTTAGTTCAGTTTCCCCCCCCCCCCCGGGGTACCACATCCCAAAGTGAATGCGAAATAGTGATGGTTGTATCGCTCAAATGCTTTGCAACACCCCTAGCAGTGCAACCGTTCCTGTTGCTCGTTTTTTCCGTTCTGTTTGATGGTGCCAGGTTGGAGAAGAAGCGCCCAGCGCAAAAATTTCATTTTTGCCATCTTCACCATCATCATCGTCATTAAATTCATCTTCATCTGTGAGCATCAGCAGAAAAGCCAGCTGTATTGTCACTGTTTTTGCAGGAGTTGTTGTTTTGTAATGTCCAGTGTTTGCCTACCGCTCCTGCAACCCTACGTGTCTTTTTCTGATACTGCTTTTCAGGATGGTGAAAAGCATCCTAAGCATCAGCATCCCAAGATGGTCCATTGGAAGGCATTTGCGTAGTGCTTTTGCACACTGCTGTTTGTCGGCTCTCCAATGCTGAAGAGTCCCCCATATATCCTGGTGATTGGTGTCAAGGGTGATGGTGGCTCTGGTTGGTGTTTTTAACCACCACTGCTGGTTGTTGTCGGGACAGTATCATACTGGGGAGACACAGTTCAGCCTTGATTCTGTCAGATTCTGGTTTGATTGCATGCGCTTTGATTCTGTCAGATTCTGGTTTGATTGCATGCACTGTCACTTTTTTTTGCCTATGTTCATCCTGCAGGTGTTTTGCGATCGATGACCAACAAAGTTATTGTACACATGATGATTATCAGCAGAGGTCTTTTGTTAGCTTATTTTCAAATCAGCTAAACTGCCCCCTGTCACTGTACTCTGTGAAATATTGCCAATCTACCACCATATCTTTACAAATCAGTGCATGATATGAAAATAAATAACACATCCATTTTGCTGGCACCCAGTGATATCTGCAGCTCAACTTTTGGAAACACAATCTGAGTGCTTGCACGGTTGATTTTATTTCCATTGGGGGAGCGTTAGCGCGCCGGGCATCTATTTTGACCCGTGCCCCACCGGTGACCTTTTAGGGGGTGCTCTAAGCGCAGTGCAACTATTTGGACGTCTAGCCGTCCTGGAACCCCATACCTTATGATACTATGGGCAGTATTGTTGTTTGACGACCGGTATTTTGATGCTTTCATCACATTCGGGATATGGTATATTTGGATTGTCACCCAATTCCAATGGTATTCTATTTTTTGCTCGTTTCCGCCACATCCACTCTTTACTGGGTTGATTTCTCCCCACCATGGAGACCCCAAGAAAGCAAGGGTAATGTAGCGAATACTGGGGCATGCTGATTTCTGCCCACCATGGGGACCCCGGGAATGCAGGGGTGATGCAGCAAATACTGAGTTTGCGCTTCGTTTTTGTGACGTGAGGCAGAAACGCCGTCCAAACCGGTTCCGGCTTGGAGACTCATTACCATAGCGAAATCTATGGGAAAGGCAAAGGCAAAAGTCCGTTTGTTAAGTACAATACAAATGACAATTGGAGTTGTTGAATTCACAGCTATTGTCTAAATATGCAACGTGCTTTGTAGGGAAGGTGCGCAGTCCATCATTATCTTTTTGGGGGGCCTTCTCCATTACAAGGTAAATGTCGGGCTGAAGTCGGGATAGTTAATAGAAAGGTAGCGTGCTGAGTGTGCGCCGGGCAAACATTCCCCGGATGGATCAAGCAACGGGCCATTGTCCCATCACCCATGGTATGATCAATCCGGACCCGGACATCGGTTCATCAACCATGGTTGAATGATATATAGAGGTGAGCTCATGGGATACTGCTGGGTAGGCACTCTACTCTCGGTTGCTATGACAGTGCTGGACAACCTTGTGGTGAATACCAAAAACCCAACAGGGGACACATGGCTGCCACAGGGTTCCGGAGCAAGGTAGAGTGGGTGTTTTTGGTGATGCATGTAGGATTTGTGGGGTTCTATTCCGGCAACATCAATGGGGTTTTTTGGGGGCAATTTGCAAATGTAATGCACGACGAAGCAATGGCACAAATCCAAATCCGTCTGAAGTCGCAACGTTTGAACCTTTTGAAATTGTCAAGATCTTTCATGTCCAAACCATACTGAAATGCCGTGAATTAGAAACAGAAATGTCAATGTAAAGCTGCACTTTTCTTGAAGACAAAAATCTACATTCAAAAGACGCGATCGCATGCGCGCTCCTCATGGTTGCCAAGCCCTTGCCGCAGCCACTAGGCCACCTGCAAGGGCTGACACACACCCAGGGGCATGCACAGCAACTAATGTATGGCAAATGTTTGCAAAAGAGAACTAAGATGCACTCTAATTGACAGAAATAACTGAATTATTGTACATTCTCTACTCGCAGGACCTAAAGTGCTGACCTAAGGCCCTTCTACTTTCTTTCGGATCTCCCTACACACTATCCTAAGTGGGGAGGTCAATGCCACCTAAAAAACGTAGCAACCTATGGGAAAAAATTTGTCAGAGAGCACTATAAGTTGGGAAACAAAAATTTACCTGGCCCAAAATTCTGACCTAAGCTTTGGGCCTAAAACTGAGAGGGGCAGTGTTTACAACTGATATTCAAAACACTGCTACATAATATGCTTCTACCTATTGCCCATGCCTTGGTGCAGACAAATTTTTTTGTGCACCAAACAAAAAAAGGGGGAAGAAAATAAAAGGAGACATGCTACAGCAAAACAAGGCAAAAAAAGAAGCAATGAACGACTCACTGTGTTGCCGCACAGGGTTCAGAACACTCCTTAAAACTAAAGTACAAAGCTGCAGGCCTTTGATCCGGCACTTAACGTGCCTTACCCACCTTTGAGCTCTGTTTCATTGTGTCTTGCCCCTTTCCGCACTCTCAAGAGCCTTGGACTGTAGACAGCAGAGCAAGGCACCAAGAAAACGGGAAGAATGACCAAACAGTGAAGAGAGAGGAAGGGCCAGGTGTAGAACTAATAAAAAAAGCAGACCTGGCGCCACTGGGCACTTCCAAAATATTTTGATTTGTTGACCTCTGAATTGACGCCGCTTGGCTCCGCCTGAGAACAAAGCACGGTAGAAAAAAGGAAAAGGGTTCAAAAAATCAGAAAGTGAGGGCAAACGAGCTTGCGTGCATGCAATGCAATAAACAGATGCGCAAGCGCGCACATGTGCATACATTAGTAAAACGTTCCTTGAGTGTCACCAGGAAAAATGCAAGCAAAAACCAATCCACGGACCTGCAGCACACATGGAGCTGAGGACAATCTCCCCTCCCACTGTGGGGTCTTACCCTGAATGCTCCCCAAACTTCTCTTGTAAAAAAAAACAAAGCACAGTTTTCCCATACACTCTGGCCTAGAGTGTGTGTGACCACTCAGGCACTATCTCCTCTCTGGAGGGGGCTAGAGTTACTAGAGGAGTTGTGGCTCTACAATGCAACTCTGCAGTGGTAGAGTATAATGGTCCCAAACTAGCACAGTGGCTGGGGGGGGCGTGCAAAAATATAAGAAGCTTACCAAAATGAATAAATGACGAGGTAGGGCACCGGCACACGCACAGTGATGCCCACAGCCCCCAAACAGGCTGTAAAGAGTCAAATAATAGAAGAGCCACACTGTGACTCTATAAAAATTTCAGAAGGCTGCAAAATGATCCTCTTGTCAACAAAACAAACCTACAATTGATTGACATCTGGTGAGCAAAATGCTCAAACCAGGCAAGTGTAAAACTCGAGCTGAAGTTTTAGATTCCAAAACTGAAGCATGGCTGCACATCAGTGCTAGCCTCTGAGGACAAAAACAGCGCCTTTTTAGGCGCCGTAGGCTGTAGGCGCTAGGTGTCAAACCCATCTTTCTGATCTAACTCATTTGAGCCAGATTCCACAAAAAAAATCTGACCAACACTAAACAAAAACAAAGACAAAGCAAACGCATAAAGCGCCTTATTGCCCAAGCACAAGGCTCTGGGTAGGCGCGCGTCGCCTTCAAAGGCTCAGAGCTGTTTCTTGTCACGAGGGTACTACAAATGACTGTGGTAGGGAATCTGACAAGTAGTGTGGACACTAAGTCTTACACCAAGTTATGCAGCGGAAAACTGCCACGCGTGTGGTTCTTCACTTGTGCAAGTGGGCACAACCACACACAACACATTACACAACCTTTCAAAGTCGTTGTGGGTGTATAGAGCGTGCTGTCCGGACCTCAGTAAGTCGTCACTCCTCATGAGCGCGCTGCTCATTGTGTCTTCTCGTCTTGTCAACATCTCGCCAACCCATACTTGTGAAGCTGGCCTCCAGTGACGTGCAGTACGCGGCCGCAAGTGTCACCTTCTGCGTGCAACAAAAAGCCGCCACGGTCAAGAGGAGGACACCTGTCCACGTCGACGCTTCATAGTCGCTATGGATCGACGTCTCCGAGGTGTTTGGCTGACCATGTCTCGACGGCAGAACAAGGGAATCATAGCACACACGAGCGCAATGACAGCTACCATGCACCTTTTTTCAACCTTCTTAGCTGGATCTATTGGCAGTAGGCAGCAGAGTTAATGCTCTGGCGATCGCGACCCATTTGCGAGATCGCCCACGAGTGATAAGCCTAAAATGTGAAAGCAGACAACATCAATATAGCGGAGTACACACAGAATTGCAACAGAGTAGTTCACGAGTATTAAATAGCACGGTGATCGCATTTCACGGATGGTGCATGTGTGTGCACTTGTAAAATATGATGAGAGTGACTTCGGTGTTGTGCACAGGGTCTTTGGAACCATGTGGACTGAGGATTCACAGACACACACGGCAACAACGAATTCAAAGAGTGCCTGCTTTTGAGTGCACGGGTGCAAGGTGCAAGGCTGAATTTAACGGAAAGCTGCACGGTTGTTGCAGCATCGTTCTTGTGCAGCAATTAGTAGCATAATAGTTGGTAGCATCATCGGGTGCTTGAAGGCGGCGAAGTCCGACTGCACTCACCACTCCTGGCTGAGTTGCAGTTATTTGTTTGTGTGATCTGCGCAGCATATTTTAGCGCTGCTCAAAGAGAGTGCACCAATCGCCCTTACCTTCCCACCTGTAAAGCAAAGGCAGATGGCCTGGGTTTGCGGCTGAGGAACCAAGACTACCTCCACGTATTATACGCTTCTCAGGTAGCCCTATAATACACTGTCCTCAAACCCAAGTGTAAGCAAGCAAGGTTAAGGAACTCCACCCGTTCTCTTATAGAACGTGGGGTGGAGTCTCTGGGTCTTAGCCCACGCAAACTGCACCCCCTTTTTTCACCTAAGCACCTAGATTTTGTCACCGTAAAAAATAGTTTTTTTTGCCATTTTGAAAATACTGTTTTTCAAACCCTCCCAAAAAATGCATTTGTCATCAGGTTTGCCCATTTTTTGCTGTTTTTAGGGGGGTCAAATAACCATTCTTTAGTCCAAAATCAGAGGGTTTACCGGTCATTTTACCCGAAAAAAAATTTTGGTGGCTAATTTGAAGAATACCAATTTTTGGATCGTCCGGAAAACCATTAAAGATGGGCGCTGTTCAAACATCCTGTACATGTCCACATGAAAAAATACTTATTATGGGAGGCTGAGTGCTCGAGGCCTCGCGCACTCAGCCACCTGGAGTGAGATTTTCAGGCTTTTTTGAGATGACTTTTTGACATCGGAAGTGGCATGAAGCAAGGATGGAGCAAAAGCAAAACTGCAAGATTCAATATTGGTTAAAGACTTGCACAGCGGAACACTCACTGCGCGAGGGCTCGCGCACTCAACATGCTAGAAGCATGGGTTTTAGAGTACCCCTGACTACTTGTATTCTGCCGATAGCCTCCAAAAGGCTTTTTGAGATTCCTCCCTTTTGGTATCCTGTGAAAACAGTGAGCTCAAGAGTAGTGATTAGACTATCCTCCTCTAGAGCACTTGCTTCATACGTCCTGTGACCTAGCGCTTCTGACAAACTGTTGTACAGCCCCAAAAGATGGGAGGCTGGGTACCTCATTTGTAGGTAAACTAACTGAAAATTGTGTGTTTAGCAAGGACTGAGGGCAACCCGCTATTTAGATCTATTACACCTTACATAGTGCATGGTGTGTACAAGACGTCCATTGATTGACCACTCTTGCTGCTGACATGACCCGAACGGTACACCATGAGGCACCAATTAAGACATTAGAGCCTCATTTGGCATGGAATACTGTTTATTCAGGACCATTGGGAAATACACATTCTGCATAATAGAGTGCGCGAGGCCTCGCGCACTCAACATGCCAAAACCTCTGACTACTTGCATTCCGCTGATAGCCTAAAAAAATATATTTGACATTCCTCCGTTTTTTAATTCTCAGTTTTCAGGTGGAAACACGCGGAAACTGCGCGTCTTTTTTTTGCACACAAATGCCGCCCTTGAGGTGAAAAACAGGGTGCAGTTTGCGTGGGCTAAGTGGGTAACCTAAACAAGAGTTGTACCGTGCGCAATTCACGTGGCCTACCCTTTAATGCGTCATATGCATGCACAGGTATGCACTGTTTTACCAATTCCTCTTTCTTTCTCCTAGTTTAACCCATCACAACCAATCACAGCGTGACTCAACCAGGAGGTGACCTCCTCCCGGGCTTACCTACCTTACTCACCACGCATCATGTGAATGCCGAGGAAACACGAGCGCAAAACAACCCTACGCGCTTAAACAAACCTACGGCGCACTATAAACAACCCTAAGCGATTAATGCATTGTGTGGCATGCATGCTCTTTGGACTTTGTTTCCTGCCGAGAAAAGGGAGAGAGTGGCGCTCTGCACAACGCAAAACAAGCCTAAGCGTTTTAAGCAACCCTATTTTAGCGCTACGGCAACACGAACACAAACAAGCGCTTTCTCTTCTTACGTGTGGAGAGAGAGCAAGGGTGGATTGGGCCGCAGGCAAAGCGACACAGCGTTTGAATGCCTGAATTAGGCACATGCATCGCGAGCACAGCGCATGTTCTAACCCTACTTGCGCGCTGCGTGCTCCATTCGCTTCGCATACCTTTCATCTCTGTTTTGACCTGTGCAGAGCAAAGGAGAGGAGCACCCGAACCCCGAACCAACACAGCGGTGAGAACCCTAACGTTTTAACGAAGCAACCAACACGAACGCAATGCATGCCTGTGACATGACACTGGCATACCTGAGAGGTGGGTTGTCCACCCACCCTGTGGTGTGGGTTCATTTTCGATACTTTTCCCTAAAGTTTATGAAAATTTTGATGCAACTGTGCAAAAATTTCTTTTAGAACTTTTAAAACTACGGCTCATACCTTCTTTTTCTAGAGCCGTTTAGGCTTGCGCAACCCCTTTTCTGGAGTCCGCTTCTGATGCGCTTGTCTACGACCTTAAGTTCTAGTGTAAAAATGACGATTTCTCGCGTGGTTTCGTCAATTTTTAGCGATTTGACTTCTTGAATCGCTACACCTTTCGCTAAACCACAGGATTCACTCCCTGTTGGTTTCATTTTCTATTTTTTTCAGCTCCCCGAGATTTGTGTCCTCCATTGGGAGTATTGCTCCGCCCTGGCCCTTGGTCAGGACGTTTACTGAATTGCTGTTTAGGCAGCGATAGCCGTCCGCATTAGAGCGTTCGACTGTACCCTAGTGGGCAAGCATGTGTGCTCTAGGGAGGGAGTCCTGGGTTCAAACCCCACTACCCCCAAATTTTTACCAAAAGGTTTCGTCGCACGCTGGCGACTTTTGAGGAATGCCCCACCTAAGGGACATCATTCACGGTACATTACACTGTTTTTCAAGGGTACCTACAGTGTGATAGCCTTCTTTGAACTGATGGGAATGTTTTTGGTAGGTTTAATGCATTTTCTGAGGTAACTTTGAGGAAATTTGAGCCTTTTTCCTTGGTCCTACTAGCTTGATCAACTAGTACTCCAGGGGGGAGTAAGAAAAAGTCACTGCCATGTCTTTCTTGGACGGCTTGATCCAGGCCAAGCCCCCCCTAAAACCCTTTTGTTGATGCTAAGACTTACTTAAGTATTTTTATCTCTCTTTTGAAGCTGTAAGTACACTTTCTCAAAGTAACTAGGGTTATAGCCCTAGCCCCCCATGAACTTCACCCCTAACACTCAACTGAGCGGAGGTATCTTCCTTCACCGAGGTTATACCGAAATAAAATAGGCATTTCATGCCTTAGGCCTTGGAGGTTAAGCCTAGTGGTCTCCCACCCCAAGACCCCTATACTCAATTGTTTCTACCACTTATTGTGGTTCTACTTTTTAACTGTTTCTGAATTCAGTTGCTTGGCCAAGTCATAATCTGTGTCTGGCCTAACTCCTTTGTCCCATATTCCTAACCAACTCCATTTCATCCAAAAGAGTGCAGATGAAGTGCTTGAGGCTAATTGGGAGGCAAGAGTCATGCCAGTTTTCATATAAAAATCATTTGTTTTATTCTTTTGTATCTGAATCTTTGTATTTATAGCTGCTTTGTCTATCTGCAGCCCTTCTGTGTTACACTGGATTTCAAACTATTCATTGATTCGATCCACGTCCTTTTCCTGCTCTACTTGCTGCTTTGGTTTTGGGATTTCAACATCAAAAACCTGCAGGATTTCATCAAAACCTATAGGGCACTAATCAAGGACATCTTTCCGGTAGCAGAGGCAAACCCTGAGTACCTTTCGAACCGACTCTGAGCAGAAGCACAAGAATAGCACACTGAAAAGCACATTGAACATGTCCACTCAACTGTCCTCCCGAACCTGGCCGATCACAAGTGTACAAGTCCAACTTGGCAGTGTAGCCCACCCAAAGAGTGAACCGGCACTCAGAGCAGCATCTGGGTCTCAGGAAGATCCAGAGCACAGAAGGGCGAATCGAAATCCGCCCAGAACTGACGCGTTCCCGTGGGGGGCCTGGCCACGGGACGCTGCGGTGACACGCACAAGCAAGCAAGCAGGCAAAGCACTGCGCTCACAGGGGCATCAATACGCTCGTGTCATGTGACAAAGCGTTTCAGGATCCTTGCCACTCTGAAACAAGGGAACAAAAGTATGTACAGCAACACATCAGGATATGTACACATGGGGTTAAGACTGGACTGGGGTAAGGGCATCACAGGACAATAGACACTCAGTCCCAACTCATATCCCAATCCCAGGTCCGACCCTCTCAGTGGCTGGTGGGGGCGGGGGCTCAAACACAACCCATGCCCTGCTGAGTCCGGACCCTGAAACCCTGCCAATAGGGGGGGTGTCCCGCCCAGCCACAGGCGAGTTCCTGGGAACCAAGAGGCTCCAAGGCCAACCGACAGTCGCTCCCTATGCTCCCTTAACGGCAGGTCCCAACTCCTCTCTGAGCCAGAGATATGGCCCCGCCAGTATCCTCTAGGAGTTGGTAGCTGAAAATGGGCTGTTTCAGCCCAAACTGATATTAGCTCAAAAATCTCCAAAATTGACCCCTCGTCCGGACCTGCCAGAGGTCGGGACGAGGCAACTGACCCTATGCCCTTCGAGTACGAACTCCCTGGAGCCCTCACCCAACCTGGTTCCCTCTGAGGTCCCGGCATCAGGGCACCACGGGTTCGTCAAGTGGGGTCATGATGCCAAAATCACCAAAATTGGCATCATTCTCACGCTTGGCTCGCCCCCCAGGGCGAAGCCAACGGCTCACAGGATAGGAGGCAGGACCTAGGACTTTTATCTCTGTGTACAACTTGAAATTAGGTCCGGGCTCCTTGTGGGCATAGAGATATGGGGCCGCCAGTTGACCACACGGGGGGTTGAAATTGGGGTCTCAAAAGGGGGTCATTTTGGCTGCTCGAAATGAGCCAAAATTCGGGGTGCTCCCAATAGTATATCTCCATGCCGGCTTGGAGATCGGATCCGCCATTCCATACGCGATTCACCGGGAGTCCAACGGAGACTCCCATGACCTTGGCTCTCAAAGATCTCCATGCCACTTGGCGTGGTGACGACCCCAATTGGGTCCACAAATGCCAAAATGGTAAAATTGCCCACACTCACTTTGGGCTAGCACCTAAACGAAGGTTGCTCCGCTTCGCCCACGTGGTGTGTGAGTCATGGGGACCAATATGCATAACACCGATGTCATATATGGTCCATTGGTCCATGCGTCTGGCGTGCACGGGTGGGCTGAACATAGTGCACGGCGGGCAGAAAATGTGGAAAATTGCTCAAAATGGCCGAAAATGCGCACACTCATGGTTGGGGCAAATGAGGCACATGCCCGACTTGGACCAGAGTGTGCCATAGGATTGGTATCAAGTCATATGTGTCCAACATATCTTTTGGGCGTTGCCCAACTCCTCCGGTATTGGGAATGGCAGGGTCGCCAAGTGAGCCCATGATTTGGGATAGTCCCAAATCGCCAACATGGCGGCCACGGTATGCCAAGCCCAAGAGGAGTTATTCGCCGGGTCCAAGATATGTTGGGCACCGAAGTATGCACCCCCAAAACATACTTGGGTCATGATGTCAATTGAGCGCAACGTTGAGATACACGGTCGCCACTTGACATCATGACGGGCAAAAAATGGCAATATTAGCGAAAAAACACCCAAAAGTGCCTTGAAAGGCGCACAAATATATTATAATATCTTCGGCTTGGATTGAGTAATCGACCAATCCTTCTAAACACAATGACTTGACACCAATGACCTTCGATTCCACATATGTGCTCCACTTGGGGCGCTTTGAAAGGTCACGAGCGCTACTTCCCAAGTGGGCACATGAAAATATGGAAAATTGCAAAACACACACCTTGCTCCCCACGCATCGCTTTGGGATCGCCACACAAGCTTCCCTCCACGAAGGTTAGGCTTGCAATTGCTCGTAGGGAGTATGGAGAAGGGGCTTGCGCAATATGAGGTCCATTGGCGGGTTTGGCTTGGAGCGATGGACCCGCCAAATGGGCACGCAACACAACACAAGGCACATACTCCATAATGCCCAAAAAGGTAGCTCCCCCCACGATATGTCATGCCCCTCCAAGGGCATAACTTTGTGTCAATCGCTCATAGGAACTCAAGGAAAGTTCCTATGCAACACCAACACTCACGCGCTACACTCGAAAGTTATCTCAACGCACGCAATATCATGGCCAAAGAGTTCTAATGCAAACTCTACCCTCTTGACCATGATCCATTACGCTAGCGCGCACGTGTGGAGACGCAAGGCGTAGAAAGCTTTCTAAATTACGTCGGGAGTATTGTGAATACATCCCACGTTTCCCTATTGTCATTCCTCGCAAGCGGCACGAGATATGACCCTCACAAGTGGCCTCACGAATCAACTTTGTTTTGCCCATATCTCTAAGACAAATGGAAGGCAAGACAAAAGGAAAGTTGATTCGTGCATAGGGAAGCACGTAGGTCCACTCGAAAGAGGTCAAATCAAGTGCGGGGATGTCGAAGTCGAAAATCCGATTTCGACATCCTGAAAAATTCGGATTAAGGTTGCGAGTGTAGAATGTGAAAATTGCGGATGCATCAATGCAATTCCTGAAGACTTTAGAGTCTTCGTCACGATTTGCGCTAAAATAGCTGTATATAACAGTTAAACTGGCGGTTACGCTAAAGTCGCGAACTAACCGCCAGCTGTCAAAACAGTGAATATCAGAACGGAAGCGTAAAAATTGACGGAAACAATATGAAAATAAAACCCTGATGATTCCTGACATTCTGATATATAAATCTCCGCTGGCGGCGCATCGGTTGCCGATGCGGGGCTTTACGGCACGGAACACGCTCCCGCCGGGCTCGCACCGGGCGTCAACGGGCGTCCTCCCTTCCGTACATGGGGTTAGTGGACCGGAGACTTGTCTTTCCTTCCGTACATGGGGTTAGTGGACAGAAGACCGGTTGTATGCCCTACCCTAGCCATGGGGTTCTGGGTACCGCTTCACCCCCCTCCTTAGAGCAAACCCTGGGGGGGGCTCGATAACACCCACGCATGGCAGCGGGTACCCAGGACCATCTCCTGAAGGGGGGGGGTGTCACATCCTCACTTCAGGCTGATTCGCAGGTTAGGCTGCCCAAATCCCACAGTAAGACAGGTACGGTGCTGTAGCTGTTAGTAACTGCAAGTACAGTATCAAGTATCAAGTCCCGGGTCCTGGCGGCGATTGTTCGGCATCCAAAGGACCCGTTAACCCATACCAGGCGCACCGGGTGCCGGCTGCTACGGTCACTACCACAGCGGCAGTGGCATACACGGCCAACATAGGCGTCACACAACGACCGAGGTGGTCCCACAGGTCGAAAGCGACCACAAAGATCCATCAGGCTACCCCAAGCTTCCCAAGGCCCGCCGGCTGGGGGAGAGTCCCCACGGGTCCTTCCTCGGGCGCACCATGTCCATATCCACGACGCGAGTCCAGAGTGGTACAGCCGAACGAGCTCCTCCTTAAGGGATCGGGCGTCAAGGCCGTCTTTTCCCTCGCCCTATTACCACGAAGGCCATACATGAGGGAGTCCTCGTGCAGTGTGGCCGGAGGCGTCGACTCCTCAAACCACCAGTTTCCCAGGCAAACCTTCCCCATCCGACTGCAAGTGCGTCTGCGAGTCGGCAGGCTCACACTGGGACTGACAGTGGCGGACCGCTGGGAGTGTAGTCAGGCAACTGGGCTTCCCGCCTGGCGCCATCAGGATCCCCACATCACAGCGAATAGGGCACACGGTATCACGGGCACTCAAACAGAAGAATCTGTACTTGGCTACTGGTCCAGGCTGGACCTTACGTAAGAGCATGTAATCGGCGACTCAAGGCGCCTGCGTATACGATTCGCATCCCTTCGGAGGGGAAAAACAGTCCACACTCCGGTGATGGGCTGAAAACAGCAACATACAGATGGACATATCCTGGGGGGGTAGAAAAACAAGCAATAAGCGGGGTAAATAGGCGTGTAAACACACTCTGGATAGAGCGCCGAACCACGCCATGGTTAGGATAAGGCAAATGCAGGAGGGAGGACAGGAAAACGCCTGAGTTCAGGCCATATATAGTCTGCAGATACACGTCGACTGGTCTGGATTCCGCAAGTGCCATGGAACCAGACCACACACCAAAAATCGCAATGCCGATGACAGCGGCATCCGTTGCGCAACGACGTATGGGCTTCAGGGCCGCAAGAGGTCAGAAAATATGAAGGTCAGTCGTCCTACCTGGTTTCCCAAGGATTCAGCAGGTGGGGAGTGACGAATAGAATTGAAAGAGAGGGGCCATCCTCCTCTGGATTCAGCAGGGGGGGGTACATGGCCACTCTGATGGCAGGTCACCGGAAGATGTAAGAGAGCAAGCAAGTAAGGGACGATGCGTCGACCTCACAAGCGCTCAAAACGCATCAGGGGAGAGCTCAGGGCGCTGATCAGGCACCCCTGGCTGCAATGGCCCGGGTGAGTGCTGCCAAGTCCGAGACATGGATCTTGGTCTTGTGCTTGCGGATGTACTCCATGAAGGGAGTATTAACCCGCGGCACGAACGAGGAGACGGGTTCCCAGGTATCGTGGGACGGCCCATAGCCTCGCCAACGAACCTTGAACTCCAGGCCTCCGGGTGCCGAGGCATTCGGACGCTGAGCAAGGTTCTTCTCGACTGTATAGTCGTCCTGCTCAGCATAGTCGTCGTCCGAATCGGCCTCATGTGCGGCGTAGCTCAGGGGCACATGGTGGCCACGGAGGTCGGGTTCCCGCACACGGAGTTGACTCTCGTGGCGCTCCCGGAACTGTCCGTGACCCACCTTGATGCGGTAGGTGTCCTCACCAATCCTGCGGACCACCTCTCCGGGTGTGAACCAGGTTTTGGTGCGGTGGGTGCCCATAGGGCGGGGTCTGATCACCCACACCGGGTCTCCCACCCTGAACTTCTGCGCTGTCGAGCTTGGGGCGGACTGCTGACGCTCAGCATGCTCCTTCTCGAGCTGCTGGCGGATGACCCGCTCCGTTTGCTCTTGCCGCGCAAAGAATTCCTTGGCATCCATAGCCATGCCATCACCAGACAAGGGAAGTCCCCGACCCAGGGGGTCCCTGCCGAACAGAATCGGGTGAGGGGACAAACCACCCGGAGTGGGCGTGTCATGATGGGCCTTCAGGGCAGGCCACATCTCCTCAAACCAGTTCCGCCGTGGATTGGTGACGTGAATCTTGCGCAGCTTCTCGAACAGCTGCCGTCCAGCCACTTCAGCACGGCCGTTAGACCGGCTGAGATAGGCGACACTCTTGGCATGACGTATCCCCATGAGGGAACACATAGCCTTGAACGAGCCACCAGTAAACTGGGGCCCTCGGTCACTGCAAATGGTGCGGGGGATGTCAAAGACGGTCAGCCAATGACGGATCATCATGACTGCCACTTCCTTGGCAAGCAACCCCTTTTTGCGTGCCGGAACGGCTACTACGTAGCCACTGTGGCGATCCACGCAAAGAACCACACAGTCAAAGGTCTCCTTGCCAATGTGCACTTCGGGCATGGAGAAGATGTCCATGGCCACGCTCTCCATGGGCTGGTCAGGAACCGGGGTCCATTGGGCTTCCCCCTTGACGTTCCGGTTATCGGGATTGCAGGCCTGGCAGACCAAGCAACCCTTCCTGACCTTCTTGATGGCGGTGTAGAGACCGATATGGTCGATCTCGAACCGGCGCTGCATGTCAAGGGCTTGCTTCTTGACCCCTGGGTGCAGCATGTGGTGGTGCCAAGCTTCACAAAGCTCGAGCACCCGGGACTCCGGTACTAGCAGCTTACCATTCCGGTAGAGCTTGCCATCTTCCTCAGTCAGCCCCTTTGGCCACTTCTGCCCGGCGTCAGGGTCGGTCACAGCCCTATTGTAAGTGCCGCTAGCCCCATCTGCTCAGACTTTCAGACATTCTGCCCAGATTGGCTACATTTTGGTCATTTTCTTTGCTTCGGCGGAATCGCCGCCTCGCAGCTCAGTCTCAGGATATTTCCTATATATTTCTGATATGCCGGATTTGATTCCGCGGTCCATTTCCCGTAAATCCGCCGCGTTCCGCTGTTTTAGCTGGAATCGCCATTTGCCGCTGACGCGCGCTCGCGGGCCAGATCGGCCAAACATTTTTACATAATTGGATTATTTAAATCTTTTCAGACAGTTTTGGACACTCAGATGTATTTAGAATAATTCGCCTCAATTTTCTTCATAGACTGGGATTTTCTGCCGGACCACAATCAGCATGGACCTTGCTTCAGTTGTTGCTGCTCTCGCCTCCGTTGGTGTCCGAGTGTCCGGTTCTACCCCCAATAACAACATCCAGGGAGACTCCTCGCGTGCCTGCCCCACTGGTCTTGCCGGCCCCGAGCCCTCCGGCACCCTCAACGACCCAGGGCAGCACTTTCATGGTAGCAGAGGCTACCTGAATGTTGTTCCTTTGGTGTCCCAACCACAGCTAGCTCCCCAGTACGGCCCCGTAGACTCTGCCACCTCCGGAGACGTAACGATTACGCTGCCGTGGTGCTGTGCGAACGAGGCCTTGAGAGGAATGCCTTGCGCAAGCCCAAATTGCCCAAGAAGGGCACAAATCAGCAGCTGTGGAGGCCCAGATTACAATCAAGATCCCAGTCGAAATTGGCCATCAAGTAGCTGGAATCTCCCAGCCTACGCTAATGGCAACGCTCCGGTGGAGCTTACGGACCTGGCAGGTACTAATACTCCTTACCAATGTCCACATTTTGAGACCATCGACGCCGACATTGACGACATTGAGATGGGTGGTCCAGGTGAGGTACCTACCTACAATCGACCAGCCTCATGGGCACAATGGGACAACCATTTGTCTTCAGAAGTGACCCGTAACCTTGAGGCGCTTGAGGCCCTTTGTCTATTAGCCACGTCTAAGCTGATAGGACAAGAAAGAATCGCCTCTGATTTTTTATTCGAATATTTTTTCCTCCTTCAAGAAGAAATTAATACCAGGATGTGGTGGTGTTCTCAAGAAGATGACTCTTTTGCCATTTTTTTGCAGATCTGGGAGGCAAGTCCCTTCCCGAAGGAGAAGACCAAGGCACCTGTTGCCGGGCCCTCCGCCCCTCATCCCTCTGTTTCCATCCGCGACGATCTAGCCGCCGCGGTTGAGGAAGGAATTTTAGAGGCAGCTAGGCAGGCAAGCCTGGAAATTAGGACTGAAGGAGCTCCCCAAGTGGACTCCTGGCTGCGAACCACTGAGATTAGCGGTCCGACAGCCTGCTCAGGCCCTTCAGGACACGGTATGTACTGTCCTGCCGACTGCTCTTGCAGATTACAGCGAGATACTGAGCTCCAATTGCTCAAAGATCAAATGCAACTCATCATTCAGACGCTGGGAATTAAAGATCTTTTCAAGACCCACATGAGGTCTGAGGGCGCATCATTGGTGGAACAAACAACAGAACCGTCGGAGGAGGCGACAGAAACTTTTTCGATTGCTCCTTCGGTGGACTCTAAGACCACCGACGCAAGGATCAGCAGGACTAAGCTAAAGGAAAGGGTTACAATCTCTCGATCTCAGAGTAGATAGGCGAAGGCTAGCACTGAGGTACAGAATGCCAAACGAACTGCCTCCCGTACTACCCTTCCTGCTGTTGATTCCAATGCAATAGCCCAGATGTTGCTCGCCCAGACCCTCGCCGGAGCTGGTGTGGCTAATGATGCCGCCAAGGTGTCTGCCATTACGGCCGGTGTTGGGCTGGATTCACTTCTAAATCCCACTTCATTGCGACTTCGTCAGGTTGCCAAGCAACCGAAGTATAATGGAAACCCCAGACGTTGGCCTCAGTTCCAACGGGAATTTAAACTGTGGGTTAAGACTCAAAAACTTCAAGATGATCAGTTCCTGATGGCCCTCTTGGACTGCCTTGAGGGAGCGCCGGCCAACACTTGGCTCAGGACCTGGAGTGATCGTGAGGATTCAAGTTCCCCCCTTACCTTTGATGAGGTGTGGGAACAGTTGGAGGTACGTGGATCCCGGCTGCCAGAGGACCATTACCACCAGATGTTGAAGAATTTTCCTTCGTTCTCGCGATTAATCTTGCACGAAGTGCAAGACAAGAGACAGCGCTTCTGGAATCTCGTAGAAGAATCTGAACATTCAGGCGAAAAATTTTCTAGTGCCGAGCTGAAAAATCTGATTTTTGACAAGATCCCCTCAGAAACCGCCGCCACCCTTCGGAATAAACAGTCCGAAGAAAAGGTCAAGACCTGGTGGGCGGAAGTCGATGGCTTCGACGCCTCGGCCAACCGGTTTACAGTCAGGGAGGCACCTCAAAAGTGCTCCCCCACGTCGTTTACCAAGGTGAAATTCACTGAAAACACGTGGAAAATCAAATTTAATGAACACGAGGATCGGGACTTGTTTGTCCAAGTCCTCAACAGGGGAGTAAGTTTCCACGGCCATCGCCTGAAGGCCAGGAACTGGGTGTTTTCGTTTACCCCGCAGGAACTGTGGGAAGAGGTTGAGCGGCTCGCTGACGCCGCCAATCAAAATTTCCATGAGGGTCTTGGGGGAAACAAGAATACCCAGCAAAGCACCCAAAATGGGGCCCAAAAGGGCAACAAAAAGGTGAATGACACCCGGAATGTTCAGGATCATTGTAGCATCTGCCTTCTTTTAGGTTCTACGAACCGAGCTAAGACGCATTCTACTGGTAATCACCGATGGTCTGCTTACGATCACAAGGTGATTGGTGAAAATGTCAGTAATTCGCAGAATTCAGACAAGAATGACAGACAGGTGCATGGTGCAAAGGGGGGAAAGGGTAATTCGACCCCCTCCGGTGGAAACAAAAATACCGGAGGCCCTGGCGGGTCCCAAGGCAAAGGAAATCGGACTCCATCCGGCTCCGGTGGGGAGCCGAACGGACAGACAAGTCCTAATGGCAACGCCGGAGGCGGAAATCGAAATCCAGGCCAAACCCCTCAATCCGGTACAAACAAAGGAAATGCTCCAGGATCACAGGGTAAAGGTAAGGGAAATCCTTCAGGAACCCCTTTCTCTGGTAAGGGCAGAGGGCGTGGCGACGGTGGTGGCCCATCATCCAGCGGCCGTGGCCGTGGACGTGGAAAGGGCAACCATCGTGTGGATCAGGTCTCAGGTGCAGATCAGGTGTCCGATGCGGATCGAGATTATGTCGAAAATGCCCTGAATCCAGCGGATGATCCGTTCCAAGATGAGTGGATCGACGAATCAGGCTGTGTTCACAATGTTAACGCAGCCGCTGGAGGTCAGAACGCCTAGGGGAGCCACGAAAATCGCCCCTCCCCAGGCGATTTCAGGCATGATCCCCAAATTCCTGATCGACCATTACTTGATGTAGGGTCGCTTGTCTCCTCTCCCCTGGATCCGGCAGCGGATCCTTCTGTTGTAGTGGACGAGGTTGGTGTACAGTCCAAGCACAGGGCTCGTCAGTTTGTCACAAAGCTATGGGTCTCTGATTGCAAGGGAAATTTCCACCTCGCCACTTGTTTGTGTGACAATGGATCAGAGGTAAATCTCCAATCCAATTCATTCTTACCCGACGACTGCGTGTTTGAATCACCTCATCCTGTTACCCTCGAGGGAGTTTCTGGACATTCTCTCGCAGGTGGGCAACGCGGTTGTTATATATCAACTCATTTGGTCGCTCAAGACCTTTGGGAAGAGCAAAATGTGGAAGAAGTTGTCCTTAAGGATGACTACTTCTATCGTGCTGACATAAAGTATGACCTTTATTTGGGCCATCCTTGGCTTCGCAAGAACAGGGTAGCGCCCGTAGGTCATCGTCGTTGTTTTTTGCTGGAGTCAGGTCCCTTGGAGCGTCCTGAATTTCGTTTTTTGCACGCAGGGTTTAAAAGTGCAGAAGAATTTTTGAAGCAAAAGGTGACACCAAAATTTGGTGAAGATGTCACCATTGCAGAGGTGAATGGGAGTGCCGATTACTCCCAAGAGTTACAATGTCTTCGTAGGGACTCCCAGCCACGACGCCCTTCGCGCTGGCACTCTTCATCCTACAGAGTTGTCGACAAATGGCGCGATGCAATTTGTGAATATTTTTATGAACATCATTCCTTTTGGCCACAGTATGATACCTTTGCTAACCGTATGAACAAGCGCTTTGACAAGCACTTTAGCGACGCTTGGACCCACAAATGGGACAAGAAGTTGTGGATTAATCCTCCGTTTCACTTAATCCAGCAGGTCATCCACAAAATCAAGCAAGATAAAACCCAGGCAATTTTAGTTGTGCCCTTGTGGGACGACAAGCCTTGGTTTCAGGAATTACAAGACATTTGTGTAGATTACATCGAACTTCCCAGGAAGATTAAGCTGTATGCCAGGGACGACACAGGTCCCCTGCCACAGCGGTCCTGGAGTTCGCTTGCATTCCTGGTGGATGGAAAGCTTTCTGACTCTAATTCTGCTGATTCTGGTACTGATTCTTGTGTTGGGTCAGAATCTGAGGTTGAGCGTGGTACTGATGATGAATCTATTTTTTCTGATTTTTGTCCGTCAGATACCCAAGGTGATTCAACGTCCAATGGATCCGCCTCGGCTCCCTCTTCCCCAATACGATCGACATCGAAAAGAATCTTCAGTGCACGGGCGAAGAAAAATATGAAATCGCGCCGCAAATTCAGAGTTTTTTATGAAAAACCCCCTGTGGAAGCTTTCATGGATCCTTTCGAGGAGCTGGATCACGAAGAGAATCTCTGGGATTTCGACACACGACCCACCTATCTTCAAGAGGCAGTTGATACGGACCTGTTTAGGGACATCCGTAAGAAGATTCTTCCTGCCAAAGCCGAAGAAGTCGCCAAAGTTTTTTCGACAGTAATTCCTGGCGATCAGGTGGACACTGAATTGTGTTCCAAGTCAAGAGAAAAGATTTTTGAGGAACGGAAGGACACAACCCTTTCAGGGAAGTTGATCAAAGATCCCCCTGTCCGTGGACAGTTCGGTGAAGCCTTCATCGAGCTTCGTGAAGGGTACAAGGCAAAAAAACAGCGCCCTTATGAAAATCATGGACACAAACATGAGATTCTCAGAAAAATCATCGAGAGAAATCTCAGGGAATTTGGTTGGCTTGAGGGTTGTATGACCAGCGAATGGTGCTGTGCACCCTTCACAGTCCCGAAGCCCCCGCCTGCAGACCAGAACACTATTGATGGTTGGCGAATGGTGGTTGATTTTCGCAACCTCAACGCCGAAACCAAGGCGGATTCGCACCCCCTGCCCCTCATTGAGGAGGAAATCGCCAAGAGGGCAAGAGGTCGTTTGTTTTCTGTGCTGGATCTCCGTCACGGCTTTCACCAAATGCCGTTGAGGAAGGACAGCCGACCTCTCACTTGTATGTGCACGCCATGTGGACCAGTTCAGTGGACCGTCATGCCCATGGGGCTGAAGAACGCCCCCTCATTTTTTCAAAGAATGATGGAGGATGTGCTGTTCACAACCCATCCTGAGCTTCGTGCCTTCGTGAGCGTGTACATAGATGACATAATCATCGCGACGGAAGGGGAGGGACTGACGGAAGCCGAGCTGGTGGCCCTACATGAGAAGCAGCTGAACCAAGTTTTGGACATTCTTGACGCTAATCAGCTGATTTGTGGGCCAAAGAAGGGAAAATTATTTTTAAAATCAGTCGAATTTTGTGGTTCTCTCCTAGAGAATGGCACCCGACGACCCAGTCCAGGGAAGCTCGTCGCTATTCAGAAGTGGAAGCGCCCTGAGACGATCACGGAGTTGAGAGGATTCCTGGGTTGTTGCAATTTTTACCACACTTTTGTGCCGAATTATGCCAAATTTGCTGCCCCCCTCACTGAATTATTGAAGGTAGGGAGAGATGCGGGCAAGGCAGGTTCAAAGGTTCGTGTCAAGTGGACTGACGAGTGCGAGGAGGCCTTCCATCACTTGAAGGCAGCCCTCTGCGAAGTCGCCACGTTGCATGTGCCCCAATTTGACCGACCCTTCTACATTAGAACCGACGCTTCTAGGTACGCGATCGGAGCTGTCCTTGAACAGGTTGATGAAGCCACCGGCGATCATTACCCTCTTGCATTTTGGTCTCGGAAGCTAGCCCCACGCCAAATGCAATGGTCGCCGCGTGAGCAAGAAACCTACGCCATCATCTGTGCTTTAAAAAAGTACCAATCGTGGGTTGGCACCAATCGAGTCGAGGTCCTGACGGATCATCGATCTCTGGAGTATTGGGCCACTGAACACATTGATACTGTCGCGAGCCCAGCAGGCCGACGGGCCAGATGGCACGAATTTCTCAGTCTGTTTGACCTCCATGTGTCGTATTTGCCTGGAAAACACAACACGGTAGCGGATGCTCTGAGCCGATGGGCTTACCCCGCCTCAGAGGGGCTGCAAAGTACCAACATCCATGGTACGGAGCAGGACCGCCATGTCATCATCGAATGGGATCAGGAAGAAAAGAAACTCATTCGACGTGCATGCATGCAGTGCGCTGTTAAACAGCACGCATTGCCGTGTCACGACATCACGGCCATCACAGATCCGGCGCATGCTCACGAGATCTGCACCAAAACACTGAAAGTCGTGGAAAAAGTCACCGATCCCTCCTCAGGGAGTGTGAAACGGTTTGACTACACCCGACGAGTAAGTCGATTTCGGTTGATCCAGGGCATTAAGCGTCGAGATCCGGCCAAAACTCCACCCCTGCCTAAAGATTCCCTGATAATCCGTGACTGGACGTCCGATTACCTGCAGGATCCCATGTTTAAAGAGGTCTTTGGAAATCTCAAATCCAAAGATGCTCACAAGGATGGGATTTTTCCTGAGTATTCGTTGGATGGGGGGAAGCTGTGGATGGAGGGTAAATTGTGTGTGCCAGACGCCCTAGCCCCCCGAGTGTTAAACTGGTGGCACAAATGGGAGTCCCCCCACGCACATGGCCGTCGACTGTGGTCGATGATTAAACATAGGTTGTTTGGCTCACGGCTATATACTCACTGCATGAAAGTAGCCGCCGGATGTGCCCAATGTGCTGTCTCGACGCCCCCCAGCGCGAAGAAGCACGGCCATCTGAGGCCTCATCCTATTCCGGAGCGCCTCTTTAACAGAGTCACCAGTGATTTCTTCTATCTCGGTGAGCTCGATGACGAAGAGTGCCATTGGACTAACAAAAAAGTCAATGGTGTGCTCCTTATTCAGTGCCGTCATTCCGGCTACATTCAAGTGTTGCCTTGCAACATTGAGTCGATGACTGGCAAGGCTGCCGCCAAATGGTGCGCGCAGACCTGGATGGGAGGCTGGGACGTCCCATCCGAGGTGGTGACGGATTCAGGCAAAGAGTACACCTCCGAATGGTGGAGAGAATTATGTGCTCGCCTTGGAATCCACCACCTCCGATGTGAAATCCACTCGCATCGAGCGCTGCCTGGCGAAAGAGCCGGCCGCTCAATTATAAATATGCTTCGTAAGGAGCTCGCGAGTGAAAAGGATTTCCATTGGATGGAAGTTCTCTTCGCATTGCTTCGCCGTTAACACAACACGCCTTTGTATCATGGCCTTTCTCCAAATGAAATTGTCTTTGGACGAAAGAAGTGTTGGTGGAACATGCCGTTGAATAATCCGCGCCCCTGTAAAGATGCTTCGCTGTTTTTGGATGAAGTCCAACGAGCAGATAAATCTGTGTCGAAATTAATCGAGAAGCATCAAGCTGACTGGCTTTGGGTCCAAAATCAAGGCCGAAAAAACCCCCACAATTTTGAAGTCGATGATCGAGTTTGGCTTCGAAAATCCGAAACCACCCTGGACGGAGATGACAAGCTTCTTCCCTTGTGGGAGGGGCCATTCGCTGTTACAGCGCGTCTTGGTGAGAACAGGTGGAGGATTCGTGTGGATGTCAGCAGGGAAATTGACGTTTCGGGCGATCGCCTTAAGAGAGAGATCCCCTCCCCCAAGGATCGGGTTAAACCCCTTTTTTGGACTGCGAAACATTTGTCTGATCGGGTCATCGAAGGGGGAAAGTACGAACTCAAGAGGATTGTTGAAGCAAGACGTGACGCCAAGGGCGAATGGGAATTTCTGTGTGAGTGGAGGGGCTTTGATTCCAGTCACAACAACTGGGAACCAGCCCAATCTTTTGTCCATGGGTACACCAAGGGGTTCATTGACTTCCTCAAGAAGCACCCCGAAATTCGAGTACTCCTGACAGATTGTTTGTCTAAAACCAGACAGACAAGTGGAGAGCGACGGAAAACGACCTGTGGTGAATCGAGATCCAGCCTTTTACGGCCCTCAGCAGCCACATTCCAGGGCTGATCCGTCGATCCCCCCTCCTGCGGTCAGGCCAGCCCAGGAGCCAAATGAGGACCAAGCTTCAAGTTCGGCCGCTGATTTGCAGCGCCCAAGCCGTACGAGGGCGAGGCCAGACAGGTTGGTGGTCACATGTATTCGTGCTTGGCCGAATTGAGGAAGCCATCCTACCACATTCTGCTCAATCCACTGTTCATTCTTTCTGTTTATGTCATGATGTGGAGAACTGCGAATGTTTGATAATTTGACGTCAATCAATCCATTTTTCTTTGGTCTCCGTTCGGTAACGTATCGAAAGTCGAAAGCCCAAAGCCACGGAGTGTGCTGCCGTGTTCAGAAAAAACCAAACTCAGGCTTAATTCAGGCAGATTCGGGGTAATCTTGTCTCTGTTGGTCTGTGCATCTTTGGAATTTGGCTACTCGTGCAGATGGAAGCAAATGTATATAATCAAAACACCGGCCGGTGACATTCACCCCTACAGGCACCCCCTGTAGTACTGGCTGCACCAGATGCGACGCCAGGAACTCAGATCTCACCTTCATTTGCTGTGATGCTGACGCCAAAGTCCAGATTCAGATCCAGGATCCTCAAATTTACCTTGAATTTCTCAGGTTTGTCCATCATTCTGCCACTGTTGTACGAAACCCAGACGTCAATTGTTCAGACAACCTTCAGATAGGAGCTCTAGGGACTTCTAAAAGCAACCTCTGAAGTCCGTAAGCTTCGTTGTATTTTTGGCACACGCCAATGTGAGCTCAATCCGACCTGAAACTGTCGAAAATGGTGAATCCAAGTGTCTTGTGGGACTAAATCGAAAGATTGGCCTTGTCCAAGTCGATTGGCACCACCGCCACTGTAAATTCGGTGTCTCTCAGTTATATACTGTCAGTAAAGCGCCTTCAGCGAACCTTCGGCGCGTTACATGCCAAGGATCCAGGGCTATCATGTCCCATCATGATGCATCATCACATGATCCAGATTTTCATGGAATCTGTTGGATGCTCGCGAACCAACGTGCCGGAAAGCACAATTGAGCTGAATAAACGACAATATATATTAACTCTAGTCTAAACGAAGGTGTTGGTAGTTTCAGTTTTAGACATTCCGCTTCATTTCACCTTCATCTTAGGGAAATTGCTGACATTAGGACAATTTAGATTGATTACCGTGTCATCTCCTCTCATTCCTTGAAGATCTGTTTAGATCTAAGTGCGCAGAAAAACATCTCTACCTTCAATGGTGCACTTAGGGTCTGTTGACTACATTTGTATTTGTTTTACCGCTCTGTGACTGTTTAATCTCCTTCATCTTTGCTCCAAATGAATGCTGAATTTTGTGATCATCCACCAGATGCGCCAAATCTGAAGCACATGCTGCACTGTTCAGAACGAGAAAAGCGGGATTAACACGATGTAGAGTTCGGCGAGGACACCGTAGCGTGCCCGCGACAGCGAAACTGTGCCAGAGCGCTGAGATGTCACTCCAATTCTTGATCCCCCCACTCAATCCACCAATAATCTACCTCATTCCTAATCAATGCATGGTTCGGTATCGATTCTCGATACGTTTACATGCTTTTTAGCCCCTAACCTAATGTTTTACAGCACGGAGGACTGTTCGCTACTTCTCATTCTGTCTCATTTCAGGTTCATCCAGCCTGATTCAGTGCCAATTCAGCCCAAATCAGGTCAGATCAAGCAGATTTCGCCCCATCAAGGCTACATTTCTATGTTTTTCTGGGACTTACCCGCACTACATTCTTCGTTGACGTAGCGACACACCCCAGTGTGTTTTTGGAGGGGGAGTGTAAGTGCGGCTAGCCCCATCTGCTCAGATTTTCAGACATTCTGCCCAGATTGGCTACATTTTGGTCATTTTCTTTGCTTCGGCGGAATCGCCGCCTCGCAGCTCAGTCTCAGGATATTTCCTATATATTTCTGATATGCCGGATTTGATTCCGCGGTCCATTTCCCGTAAATCCGCCGCGTTCCGCTATTTTAGCTGGAATCGCCATTTGCCGCTGACGCGCGCTCGCGGGCCAGATCGGCCAAACATTTTTACATAATTGGATTATTTAAATCTTTTCAGACAGTTTTGGACACTCAGATGTATTTAGAATAATTCGCCTCAATTTTCTTCATAGACTGGGATTTTCTGCCGGACCACAATCAGCATGGACCTTGCTTCAGTTGTTGCTGCTCTCGCCTCCGTTGGTGTCCGAGTGTCCGGTTCTACCCCCAATAACAACATCCAGGGAGACTCCTCGCGTGCCTGCCCCACTGGTCTTGCCGGCCCCGAGCCCTCTGGCACCCTCAACGACCCAGGGCAGCACTTTCACCTATACTCGGCCGCAAAGGCCTCAGACTTGGCGTAATCGTCGGTCCAGTCGTCCTGGAGGCAAGACTCCGGGAAGAGGTGCTTGTCGGACTTAGCTCCCACACGGGCGAGTACTCTGACCGCTCTGCTCATCCTCGTTCCGAGGGGGGCATCCGCAGCCATGCCGACGAAGCATTTAATACCCTCCTCCTCCATCAGGCGCTCCATCTCAATGATCTTCTTGGCTTCAGCGGTCTCAGCCTCATCGCCATGGGCAGAGATATCCGTCATGCCCCTGCTGGCGGGATAGGCCCACCTACTGAGACAGTCCGCCACGGTGTTATCCTTTCCAGGAATATACACAACCGTGAGGTCGAGCTTGGCCAAGGTCTCATGCCATCCTGTCCGTCGGGAGGCGGGACCAGAGGGGGTGTCCACGTGCTCCTTGTGCCACGACTGCAGACTCTGATGGTCGGTGCAGACGGTGACGGGATGGAGAGCTATGTACCCAGCCCATTTCCTGAGAGCCATGACGATGGCATACGCCTCCTTTTCTCGGGGCGTCCACGTCCGTCTCTGGCCTTCCGCCAGGACTCGGCTCCAGAAGGCCACGGGCACGTGCCTCCCATCGTCAAGCACTTGCTCCAAGACAGCGCCAACGGCGTAGTCGGAAGCGTCGGTGCGCAGGACGAACCCTCGGTCGGGATCCACGAGGTGCAGACCCACTGCGGATAGCAGCGCCTGCTTCATCCCCTCAAAGGCACGGTCGGAATCAGCATCCCAGACCAGAGCCTTCTTGGACCCCTTCTTGGTCTCCTCTCAGTTGCCCTTGAGCATGGTCGTCATGGGGGCTGCATACTCGGCATACATTTTGATGTACCCCGAGTAGTAGTTGCAGAACTCCAGATACGCCCGTAGCTCAGAGACCGTTTTCGGCTTTTCCCAGTGCTCGATCGCGGCCACCTTGCCAGGTATGGGCTTTCGCTGCCCGTTCCCAACTACGTGGCCAGCGAAGACCACCTCGCTTACCGCAATGGTGGCCTTGTCACTGCTGCCCGTGAGTTTGTGCCGAACCAGAAGGTGCAGCACTCGAGTGACGTCCCTCTCATGTGCCTCCAGGAGCTCCTCGTAGCTCATACTGGGGTCCCCGGACGCGATGATCACGTCGTTCACGAAGGGGTCCGCACAGTCACGCACCGGCTCAAGCAGGCTCTCCAGCATCCGCTGAAAAGCCGCATTGCCGTTGGTAACGCCCATGGGCATCACCTTCCACTGGAGAGGTCCAAGTGGGGTGCTCATGGCTGTGCAGGCACGGGACTCCTCGGCGAGAGGCATCTGATGATTACCCCTGTTTCAGGTCAATCACCGTGAAGATTCTCCGCCGCTGTAGTTTTTGCAGCATGTCCTCAATGAGAGGCAGCGTATAGCTGTCGTGCTGCGTTTGGGCGTTTAGGCCGCGGTAGTCGACCACGAGCCGCCACTCACCGGCCACCTTCTTGGGGACGACGAAGCAGGGAGAGGCCCACTCAGAGTGGCACGGCTCAAGCCAGCCTCTCTCGATGAAGTCACGGAGGATCTTCTCCATGGCCTCTTTCCTCTCGCCCCTCAGGGCAAACTCGCGGTGCCGGTACACACGGGGGTCCTGCTTCAGTCGTATCTTGGCCTCGCCATACGGTCCACGCACCGGTGGCGGAAACACAGGCTTTCCGCTGAAGAAGGTATCACCATACTTCTGCTTCAGCCTGGCCCTCAATGTCTGGATCTTGGGGCAATCATCGGACTCCGCCTTGGCTTTTCCGGGCACCTGGACCACTGAGCTTACTTGAGGGGTAGCGACCCCGCTCGGCTTCGGCTCAGGCGGTCTTCCCAGGTGGCCCAAAGGGCCATCTCTGGTCTTGCCTCGGAATAGATCGCCGTAGGTGGGTGGGTTACCCCCGATTGGCTCGTCCTGGCTGGACAAGTGGTCCAGCACCCTCTGCACGAAGGTGTTCCCATCATAGGAACCAGAGACGATTGAGTCCACTTCCCACCAGGCTTGGTCCTGGTCCTTGCCCTCACGCTGGTTTCCCCAGTCGTGGAAGGGCTGATCCATATACCCCTTGAACCAGATCCAGCTCCTCTTCAGTGAGGGGGTCTTCCGATTCTCCGATGTCAACAGGGGGAACCGCAAAGCATTGTCGCCATGGCTCTGCTATGATGCGGTTGACACAGACGAAGTCCGTGGTGTCGGCCTGATCAAGGCCCCCATCCACATAGTGGAATTCCGTTGGCCATCTCTGGGGTGGCATGGTTCTAGGCAGACACAGATCACGAAAACACAATTTACAGCATGCGTATGCACCAACATTTGTCATTTTTCATGAAAAAAAACGGCCAAGAATGGCCGTTTTTTGGTCAAAGATTGAGTTTTTCGGCGCCAGACAAGCATTCGAAGACCCCCCCCCCATTTTGAGGGTGCTGAATGCGAAAAAGCAGGTTGTAAGGGCACACAGACGACGAAAACACAATTTGCAGCATCTGTATGTACCAAAACTTCCCATTTTTCATGAAAAATCGGCCAAAAATGGCCATTTTCTGGTCAAAAATTGAAGGTTTTTGGCCCCAGACAAGCAGTTGAAGACCCCTCCCCCCCTATTTTGAGGGTGCTGGATGCGAAAAAGCAGGATGTAGGCAGACACAGCGCAGGAAAACACAATTTACAGCATCCGTATGTACCAAAATTTGCCGTTTTTCATGAAAAATCGCAAAAAAAATGACCGTTTTCCGGTCAAAAATTGAGTTCTTTTGGCCTCAGACAAGCAGTTGAAGACCCCCCTCTCCATTTGGAGGGTGTTGGATACGAAAAAGCAGGTTGTAGAGGCATGTATATCACGAAAACACAATTTACAGCATGCGTATGCACCAAAAATTTCCATTTTTCATGAAAAAAACGGCCAAAAATGGTTGTTTTTTGGCCAAAAATTGAGTTTTTTTAGCTTCAGATAAGCAGTTGAAGACCCCTCCCCCTATTTTGAGGGTGCTGGATGCTAACAAGCAGGTTGTAGGGGCACACAGATCACAAAAACGCAATTTACAGCATGCGTATGCACCAAATTCTGCCATTTTTCATGGAAAAAGACGGCAAAAAATGGCCGCTTTTTGGTGAAACATTGTGTTTTTTGGCCTCAGCCAAGCAGTTGAAGACCTCCCCACCCCTATTTTGGGGGTGCTAGATGCAAAAAAGCATGTTGTATGGGGACACAGATCGCCCAAACACAATTTACAGCATGCTAACTACTTGAATGGGTGTTTTTTTTTCTGTTGCAGGTTTTGGGATTTTTGGACGTCATAAAATCCTATGTGTAGCGTCCTGATAGACACTCTCTCCAGCCCGTAGGACGACCTTGTTTAAGGTCATGTTGGTCAATGAGACTACCCAATGTCGGGTACTTTCCTCCTCGGTGCATCCCATAGGAACAACCAGCACTGCCTTGGAGCGGTCCTTGCGAATCTTTGCTATCGCTCTTGGACTGTCCCAACGGGGGCAATGGATCCACATCAAGCCCTGATGCGGACCCCAGTGCTTCTTCCACGCGGAGTCCTGTGCGCTCCAGTACTTCTCACAAACCCGCAGATGGGCGGAGGTTCCTGAAGAGAACGCATCCAGGGCCAGATCCGAAGCTCCCAGGTCCGCGACAACTCGGCTCGCCACTTCCGGCATTACGCCGTACTCCTGGTTTGCAGGACCAGTTGGCTCAGTGTCCAGCGCGGCCACTTCGAGCTGATTGCCTTCCGGGTGGATCCATTGGCATTCCACATGGTGCTCAGGTGACGAAAGCCACGAGAGCTGGTCGTCCTGGTACAGGGTCATGGAGGCCTGGGCCGGGAGGACGCCGGAGTCCGTCTCCATCATGAAGTCGTACCCAACGATCATGTCCCAGTCCATCTCGGCCTCGTAGAAGCGACCGTGCAGGAGGATTTCCTTGCCGAGGTCTGGGCGGCTCAGCTCACGGTGGTTCACGAACTGCAGCACAATGGCCGCTTCCTTCGTGCCTCCCACCATGTACTGGCCGTTCGCCACCTTCAGCCTGACAGGTTTCCGACTGTCGGTCAAACACTCTGGTGGAAGTAGGCCAGCCTTGACCAAGCTGACCTGTGCTCCCGTGTCGACCAACACGTCGAAGACCTTTTCCACTTCCCCGCATAAGGCACGGACCTTAAGGTGCAACTGCCGCTCACGCCCCACTCGGCGCACGGCGTGCAAGCTCAGGATCTCCGGCCGTTCCAGAAGCTCAACAAGCGACTGGTGCAGGTCGTGGACAATGGGCTCAGGCTGCCCATCTGCAGCATCCAGCTGCGGTCCGGGTGATCCTCCGATACTCTCGGATAGATCTTGTAGTACATCAAACACATTCTTGGTCGCGAAGGACGGACGGGTGCAAGGGTTCGTGCCTTCACTTGCCCTCACCCCGCCTCCGCGACTGGGTGCCGGACCGGGCCTTCTGCCCGCGGCAGTCCCTTTGTGCTTATCGACTCCCGACTGGGATGGTTCGGCGCTTGCCACGTCACCATCCTGCGACCGCCCTAGCTGGGGCCCTTGGCTGCAGGGGCTCCGCTAGGGGGCGTCGGTTGTGGAAGTAGGGGTGTTCTCCTCCGCATCAACCGCGTTGACGCCCTTCTTCCTTCCCCTTCTAGTCTTCTTGTCCTTGTCCTTGTTCTGGTCGTTCTGGTTGTTCTCCTTGTTCTTGTTGTCCGACCTGGGGACCCAGTTCCTCTTGATCTCCTGGATCTCCTTGGCCAACTCGGTCCCCTGCGACATCAGCTTGGAGAGCTCGTCCTTGTCCGCCTCCACTTTGGCCTCCCGGATACCCGCAGGTGCACGCTTCTTCGACCCGTGCGCCTTCCTGTAGGCCTCCGTGTCGGCCTGGTGGACGGGGCATGTTCGGTGGTCATGGTTGAAGCCTTTCTTCCTCCCATAACACACGAAACAGCCCTGAGGCTGAGCTCGTATGAACTCCCCAAAGGACAGCGGAGGGTCGCCAATGCGGCGAGGGTCCCTCTTCTCCTTCTTCTTCCAACCCGGCTGCAGGGGCTTCCAGCTTCCCTGTTTGCTCCCTGCGCTCAGGTTGTTGGCCATGAAGGCACAAACGGCCATCTCGGCGGGCTCATCGTCGTCGTCATCGTCGACAAGAGTCTCATCGCCGCCGGCTCCCGCTGGGTCAATGGCAGCTTCCCCGCCAGGCCCCTCGCCAACGTAGTTGACGTCACGGTCGCCGGGCCTCAACCCGCGGGTGTGGTGGAGGTTCCAGTACTCCTTGAGCACCTCCTCTCCAACCAACTCCAGGATCTCGTCGCAGCTCATGGGCGCCGGGATGGCCTGCAGACGGATGGTCTGGCCGCTCACGTCACACTCGTCAAGGCGCCACATCGCGGTCTTCTTGCGATCGCCCGAGACGGTGATGAGGAGAGCGTTCCGCAGGGAGTGCCGTTTGACATCCCGGGCCACGTTCTTCCTCGTCCAAGCCACCACGTTCGTATGATACTCTTTGGGGAGCATCATCTTGACCGTGTGCTTGGACTTGGCCCGCTTGGCTTCCTCCTTGGTGACCCTCTTGATCCATGCTTCCGGCAGCATGGAGAGCAGGCGAGCCTGCTCGTCACCCTCGTTCCAATCCTCCACGTTGCGGCGGAAGAGGGTATATTGCCCTCGGAAGTCCCGCCAGTCCCGTAGGCGGATCTCCCGTCCATCATGCTGAAGCTTGATGGACTTCCACCGCTTGGCAGCCACCTGCGGAGCGTCCACCCGCTCCTGCTCGTTGAGCCACTTCTTGGCTTCCTTGAGGGTCTTGATTTTCCCCTCCTTGGTCGCCACGAAGTACAGCTCTTGGAGCACTTCCGGCAGGCGGTACCTGAACCGTCTGAAGACATATTTCTCCGCATCCGCGGGAGGCACGTCTTCAGTGACGGTCACCCCCCAATCGTCCAGCTTCTCCAAGAAGCGGTCGAGGTTGAGGCGGTTGCCATCGTACATGGGGGGCTTGATGTCCTTCAAGTCTTCCCACACGGCGGCAGCGGCGGCCTTAGAGACCATGAACGCCGGCCGCGAGGTTGACCGAGGTTCCCATCGGCCTCGCCCACGGACTCCCACGGCCGCCACGTCCATCTCCTCCATGGAATCCCTGTGGCTACGCCGCGGTTCCTCCATGTACGCTGAACCCAGAAATTCACGCCGTACTCGTTCCATGTACGCCTCCTCATCACGGCGCCGGCGGCTGCGTTCAGCGGCCTCCCGTCGTACACCACGCAGCGGGCTGATGTCGAACTCCTCCAGGTCCAGGTCCAGGTCCTCACCTCCACCGACATCCCACTCCACGTCTCCTCTGGGGACCTCATCCCTGAGTCCACCATAACGTCCGCCAGCCATTGGGATTGGCTCCGGGGCTGGTGCGGGGCGTCGGGGGCGTACCGGTGTCCGCGGTGGAGCACGGCGGTTGTGGTACTCCGCGCTGAGCCACTCATCACGCCAATCCTCACTGCCACTGCCAGGCGGCACGCGCTCGTTGCGGCGGCCCGCGCTGTCGTGAGAGGGGGCGCTGAGAGAGGGGACACTGGCGCTGGGGCGACTCCTGGGGGCTCCGCCGGGGGCGTGGGGTCTGCCTGGACCTGGTCCGGGTCCCCAGCCGTCGTCCGAGGAGCCAGACTCCAGGGGTGGGTGGTCGCTGCCGACGCTCCCACGGGCTTCCAGCGCGTCCAGCCTCTGCTGCAGGCAGCTAACGACCTTGTTCAGCGACCTGGTCTCGCCCCTGGCGATGTCCAGCAGCTTCTGGGTGGCGGTGGCGACGCCGGCGCTCTTGACCATCACGATCTTGGCGATGTCCAGCTCTCTCTGTGCGTGCGCGGCGACCCTGGCGATGCGAGTCATCTCGCCCTTGCCCGTGTCTACCTCGCGCTCGAGGAACTGGACCCTCCTGCGGAGGTAGACAATCCACCGCCGGGTGGCATCCGGGTCGCCGTCCCCTGGTGGGTCGTCGGGGTCCCCAGTGGGTCCTCCAGGAGGGCCTCCGCCGGGTCCGCCCGGTCCAGGGGGTCCTCCCCCGCCCGGTGGTCCGCCTCCAGGGGGTCCACTTGGTGGGCGTCCTCCAGGGGGTCCTGATGGTCCTCCGCCAGGGGGTCCCGGTGGGTCTCCGCCGGGTCGCCTCGGTGGGTCCGAGGATGGGCGCTTCTTCGTGATGTCGAAGTCCATGTCCAGGACGCGCACCATGTCGTCATCCTCGTCCATGTCGCCCCACCTGGGCGTCTCGGTCTCGGAAGACTCCGAGCTCCCGTAGGGAGGAGGGGGATCCTCATCCTCACCTTCCGGCTCCATGGGGACGTCTCACCCTCCTCCGCCCGTCCAAGCCACCACTCGGCGATGTCGGCGGCCTCGTTCATCCCCGTCGCTGGCGGTGAAGAAGGGGTCACTGTTGTGGGGGTGTCCACCCGCTGGCCTCCGCGGCCTCTTGGGGGTCTTCCCCTTGCCCTTCCTCCGTCGATGGGCAGTGGGGCCACTGCTCCCACTGCTGCCCGTGTCGGCCTCATCAAGCGTCATCTTGGAGGAGGCGTCCCCTTCGAAGAGCTTTCGAAGGGTCTCCACTCGTGATCCTCCCGGGGGAATCTCGCGGCGGAGTTTGGCCTCTGCCTCCCCCATTGCGGCGGTGGTGGCTGCGGCAGCTCGCCCTTCGGCTTCCTCCCGGGCACGAGCAGCTTCGGCTTTCCGGGCCTGCTGCAGCCCAGCCTTCTCCGCTTCCAACGCCGCCAACTCCGCCTCCGTCTTGGCCCTCTCCTCAGCGACCTTCCGTCGCGCGGCCTCGATGGCGTCCTTCTTGGCGGCGTCCGCCTGGGCCTTAGCCGTCGCTTCGGCGTGGGCCCTTTCCTCCGCCTCCTTCTTTGCCCTCTCTTGGGCAAGCGCCTCTTCCAGCGCCTTCACCTCGGCCTCCTTGCAGGCAATGGCCTCCTGCGTCAGGTTGGCTTCCTCGTCGGCTGCCGCCAACTCACCATTGACCTGGGCAGTCCCTGCCCCATGGGCGGCTACGGCCGTGAGTCCAGCCGCAATGGCCGCCACGGTCGAGGCGTGGATGGCCATGCCATGCGCCCACTCCGCAGCCTCCTCCTGGGCGATGCCGACGGCGCCCTCCATGGCAGCGCTGTGCTGCTTGGCCCGTTGCCGGGCAACCCGAAGGTTGCAGGGCACCCCACAGGCGCGCTCACAGGCGCGCGCCACGTCCCTTTGGTCGGGAGCGACGCTGCTGCTGGAGCTGGCCTGGTCGGCCGGCATCCTCCCGCGGTGGGCCGACTCCACGTCGCTGCTGGGGCCTGACTTCCTCAGGAGCAGCGGACAGGGCTTGGCCTCTGTCTGCTTGGCGACTTGGATGAAGTCGCCAAGGGTGGTGTGGCCGGGCTGGTGACCACCATTGGCCCGTTGGGGGCTGTGGGCTGGGGTTCCGCCCCTGGCGCCTTGGGCGGCTTCGGCGGCCAGGGATTCCTGGTACTCCCGCCACTTCCGGTCCCGCTTCCTGTCCCCGGCGGACCGCTTCTCCTTCCCCGGAGACGCGCTGCTGCTGCTGCCCTGCAGCCTGCGCTCGCTCCCCGGTTCCGGGAAGTTCTTTTCGATCATGTCCCACATGGAGACATTGATCGAGGCGCCCGACGGGTACTCGTTGGAGTTCTCGTCCTCCTCAATCCCGTCGGGGCGCAGCCCTTTGCCGGGCCTGTCCGGCCGGGTCCAGGTCCTCCAGCGCTTGTGGCGGAAGCGGTACTCATACCCTTCCGCCCGCAGCCATTCCTCCACTGCCCGCAGGCGGTCCTCGCCCATGTCCTCGCGGAGCTCGAAGCTCCCGGGCATGCCGCCTTCGCACTGGGGGTTGCTGTGGCGGTACTGCTGCCCCCACAGCAACCAACGCAGTAGGCGCGCCGCATGGGGGTGGGGCTGCGGCCACGTCTTGCCCGCTTCGTCCCAGTTCACCATCGTTCCTCTCGATGGAGTGGTCCTGGGGTGGTTGTTGAGGTGGGTGATGTAGCACTGGACTGGGAGTGCGGCTGGTGCTGGTCAGCCGGTGGTTGTGGAGGTGGTTGACGCGACTGGGTGTGCGGCCTTGCTGGTCGGCCCATAGGACTCGCTGATGAGGGAGTCCTGGTCTGGCCACCTCCTTCACGGTCGCGGCGCGGTCAGGGTGATGCTCTGGACGGCGCTGCGGGCTCCGTGACGAACTCGGCGCTGTCGCTGGGCGGCGCTGCGAGCCGCTGCGCTGCGCTGCGAGCTGCGAGCTGCGAGCTGCTGCGCCGCGCTGCTCGGGGTTGGTGGCCCCGAGTGGCACGCGAGGGATGGGTAACACCGCGGCGGTGAAACGCTTTTGACGCGTTCCCGTGGGGGGCCTGGCCACGGGACGCTGCGGTGACACGCACAAGCAAGCAGGCAGGCAAAGCACTGCGCTCACAGGGGCATCAATACGCTCGTGTCATGTGACAAAGCGTTTCAGGATCCTTGCCACTCTGAAACAAGGGAACAAAAGTATGTACAGCAACACATCAGGATATGTACACATGGGGTTGAGACTGGACTGGGGTAAGGGCATCAGAGGACAATAGACACTCAGTCCCAACTCATATCCCAATCCCAGGTCCGACCCTCTCAGTGGCTGGTGGGGGCGGGGGCTCAAACACAACCCATGCCCTGCTCAGTCCGGACCCTGAAACCCTGCCAATAGGGGGGATGTCCCGCCCAGCCACAGGCGAGTTCCTGGAAACCAAGAGTCTCCAAGGCCAACCGACAGTGGCTCCCTATGCTCCCTTAACAGCAGGTCCCAACTCCTCTCTGAGCCAGAGATATGGCCCCGCCATTATCCCCTAGGAGTTGGTAGCTGAAAATGGGCTGTTTCAGCCCAAACTGAAATTAGCTCAAAAATCTCCAAAGTTGACCCCTCGTCCGGACCAGCCAGAGGTAGGGACGAGGCAACTGACCCTATGCCCTTCGAGTACGAACTCCCTGGAGCCCTCACCAAACCTGATTCCCTCTAAGGTCCGGGTATCAGGGCACCACAGGTTGGTCAAGTAGGGTCATGATGCCAAAATCACCAAAATTGGCATCATTCTCACGCGTGGCTCGCCCGGCCAGGGCGAAGCCAACAACTCACAGGATAGGAGGCAGGACCTAGGACTTATATCTGAGTGTACAACTTGGAATTAGGTCCGGGCTCCCTGTGGGCATTGAGATATGGGGCCGCCAATTGACCACACGGGGGGGTAAAACTGGGGTCCCAAAAGGGGGTCTTTTTGGCTGCTCGAAATGAGCCAAAATTTGGGGTGCTCCCAATAGTATATCTCCACGCCGGCTTGGAGATCGGATCCGCCATTCCATACGCGATTCACCCGGAGTCCAACAGAGACTCCCATGCCCTTGGCTCCCAAAGATCTCCATGCCACTTGGCATGGTGACGACCCCAATTGGGTCCACAAATGCGAAAATGGCAAAATTGCCCACACTCACTTTGGGCTAGCACCTTAACAAAGGTTGCTCCGCTTCGCCCACGTGGTGTGTGAGTCATGGGGACCAATATGCATAACACCCATGTCATATATGGTCCATTGGTCCATGCGTCCGGCGTGCACGGGTGGGCTGAACATAGTGCACGGCGGGCAGAAAATGTGGAAAATTGCTCAAAATGGCCGAAAATGCGCACACTCATGGTTGGGGCAAATGAGGCACATGCCCGACTTGGACCAGAGTGTGCCATAGGATTGGTATCAAGTCATATGTGTCCAACATATCTTTTGGGCGTTGCCCAACTCCTCCGGTATTGGGAATGGCAGGGTCGCCAAGTGAGCCCATGATTTGTGATAGTCCCAAATCGCCAACATGGCGGCCACGGTATGCCAAGCCCAAGAGGAGTTATTCGCCGGGTCCAAGATATGTTGGGCACCGAAGTATCTACCTTCATGACATACTTAGGTCATGATGTCAATTGAGCGCAACGTTGAGATACACGGTCGCCACTTGACATCATGACGGGCAAAAAATGACAATATTGGCGAAAAAACACCCAAAAGTGCCTTGAAAGGCGCACAAATATATTATGATATCTTCGGCTTGGATTGAGTAATCGACCAATCCTTCTAAACACAATGACTTGACACCAATGACCTTCGATTCCACATATGTGCTCCACTTGGGGCGCTTTGAAAGGTCACGAGCGCTACTTCCCAAGTGGGCACATGAAAATATGGAAAATTGCAAAATACACACCCTGCTCCCAACGCATCGCTTTGGGATCACCACACAAGCTTCCCTCCACGAAGGTTAGGCTTGCAATTGCTGGTAGGGAGAATGGAGAAGGGGCTTGCGCAATATGAGGTCCATTGGCGGGTCTGGCTTGGAGAGATGGACCCGCCAAATGGGCACGCAACACAACACAAGGTACATACTCCATAATGCCCAAAAAGGTAGCTCCCCCCACGATATGTCATGCCCCTCCAAGGGCATAACTTTGTGTCAATCGCTCATAGGAACTCAAGGAAAGTTCCTATGCAACACCAACACTCGCGCGCTACACTCGAAAGTTATCTCAACGCACGCAATATCATGGCCAAAGAGTTATAATGCAAACTCTACCCTCTTGACCATGATCCATTACGCTAGCGCGCACGTGTGGAGACGCAAGGCGTATAAAGCTTTCTAAATTACGTCGGAAGTATTGTGAATACATCCCACGTTTCCCTATTGTCATTCCTCGCAAGCGGCACGAGATATGACCCTCACAAGTGGCCTCACGAATCAACTTTGTTTTGCCCATATCTCTAAGACAAATGGAAGGCAAGACAAAAGGAAAGTTGATTCGTGCATAGGGAAGCACGTAGGTCCACTCGAAAGAGGTCAAATCAAGTGCAGGGATGTCGAAGTCGAAAATCCGATTTCGACATCCTGAAAAATTCGGATTAAGGTTGCGAGTGTAGAATGTGAAAATTGCGGATGCATCAATGCAATTCCTGAAGACTTTAGAGTCTTCGTCACAATTTGCGCTAAAATATCTGTATATAACAGTTAAACTGGCGGTTACGCTAAAGTCGCGAACTAACCGCCAGCTGTCAAAACAGTGAATATCAGAACGGAAGCGTAAAAATTGACGGAAACAATATGAAAATAAAACCCTGTTGATTCCTGACATTCTGATATATAAATCTCCGCTGGCGGCGCATCGGTTGCCGATGCGGGGCTTTACGGCACGGAACACGCTCCCGCCGGGCTCGCACCGGGCGTCAACGGGCGTCTTCCCTTCCGTACATGGGGTTAGTGGACCGGAGACCGGTCTTCCCTTCCGTACATGGGGTTTGTGGACCGGAGACCGGTTGTATGCCCTACCCTAGCCATGGGGTTCTGGGTACCGCTTCAGAACAACCCCTTTAACCATGGAGACCTTAGCGGCCCATGGTGAGGACAGTCTGCAAAGGCTCCGCAGGCGAGTCGAAGCCTCCATCGCCCGGTTGGCCTGTCCGGCCTCTTCTTCTACTGTTCTTGGAGGTGGTCCTGAAGAACAAGAGGACCTACGAAGGAGGATGGACGAGTTTATGCTCCACGAGGAGTACCACAAGTCCACCGTAGTGGAAGATGGAGAAGTACCTCTTGATGCCCTCGGGTCTCCGCCTCAAACTGAGATGGGTTCCTTCCTTTATTCGGGGCCATCTACAGACATGGCGGACACAGTATCACTACCGAGACGACCAAGAGTACACGAGCACCCGAGAGCATGGCATCCAAACCTGCCAACAACTTCAAGGGCTCCTGAAAAGAGTCTGGATCTTCTTCACCCAGAGCCCACCCATGGGACGAAGGATCGCAGGGCCGAACTTTTGGCCAAACTTCTATCCGGATCTGAAGACCCTATTGTGACAGCTCTGTCAGAGGCTGTCAAGGCAATATTGGGTATCACTGAACCCTTACCCAAGCCAGCACTACTCTCACCTTCACCCGGATTGAGCACGTTGGCTGATGATCTCAAAAGATCAAGGGTGTCCAGGTTGCTACCCAAGGTCACTTGCCCGGGCCCTTTTCATCCTCGCGCTAGGACATTCCCTATTGCTGAATTACAGGACGTGCCTGTGACTGAGACTGAGAAAAGAGGGCTGTCAGCCCTGGCACCCCTTGCCGGCGTATCTCCACCCCCTTCAGGCCTAACTCCACAGGGTGGGAAGAGTGGCAGACCGATTGCCCAGGCGAACATCCAGCTGGAATTGCCGGAGTTCGAGCCGAAAAATCTGCCCGAAGGGGCAGAAGAATTTGCTGAGTTTCTTTTGCTAACTGGCCAATCCCATGTGGATGTGGCCACCAAATGCTCACTGCTGAAACACTCATGCAAAAAGAAAGTTTTGCAAAAATAGGTGAAACACATTGTGAAAACATGTTCAACATGGGCTGAGGTACTTCAAAGACTGAAGAAAACATTCCCAGTCTATGAGACTGACCTCAGTGTGCGCACACAGATAGAGGAGCTACCTATGCTCCCTGAGTTTCCTTCCGCTGTGCGAGTCTCTGAATACGTGTGCGACCTAGAGTATCTGTTTTCACGGATGAACGTGGGCTCCTATGGAGCCACTGAGCCCCACCTGTGGCTCATGAGTAAGATCCCCCAACGTACGTGGGATGTCTGCCGCGCTACCTCTGAGAGGAAAAGCCGGACCCACTCATACGACGACCTGGTGGACCTGCTCATTGAGCTAGCTCTTGAGAGGGAGAATGACTCCCACATGGAGAAATTCCTCAAGAAGCACTTGGGTCGAGGTGGTACCCCTACCCCCGAACGTGGCGAAGAGAAAGGGCCTAAAAATCCCACTAACGCCAACGAGGGAGGTGGTAAAGGAAGGGGTAACCTACGTGCCATGAATGAGGTTAAACCTGATGCAGGTACACCCCCTCTGTTCTACTGTAAACCTGTCAATGACAAGGGGGGACCTTGTCATGCCCCTGACTGCGACCACCGCAGTAGTTGTATGCTGCAGATGAAACGACAGCAGCACTCCAAAGATGGGAGAACTGTGACCCATCAGGATCATTTCAGGTGTACCATCAGCTGTGGCTATTGTGGCAAACGTCGTCACTACGAGGACGAATGTTACATAAAGAAACGCGAGAGTGATAAAGTCAAGCGACAGGAGGCTGAACGCTAGAAGAACCAAACACCCACCAGAATCCCCCAGTGCCCCGGGGGTAACGCGGGGACACACAGTGCAAAGAAAACACCCACCAGAAACCCCCAGAATGGGATGAAATTGGTAAAGGAGGTGGCAAGGGGGGTGGCAAAGGTGGACCCCCTAACCCCCAGAGGCGCTCATCAGTGCCCGCTGCTACTACCCCTCCTGCCGAAGGTGACCCCAAGAAGCGCCCACAGGGGGATAACGCCCCCCCTGAGCAGAATAACTCCAAGAAGAGGCGACTGGCCTGGATGGCCAAGTCCCTCATGTCTGCAGGGGTGGATGTGAAATTCCCTGCTGAGGAGTAGGGGGGCGGCTCCGAAGAGCAGGACTTGGTTTTCTGGATCCTCGTGAAAATCGGGGATCAAGTTTTTCGAGCGGTGCTTGACAACGGTGCAACACTTTTTATCGTGGCCCGGCGCCTGCTAAAAACTTTCAAGAAAACTAAGACCGTGGCCATAAGAGTAGGTGATGGGCGTACCATCCATTCCTTGGGGGGGGGTCGATGTGACTATATGCCTGGGCGACGAAGCTGTGACCCAACACTGCAGAGTGTTGGACACCGACGCCTTTGACATCGTCATTGGTACCTACTTCCTACGAAGAAACCCCCAGGTAAAAATGCTGTCTCTCCAGCGCCCCTATTCTTTGCACTGCGACTTTGGCAGTGGGCTCTTTTCCGTACCTTTGGAGCTGTCAGGACGAAAAGAGTCTGGGCTGCGCTACGCATCCAAGACTAACTATCGTACTGAAAACTACCAATTGGCCCGTCACGTTCTTGAAAATGGACTGGCGGCCCTTCAGGTAAACCTGGATGAGATCCAGGTGGAATTGTTTGCGAGCCGACAACAGCACATCATGCAGTTGTACTGCTCGAAACATTTGAACAACGCTTGCTGTTTCTTCTTGAAAGCAATAGCCCTAGCGGATGCTAACCCTCCCTTCTCCCTGCTCGCGAAGGTTCTAACCAAAATCGCTTATGAGGGAGGAAGGGTTGTCATGTGCACCCCTGACTGGGGCTGCTCTGGTGAACACGCTTACTGGCGCCGTATGCTAGATCGAATGACCGTGGGAAGAGTGCAACTCCCCGACGGTCTAATCTATGTGCCTGAGGACTCAGACACAGCTATGCAGGCCCCTGAGTGGGCCAGTTTCTTATCCATCGTCGATGGATCTCTCAATCCTGTACCCCTGTGTGACCTAGATCAGGTGCTACTGAAAGAGGTCATGGCCGAAAATCGTGGCCTGACTCTTTCTGATCTCAAAAATTGATCTCCTGAGCACCTATCCACCACACTTACAGGGTGTGAATCTCCCGATGGCTATCTGGAACTTGCAGCTGTTAAGGAGGATGCTGACGACCAACTGTCTGAGATCGCCAGCACTATCCCTCCTGTAGATCCCAGCTGTTTTGATCTAAAACAGAGTGCCTTCCTAGCCCAGCTGTTGCTGGAGGAGGTAGATCTAGAGTCAACCTTAGAACCCACTTCCCCTGTTGGGAAACCGGTGCTACACATGCAGCCTATGCACACAGGTGAACCTGTGGCCCGGAGTCCTGATGCTCTAGCGCGGCGTGCTTCTAATAACATGCCACTGTCTGAGCATGACACTCAGGAACTCCGACGGCTGTTGTACCTGAAGGTCGAAGGTATTGAGCGCCAAGAGCGGCTGCAATACCTCAGACAGACCTGGAAATCCTCCATCTGGTCTGAGGAGGACGATGATTCCTACACGCTGCCTGACCCTGAGATACGCCTAGTGTATTCTTTGCACTATGGGCAGCAATGTTCCCCTGAGTGGGACGATGGGTCTGTACCTGCCGAAACTGCTGATCGGCAGAAAAAGAACGAACATGGAAAGAGCAACCTCCATGCTGAGGAGGATTTCCTGCAGAAAATGGAGAGTCTTAACCTTGACCCTCGACTGAAGAAACTGCTGCTAACCTATGAGGAGTATTCGGCGCCTTGCCGCCCCCCCTCTCTTGTAAAAAACTGGTCCAGATGGACATGAAACTGAAACCCGAATTTGAAAAGAGGGGAGTGAGGCGTCGTCCCTATCCCGCTCCACACGAACAGGTTGAAGAAATCGAGCGCCAGATCCAGGAATGTATTGATGCTGGCCTCGTGGAGGAATATAAGAAGGGGGACTACCCCCATCACTGCAGTCCCTGTTTCCTGGTTGCTAAACCAGGGTCGACTGCTCTACAACTGGTTGTTGACTATGGTGATGTCAACAAGAAAACCCAGAACCACTCAGGGAGTATTCCTAACATGGAAAATACCCTGGAGCGTATTGCCAAATGCAGGTACAAGACCAAAATGGACAAAGGCAATGGTTTCTGCCAGGTAGACCTAACCGCCGCAGCTCAGGAGCTGCTGGCTTTTATAACCCCTAAGGGTCGTGTGTTTAAATGGAAGGTCATGCCTTTCGGGGTAGCTAATGCCCCAGCGCTCTTCCAGGAGCTAATGAACAAAATTTTGTACATACTGAGGTGCAGACCTCTAGTACAGGAGTTGATTTCTCGGGGTGTAGAAATGGAGGCCCACATCGACGACGTGAGTTTGGGTACTAATACCCAAGCGGACCATGTCCTTCTCCTCCGTGAACTTTTCACTGTTTGCTAAGAAAACCATCTCCGAATCAAACTCGAAAAATGTGAGTTCATTAAAGAGGAGATGGAGTATTTGGGTTTCGACGTGGGGTATGGCTGGTGGAAACCAGCGGCGTCTAAGATGCAGCCCCTACAGGACATGCAGATTCGCGATGACCCTAAGAAGCCTCTACACGACGTGAGGAGTTTTGTGGGCACCTGTAACTTCTATCGGCGTCACATCCACAATTTTACCTACTCCTCTGCCCCCCTCACTGACCTAATCAAGAAAACTACTCCCTGGAGGTGGACTGCCAGGAAGGAGGAGTGTTTCCAGGAGTTGAAGAACAAAATTGCCTCCTCCAACTGCCTGGGACTACCCCGCCCTAAGGGCGAGATAGTCCTGATCACTGATGCCAGTGATGTAGGGGGGGGTGGAACGATCTACCAATGGCAGGAGCTTAACCCAGCTGAACTTACCCACTGCCATTATCGTACTAGTGGACTGAATCGTGGCGGCTCCTTGAAACATGACTATCCTACCAGTGAGTGGCGGCTGGTGCCACTGGGACACTGGAATTGGAAATGGAACCAAGCGCGTTCCAATTACAGCACCTGTGACCAGGAACTCTTGGCCGGTATGTTGGTGCTTTCATCACAATCCCAACTCCTGGGATCTAACCCTATTGTCTGGCTCTGTGACCAGGAAACTGTGAAGTCATTTCAGAAGGGCCCACCACCGGAGAAAGCAAAACTAAAGCGGTGGTGGACTTACCTGAGCCAGTTCAAGCTGACAGTTCATCATATCCCCGGTACAGAAAATGAACTGTTTGACTATATATCGCGCAATAACTTCGATGCGCTTATAGGTGAGAGCTCTGAGGCGCTCGCCAAAGAGGCTTTCCAGCGTATGGATGTCCAGCTTGACCTGTCCATGCCCACTGCAGGAATCCTGGAGGGTTCGAGCCTAACCGACTATCAGTCAGAGTATAAAGAAATTCTCCCGACCCTCAGCACTGGTCTCGAACCCCGTGTCATTGACGGGCAACAGTGGTATAAAAACAACCAGTACCTCTTCTACGAGGACTGTATTGTTGTACCGGAGGCCCGACTTGATGGGTGCTCACAGTGGTCCCATCTCAGCTCAGGTCACACTGGCGCTAACCGCTCAGTGGACTTCTTCCGCAAGTGTTTCCACTCCAGTCTAACCCTGACTGAGCTGAGGTCTCGTATGCAGACCATTGTGGATGCTTGTGGCTGTCATGCCAGCAAGCAGAGCGACAGTAGGGATAGGGGACTGATTTCCAGCTTACCCATACCCTATTGTGCTAACTCTCTTCTCTATGTGGATTTTATCCATGGCCTACCTCGCTTCGGCGGCTATGATAGTTGCCTAGTGGTCACCTGTGGCCTATCTCGCTTCACCCGTGTGTTCCCTTGCAATAAGAAAATCACAGGTGAGCAGACTGTGGAAATGTTGGTCGAACAATTGTTCGAGCCCTATGGGGGACCTAAGCAGCTGCACTCTGATGAGGATGTACGCATCCGCAGTGACACTGGGTGGTACAAACGAGTGCTAAATGCCCTCAACGTGGAGGTAACTACCCATGTGCCCTATACCCACACGTCTAACCCTCTTTGTGAGAGACAGAACCGTGTGTGGGACAAAACCTAAGAATCCTGATGAAACAGGAGCGTACCAAAGACTGGGTACGCCTAGTGCCCTGGGCAGTGCTGACCATGAACTCACAGGGGAGCTCTTCTACGGGTTTCACCCCCCACGAACTGTTCCATGGAGGACGACCTGCTTGGTTCTTCAAACCTCGTTTCCTGAGGACTTCAAGAGCCCTGTGGGAGATTGGCTGGGACACAAGCAGTCTATGGCTAACCAGGCTGGCACCAACCCGAGACACATTTGTGACCCTGAACTGAGCCGGCGGAACCGCCTACGGCGACCTGCCAGCTTCATGGTTGATGACCTTGTTTTGGTTCACCATTCACGCCTACCCTCCTGGCCACGTAACTGCCTACAGGACGCTTATTTTGGAGCCTATTGTATCATCAGGATAGATGGATCCAGGATCCATGTCAGGTGCAGTCCACGTCTAGGTGGTGAACTGCTGTGTGCACCTAAGCAGTTGAGGCACTATCACCTCCCTGACGATTTGTCCTGGGATGAGTCGCGCCCCAGCGACAATGAGGTCGAGCGTATTGACCTAGAGAACGCTGCCAGCCCAGAGGAGGCAGACGAACTCGAAGAAATGACTGCCGATGAGATTGCAGTCGATGGTTACTACGTGGTTGCACGTATTGCTCGCCACGAGTATAAACAGGGTTGGAAATTCCTAACCCTGTGGGATGGCTATGGGTTATCTGAGGCGACCTGGGAACCTATGTCAGCCTTCATACAACCAGATGGGAGTATCAACCCCATCTTCCGCTCCTACCTCGTTGAGAACAACGAGGGGCAGCTACTAACCCGTGCTGAGACTCTGTCCCAGCGTAAAAAGAAAAACTAATTTCCCTTCGTCAGTCTACTGACTGTGTTCTAACCTTACAGGTGCAGTGGGCACTCTTTTGCAGATGTGCCTGTGTATGTGTCTAAGAGCAGTTGTCACAGTTGCCCCGCATTGCACCGCAGGGCAGGACCGGTAGCCCCCCGTGACAACCACGCCCTAGCCGAAGGCCATTGGTTTTTCACAGACCATCGCTTACTGAGCACTGCACTGACCCTGTCTGTGCCCTGTAGTCCCATGCCTATAGTTTCCAGCGTGGACCAGGTGGCCGCTTATCAGGTTTGCAGCCACCCAGCGAGTGTATGCCTTGTTGACCATGTGTTGCATGGGGACTGCCCTGATGTAATTACCTTGGGGAGCCAACGAAGAATGGTGGCTTACTACTCCAGGGGGGAATGACAAGCAACGTGTTATGAAGCAAGGTGTGTCTTCCCCCCTTGGGGACAAGCGAGCCCACAGTTAGGACCCCTGACTGGTCCAGACTTATGGGGTTCTACCCTTCGTTACAGGGTTTACCATACCCCTAAGTGTGCTAGGTATGTCTGTGTGTGTCTCACTTCTCTCCCCGGCGTGGCTCCGGGAGACCGGGCTTCGCTGACGTCGGACCGAAGGTCCTAATCAGGTACTATTACCACTCCTATGGCGCCCAATTTCTGTGCTGGCGCCTATCCTTGGGGGAAGACGGCAAAAGCCCTACCTAATAGAGGGGAGGGGTGGCCAAGTGTGCTAAGGGCATACAAAACGCCCATTTTTGCTAAAGGCCAAAAGCTAACGCACTCCCCTGCCCACGTGGAAAAGCACGCGGGACAGGAGACTCCACTACACTACACTCCCTCACGCCAGCACCGGCCTTCGCAGGCAGGGTGAGCACTCATCACTTGCACTCAACTCCTGCCAGGCCTGCTGACCCTAACACCTACACGTGCTACTTGGAGTTGCTATCAAAGATGTCACGGGTCCTACTGACCCTCCTGTGAGAAAGCAAGAGAACACAGCGCTACTAAGCGACTGTGGCCTAACAGGGACACCACTACGCGTTTCCCTGTCAGGGCTTAGAGGGAAGGAGTGCTCAGTGTGCGTGCACAGCGTGGATGGCGGTGAAGTCGGAGTGCACTCACAACTCCTGGCTGAGTTGCAGTTATTTGTTTGTGTGATGTGCGCAGCATATTTTAGCGCTGCTCAAAGAGAGTGCACCAATCGCCCTTACCTTCCCACCTGTAAAGCAAAGGCAGATGGCCTGGGTTTGCGGCTGAGGAACCAAGAATACCTCCACGTATTATACGCTTCTCAGGTAGCCTTACAATACACTGTCCTCAAACCCAGGTGCAAGCAAGCAAGCTTAAGGAACTCCACCCGTTCTCTTATAGAACGTGGGGTGGAGTCCCTGGGTAACCTAAACAAGAGTTGTACCGTGCGCAATTCACGTGGCCTACCCTTTAATGCGTCATATGCATGCACAGGTATGCACTGTTTTACCAATTCCTCCGTCTTTCTCCTAGTTTAACCCATCACAACCAATCACAGCGTGACTCAACCAGGAGGTGACCTCCTCCCGGGCTTGCCTACCTTACTCACCACGCATCATGTGAATGCCGAGGAAACACGAGCGCAAAACAACCCTACGCGCTTAAACAAACCTACGGCGCACTATAAACAACCCTAAGCAATTAATGCATTGTGTGTCATGCATGCTCTTTGGACTTTGTTTCCTGCAGAGAAAAGGGAGAGAGTGGCGCTCTGCACAACGCAAAACAAGCCTAAGCGTTTTAAGCAACCCCATTTCAGCGCTACGGCAACACGAACACGAACAAGCGCTTTCTCTTCTTACGTGTGAGGAGAGAACAAGGGTGGATTGGGGCGCAGGCAAAGCGACACAGCGTGTGAATGCCTGAATTAGGCACAGGCATCGCGAGCACAGCGCATATTCTAACCCTACGTGCGGGCTGCCCGCTCCATTCGCTTCGCATACCTTTCATCTCTGTTTTGACCTGTGCAGAGCAAAGGAGAGGAGCACCCGAACCCCCAACCAACACAGCGGTGACAACCCTAACGTTTTAACGAAGCAACCAACACGAACGCAATGCATGCCTGTGACATGACACTGGCATACCTGAGAGGTGGGTTGTCCACCTGCTCTGTGGTGTGTGTTCATTTTCGATACTTTTCCCTAAAGTTTATAAAAATTTTGATGCAACTGTGCAAAAATTTCTTTTAGAACTTTAAAAACTACGGCTCATACCTTCTTTTTCTAGAGCCGTTTACGCTTGCGCAACCCCTTTTCTAGAGTCCGCTTCTGTTGCGCTTGTCTACGACCTTAAGTTCTAGTGTAAAAATGACGATTTCTCGCGTGGTTTCGTCAATTTTTAGCGATTTGACTTCTTAAATCGCTACACCTTTCGCTAAACCACAGGATTCTCTCCCTGTTGGTTTCATTTTCTATTTTTTTCAGCTCCCCGAGATTTGTGTCCTCCATTGGGAGTATTGCTCCGCCCTGGCCCTTGGTCAGGACGTTTACTGAATTGCTGTTTAGGCAGCGATAGCCGTCCGCATTAGAGCGTTCGACTGTACCCTAGTGGGCAAGCATGTGTGCTCTAGGGAGGGAGTCCTGGGTTCAAACCCCACTACCCCCAAATTTTTACCAAAAGGTTTTGTCGCACGCTGGCGACTTTGGAGGAATGCCCCACCTAAGGGACATCATTCATGGTACATTACACTGTTTTTCAAGGGTACCTACAGGTTGATAGGCTTCTTTGAACTGATGGGAATGTTTTTGGTAGGTTTAATGCATTTTCTGAGGTAATTTTGGGAACATTTGAGCCTTTTTCCTTGGTCCTACTAGCTTGGTCAACTAGTACTCCAGGGGGGAGTAAGAAAAAGTCACTGCCATGTCTTTCTTGGACAGCTTGATCCAGGCCAAGAGAAAGTTTTATAGTGATTTCAACACTGTGTGTTTGTTGTGCCTCTCCTGCTGCTTGCTGCTGGTGTAGGGTTTCCTGCTGCTTGTTTTTGATGAGGGAAATGTTTCATTTGCTGAAATACAACCAATCCAGGATAACCAAAGCCAGAGATGAGCAAGTAGAAGAAAATCAGGATCAAAGCATGAAGGGCTGCAGTCACAAAGAGTTAGATAAAGAAAACTATCAACAATAGACCACAGCAAGTAGCATATATTGCAACTCAGGATGAAATATTTTACATGTTTGAGAAAAACTGATTGGAAAACTGCCCCAAGGGCTCACTCTCGTCCACAGTGCCATCTTGAGATGTGCACTCTTTGTTTTTGGGTCCCATAGGTGCTGAGGTGGCATGGTATGTGGCGATGAGGTCACTGCCATGTCACATGGGATATTCCTACTTAGCTAGGCTGACTGGGAATTGAACCCAGGACCTCTCAAAAAGAGTTGCCCAGCCCCCTAGGGTGCATACCACTAGAATAGCTAAGAATTCATGGGAAAACATAGATAAATTCATAGGCTCTGCCTTCAGTATATCAGTGCCTCAGCCACCCAGAAAAAGATGTTTTAGTGCCTATAGCTTGGGGATAAAGGGTTCCACACCACATCCTAATTTAGTGTTTGGTTCCATTGGTCAAAATGTGTTATCACCACTTTTGGTTGGGCCAATACTAAGATAGAAATGCCTGTGTGCTTACAGCACCTCTAATACAACTAAAGTATACCCTAAAGCATTGGAAAAGCACTTTTTCTTACTCCCTCCTTGTGCTGTGGTGGCCACCACTGTCGCACTTTCAGGAAAAAGGGATTTTTTCTTGGCCTTTCCTTCGTTTCCACATCTACTTTAAAATACCTATAGCTTCCCTAACACTGGAAAAGAGCGCTTTACCATGGCCAGCGACTCTTTCTGCATTGGTGATGACAAACTCCAACAGAAAACTCAGCGCTCTTGGCGCTGCCGGGGTTCCTGTGGCTTGGTGGGGTTAGAGTAGGGCATGCCAAGACCATATGCATGTGCATCCCTCCCTCCAAGCTGCAGCGTAACACAACCCAACGCCAGACTCTCATAGGACGCTCGACCGAAGTCTCATGGAACCTGTCGGAGACACCTGTCCTGGTACTGGGGCGAGGGTGCGCTGATTTAATTAGAATTTGCCCCTTGGAGGGGTCTGCCTCTGGTTCAGTCTCCTGCTGCTGCTTTTCGGCCAGAACAGCGGCCTACTCAACGAGGCTTTGCGAGGAGGTCTGTACAACAGAGGGATGGGAGAATGAGGGACCAATCCACGCAAGCGCGAAGCGACAACACCTAAATCCGTCAAATGACGGGCTAGAACTTTTCTGAAAACACACACCTGGACAGAATCCAATTGTGCATCAGATGCACATTTTTATAAAATTTGTAGTATTCTCTTGATTTTTTAAATCAAGAAATTCCTACGCAGAAGAAGGCGGCGCGCAGGAGCGGCTCCTAGCAAAGCGCGGAAAAATACAGAAATAATGAGATTATAAACGTATGTCTCACGTAGACAGGAAAATGACGAGACACACATAAATATATAAACATACAGATTCCACCCACACTGACAGAAAGAATCAAAAGTCCAAGAATTCCAAAATCAACGGAAAGACTTCAGTGAATCAGGTATAAACCTCAGGTGTGCTCGTCTCGTATGCAGCATGCACATTGCTCGTCTTGTGTCTCCGTGAACGAGTCTTGTAGCAGCGCTAACAAACGATAGAGGGCTAGATTAGAAAGATTGCAGGTGACTAGAGGTGAGATTAGGGAAAAAACAGATGGCCTTCGGCCAGGGAGTGGTTGTCACGGGGGGCTACCGGTCCTGCCCTGCGGTGCAATGCGGGGCAACTGTGACAACTGCTCTTACAGCACAACGACCCTTTTTCGTTGCACTGATTAGAACATACACACCTACGCATAGACAATTTGCTTGCTTGTGTTTCGCTTTTTCTCCTCACCTTGCTTCACTCTCCAGCGGTAGGTAAGGTAGGTAAGCCCAGGTGGGGCCACCCCCTGGTAGAGTTCGAGATTGTGGGTAAGATTTGTAGGTTTGCCAAAGGCAGATCGTCCACTCGTGCATGCTCGCGCATTCACACACGCATTAAAGGGTAGGCCACGCGAAATGCGTGCGGTAAACCTTGTGTAGGTTACCCAGGGGCTCCTCGGTACGTTCTTTAAGAGAACCTGAGGAGTCTAATAACGCTTGCTTGCTTGACAGGGACGTTTGAGGACAGCGTATTATAGGTCACACTGAGAAGCGTATAATACGTGGAGTGTGGCTTGGTTCCTCAGCCGCAAACATCCCTTCGTTGGCCTTTGCTTTACAGGTGGGCAGGTCAGGGTGAACTGGTGCAGTCCCTTGAGCCGTGCTAAAATATACGGCGCTGATCACACAAACAACAAGCTACGACTCAGCCAGGAGTGGCAAGCGTAGCCCGACCTCTTCAACATTCACGCTGTGCACGCAACAAGAGCACCCCTTCCCTCCAAGCCCTAGCAGGGAAACGCGTTGTGGCGTCCCTGTTAGGCCACAGTTGCTTAGCAGCGCTGTGTTCTCTTGTCTTCTTCACAGGAGGGTCATTAGGACACACGACTTTATCTTCAACACCACCCAGTAGAGCGTGAGTGTAGGAGTGGTAATCCTGAGTGGGGGCTTGAGCCAGTTGCAGTAGCGCTCGCCCACCAGGATGGTGCCACTGTAGGGGGTGTAGGACCTGTAGTGCGTGTGTCACTGTCCCACCCGTTTCCCGCAATGTTAGCATGGTTGGTGGCCTGTGGCAATGGTTAGGTCAGCGTTTTGGCCACTTAGCAAAATGGCGTTTTTCATGCCTCCATAGCTTTTGGCCACCCCTCCCTGTAGTAGACAGATAGGTAGGGAAAACAATACCTGGATTAGTACGCTGGGTATTCCCCCAAGGTTTTGCGCCAGCACAGAATTTGGGCACTTAGGGGAGGGGAGACCCGGGGCGTACCCCGTGGCATCAATAAGACAACCCTCCAGGTTTAGCAAGCGTGCAGACTTCGGTATAATTAGGACACCACTTCTGCGGCTTGCTCTCAGGACCTTAGGAATAGCACACTCACACATACGCTTAGGCAGGTAAGGGTAACGTTCAGTCCCTAGCTTTAGTCTTGGAGGCAAGCAACTCAGCGAGCCTCAGCAACTTACCGAGGTTGTTCTGGGACAAGTAGTCAACCAGAACTGAGTTTAGGCGCCCCTCAGGTAGAACAAACGCAGAGAAGGGCTCCAAGGTGGCCTCTTCGACTCCAAACCCTTCCCAGAGGGTGAGGAAGCGCCAACCCTGGCGGTAGCGGTGGCGTAGGACAGACTTCACCAGGTAGAAACGCTCCTTAGCCATCTCCTCGGCGTTCATGTCCGGGAGTTCACCTTCAACTTCCATAGGGCTGGCAGCCCCTTGTAAGTCTAGGGTGGCGATCTCCTCGTCGTTAAGCTCCCACTCCTCCCCACAGAGGTCTTCAGGGTCATAGTAGCGCTTCAGATGTTGAGCAGCGCACACCAGGGTCCCCCCTAGACGGGGAGAACACCGCAGGGTGATACGGTGTCCATCCACAGATAGAATCTTGTAGGGCCCGAAGTATGGGTCGTCGCTGGTAGAGCGTGGCCAGGCGGGTAGTCGGCTGTGATGCACCAGCACCCAGTCCCCCTCTTGGTAGGTGGCCGGTACTCGGTGCTTGTTCTTCTTGTTTCACTGACGCTCCCTCACTCTCTGGAGCATTGCCTTGGCCTTGTCCACCTTCGCTTGTTGCTCTTGGACCCATCCACCCACAGAGGAATGGGTGTCCTCTGGATAGGGGGCATGTAGGAACCACGCCGGGCGCCCTAAGAATCGCTCATGGGGCGAGTAGCCAGTAGCTGAACTCTCTTGGGAGTTCATCATCAAGGATATGACGGGGAGTAGTCGCATCCAGTCTCTGGTGCGTTCAGTTTTGCACCATATCCTTACATTCTCCTTGAGGACACGGATCTGTCGCTCACATAGGAGGTTGCTCGTGTGCGAGTAGGGGATCCCCGTAGACACCTGGACATTAAGGGATCTCAGGACCCTCTTGTACCAACCGGTATCGGAGCGTACTCGTACGTCCTCATCCGAGTTGATCTCCTTGGGCGCCCCATAGACACAAAACCACTCCTCCAGGAGTATCTTGATAGTCTCCTCCCCGGTAATGTGCTTGGTACATGGCAACACCCTGGTAAACCTGGTCAACCCACAGGTTACAACGAGGGCAAAGTCATAGCCCCCGAACTTAGGCATCTCCGTGTAGCCCACGTATAGAACACTGCTAGCACAGTGAGGGATGGGCAGGGTCGAGTAGAGACCTCTGTCCCTGATATCCCCTGGTTTGCAGGACCTGCACGGGCAGTTGTCCACGATAGGCTGGAGGGATTTCCGCAGTTGGTCGTCAGTCCACGTAGTGTGGAACGAATGCTTGAATAGCCTCAGGGTACGGTCAGCACCCACATGACCGCTGGACTCATGGGTCCACTTCAGCAGCGCCCGGACTCTGTCACTAGGTACCAGGATGCGGTCCTCGTGCCAGAGGTAGCTCTTGTCCCTCTTCCACTGATCTTGGTTGACCAGGAGGGGTTCAAGGCGTTTCTCCAGCCGCTTGTAGATATCCCCAAACTCCTTCAGGTACTCCGATTGTTGGAGTCCATCCAGGGGGCGTATCATAGTCATGTTGAGGTCCAAGTGGACGTCCATACGGCTGAACGCCTCCTTAGCCAGCGCTTCAGACCGGGCACCAATCAGGGCGTCGAAGTTGTTGCGGCTGATGTAGTCTGCAGACTCGTTCTTCACTCCCTGGATATGGTGTACCGTCAGCCGTAGTTGACTGAGGTAGGTCCATCAACGCCGTAGCTTGGCCTTCTCAGGTGGGGGGCCCTTCTGGAAAGTGCGGACCGGCTCTTGGTCGCACAGCCAGACCACAGGGTTACTCCCCAACAGTCGTGATTGTGAGGATAGCACTAGCATACCCGCGAGCAATTCCTGCTCATAGGTGGAGTAGTTCCCCCTGGCCTGGTTCCACTTCCAGTTCCAGTGGCCCAGAGGTACTAGGACCCACTTGTCGTCAGGGTAGCTGTGCTTGAGGGTTCCATCTCGGTTGAGACCTTCCGTCCGCCATTGGGAAATGGCCTAGTCGAACTCCTCCTTCTCTAGTGCTTGCCATTGGAACAACGTTCCACCACCGCCCACATTGCTGGCGTCGGTCACCAGGATAATCTCCCCTTGTGCCCTAGGCACGCCCAAGCACTTAGCGTTGGCCACCTTGTCTTTGAGCTCGTCAAACGCTTGTTGCTCTTGTGGGCCCCAGCGCCAAGTAGTACTCTTCTTGATCAAGTCCGTCAGAATGGCGCTGGTGTAGGTGAAGTTTTTGATATGGCGGCGATAGAAGTTGCACGCCCCAATGAAACTGCGTACATCATGAAGTCCCTTCTTGGGGTCTTCGTGTCGTACCTTAGCATCAATCAGGGGTTTGGCCTTACAGGCCGCTGGGGTCCACCACCCATAGCCAACGTCAAACCCCAGGTACTGCATGGTCTCCTGCATGAACTCACACTTCTCCAGCTTGAGTCGTGTGTGGTTCTCCTGGCAAACCGCAAAGAACTCACCCAAGAGGATTAGGTGGTCCTCCTGGGTATTGGTCCTGAGGCATACATCGTCGATGTGTGCTTCCATCTGGGCCCCACGGGATATAAGTTCCTGCACCTTAGGTCTCCTTCGTAGGATGGACAAGATCTTGTTCATCAGCTCTTGGAGTAGAGCGGGTGCGTTGGCCACGCCAAATGGCATGACCTTCCACTTGAACACCCTCCCCTGAGGGGTGATGAAGGCTAGTAGCTCCTGAGCGTTGGGCGTCAGGTCCACTTGCCAGAATTCGCTCCTCTTGTCCATCTTGGTCTTGTAGCAACAGGCGGCTATCTTCTCAAGGGTAGACTCCATATTAGGAATGGACCCTGAGTGGTTCAACATTTTCTTGTTCAGCTCTCTGTAGTCCACTACCAGCCGTTTGGCTGTAGCCCCAGGTTTAGCCACCAGGAAACAGGGGCTGCAGTGTTGGGGGTAGTCCCTGTCCTTGTACTCCAGAACTAGGCCAGCGTCGATACATTCTTGTATCTGTCGCTCAATCTCGTCGGCCTGCTCTTTAGGAGCCGGATAGGGTCTCCTCCGGATCTTGTGACCCACGAACTTGGGATTTCAGCTTGAGGTCCATCTGTACCAGCTTGTCATATGAAGCTGGAGGGGGTAGTTCTCCGAACACCTCCAGATAGGTGCTTATAAGCTTCTGCACCCGCGGGTACAATAGCTTGATCTTGTCCTCCGTGTCCTCGTCAGAGTGTAAGTTGCTTGCCCCCTGAGTAATAGACGTCGGGAGGTGATCCTCCACCGACTCTTCGCCCTTGGTAGTGTCCTTCAACCCTTGGTAGGCATATAGTAGGTCTTGTTCAACCATCTCCGATGGACGATGGCAACATAGGCACGCTCGAGGGGGTTCACCTACACATTCCTCCGAGAGGTCGTCCTCCTCTGGGGTCCTCACATGGGCGCCCCACACGCTCTTCATGAGCTTAGGATCTACCTCCCTTTGCCATGTGGTGATCTTCTGTTCGAGGTCCTCCTTCAATTGGGATAGATCTCCCATACGTCCTTGCTTCAGTGGCCATGAGCTGCGGGTAGGCTTAGCGCAGCATAGCTTTTTCGCCACCAACTTCCTCTTGGAGTCCACATACTCCCTTAGCCTGGATCGAGGGTCCAGCTCTTCGTCCACGGGGTCTTCCACCCTCATGGAGAGTAGGGGTTTCAGTGGGGCGACGTACTCGGCATTCTCCACTTCCTCCACACAGGTCTGCACGAAGAAGGCGTCGTGCTCAGTTTCGTCATCTGAGTGGATAGAGCTAGGTAGCTCGGATAGTCCACACTCAGAGACTCCATCAGGAACAGGTACATGGCAGGGAGAGTTGGGGGCGTTGGTGTTAGTCACGACGTATTCATCTCCTCCGGGTATAGTCTCAATAGCATCTTGAGGTCGTAGTCGATCGTTCAAGTCACCCAAGGCGAGTCCATCGCTTTCTCGTTGTATAGCCTGGACCAGAGTCGAGTCCAGATCCTCCCAGGGGATGGAGGCAAGACCTCCGTCCACCACGCTGAGCATACTCCCCCATCCGGGTTTCCCAATAGGCGTCTTACGCCCCAGAGGCACGTAGATGGCCTCATCAGGTAACCGAACAGAGCTGATAGTCAGCCTGTCCAGGAGGTTTCGCCAGTACTCGTTGCCCCCGTGGGCTCCCCAATCGGGGGAACACAGGACCATACGGGAACGTTCCAAGGCCACCTTGGTCAGGACCTTCCCCAGTTCACTGAACCTGGGGTTCCCGTAGGCCATCCCGAAAGAGGGCCAGTAAAATTCGTACCTGCAGTTCTTCCCCTTGCTGCAGTAAAGGTCCAGTACATGCTGTTTGTCGCTGGCAAACAACTCCACCCTCAGGTCTTCTCTAGAGTAACCCAACTCCTTCAGACCTTGGTCTAGGACTTCCCCCAATAGTTGATAGTCCCCAGTTTTGGAGGCCGCCATCATGTTCGAGGGCTCCTCCTTCGATATCCTCAGGTAGCTCGAGGTATGTTCCGACTGCTCCAGTGGCACCGACTCTCTGCCACTGCCGTGGTCCACGTAGAGGAGGTAGGGTGCTTGCAGCATCAGGGATTGTATCTGGGAGTGCTGCACGAAGAAATCGGTCCCCAATACAAAGTTGAAGGCCTCAGTGTCCATCACATAGAACCGATGGGCGATAGTCCGGGAGCCCATAGGTACCTCCAATTCACAGTCCCCGCAGCTGTGCACCACATGTCGATCCCCCATTCGTATAGCCGCGGTGGTCATGGTGTTCTTCAGGCTCCCATAAGGTAAAATTTTCTTGGCCAGTATAGATATGGTGGCGCCAGTATCCAATACCCCCAGGTATTCACGTCCCCCTAGTCGGATACGTACCCAAAACACCAGGTCCTGGGCGCCACCGGAGCGTCCCCGTCAGAACTCCGCGGGACAGGTCACCTCGGACCCCTTGTTCCGCATTTTGCGGGCCATCCTCATGAAACGGCTCCTCTTCTTAGCGTTGCCGTCATCACCACCTTTGTGCTCCCGCTTGGCCCCTTGTTCTCGCTGGGCGTGCGTTTGTGAGCGTGTGGTAGGACCAGACTGCCCTCCAGAGGGCTCGGAGTTCCCCCCTGGATTAGGGTTGGGGTTGCCTCCGTTCTTGTCCGTGTTCTTGTTGTCCTTGTCTGGCTGGCGGTTAGCGCCTCCTTCCCGTCCACCTTGACTTTTTTCTTGCCCTTGTCCACGTCCTTTCGACTTGCCCTTGCCGGAGTCGTTGCCTTTGCCTTTGCCTCCACCTTTGCCAGAGCCTTTGCCAGGATCCTCACCCTTCAGCTTCGCCGACAGGCGCTGCTTGTGGTAGCACTCATCCTCGTAGTGCTTCCTCTTCCCACAGAAGGCACAGGTGATTGTACACCTGTAGTGATCCGGCAGCTTCGCCTTGGCGCCGGTGTTCTTCTCCTGCTGCTTCCCTTGGACGACGAAGCAGTCTCGCTGCCCGCAGTCAGGGGCGTGCTGCAGGTGGCCCTGCTCGTCTCTGGCATCACACCAGAAGAGCTCCTGGACGTTTTCCATGATACGGGCATGTTTGGGGGTAGTCCCCTGCCCAGGTCTGGATCCTTGGTACCCTTTGCCATGGCTTCCAGAGCCTCCACCTCCAGGACGGTAGTTGTTCAGGTGCTGGTCGCTTTCTTTCTCCAGCGACAGCTCCAGGAGTAGTACACATAGATCCTCGTAGCGGAGGGCTCAAGCCTTGCGCTCTGCCGTTGAACGGCACTCGTCCCACAGCTCCCGAGGGAGCTTAGCCACCAACCAGAAAAGCAGGTCATCGCTGCTGTAGGAACCGGGCGTCACTCGTCCAGCCCAGTGATCCAGGTCAGCCAATAGCTCAGAGACCCTGCCAGGTTTGGGGTTGTTGGGCAGCATGGGCAGGTTCTGGATCTCGGCCCTGATGGAGAGGTCGGTTTCATAGGTCGGGTACTGCCTCTCCAAGGCAACCAACACATCGGCAAAGGTGGCGGACTTAGTCACAATCTGTTTGACCTGCTTCTCCAGGTACTTGGTCTTGCAACACTGCAGGAGCAGATCGCACTTCACCCGTCCACTAGCGTGGATTGGCCGGTCAATCGGAGAAACCGGCCAAAATTCTCAGCGAGCTCGCTGATGTTCTTGCTTGTGAACTCAGGCAGTTTCACCACGATCCTGGAGGTGGCAATAGCCTTAGCCTCCTGAGACCTGCGTCCCCCAGGGCGTCGGGTCTTCTTCTTCTTCTCCTTCTTCTTCCCACTTGGGTTCTCGGGGTCCTCCGGGTCATCGTCCTCCGAGGGCAAAGCAGAAGTCATCGACGGCGGTTCATCATCGGAGGGATCTCCGCCTAGGTCACTGGAGCTGTAGGGCTCCACATCCACCATTGCCCTCAGGGCCGTCAGCCCCAGCCGGTCCAGCTCGGCTCTGGTAGAATTCCCCACGTTACTGTAGGGTGGCTGGGCCGTCCTCGGCATGAAAGGGCTTCCAGGTATCACAGCAGGGGTCGGCATCGGTCGGCTCCTCAGACTCCCCAGGGTGTTTGTCAGCCCTGCCACCAGGTGGTTGGCCTGTACTCGATGGGGTGACATTCCCACCGTGGTAGGTGACGCTTGGGGCGGTATCATGGGCTCCAGTTTATCTCGAAGGTCTTGAGTGAGGTCGCCAACAATTTTAGAGGTGGCTCCTCGGAGCACCTTGTTGATCTCCGACCGCGTCAGGGACCTGTTGGAAGATCTCCCCGATCCTCTACTCCTGCCCCCGCATGACTCAGGTCCTCTCCTCAACCCACTCAGGGTTGCATACCCAGGAACATCCACATAGGCTCCCGTAGTGGGTAGGGGATGGTGATAGTCAGGTGCATACCATCGCGGCGCAGAACTGGAGGTCACCGGCTCACTGGTAGTAGTTGCCTCTGGAAACGCAGTGGTAGGTGGGTTCACACCATAGGCAGGGTAGGTAGGCATACCAGTAAAGCCTATGCCCTCAGCCATAGGCGGGTTGGTTATGGGTGTGGATGTTGCAGCGGCTGGGTCTGGAGTTGGGAGTGTGGTGATTGTAGGAGAGGGTGATGCCTGGAGGCCAGAAGCGCTTGGTGCGCCTTTGAAGGTAGGATCATTCGTCGGGTCGTGCCCTTGGTCTGCTCCTTCGTCTGCTATGCTTTCTCCAGCATCCTTCTCGCTCTCTCTCTTTCTCTTCACAGGATGGGTGTCCACCTCCTCGACTGAGAGGGCGCGGAAGGCCGACTGAAGTTCTTCCATCGAATCCTCCGCCACGTCCACTGGCCCATGTAAGGGCTCCGAAGATACAGCGCTAGGTCCAGGTCAAGGTTCACCAGGTGCTGGCATTGCTGGTGCCTCAGGCGCCGTCTTCACGTCGGTGTCCCCTTTCTTGGTGTCCATATTCGTTCGCCCTTCTTGCTTATATATGACTGATCTCGGCGCACTGGATGTACGGCATAGGGTTGCTGCCGGTAGGCAGAGACAGTCTGCCTCTGCTACCAGAAAGTTTTATAGTGATTTCAACACTGTGTGTTTGTTGTGCCTCTTCTGCTGCTTGCTGCTGGTGTAGGGTTTCCTGCTGCTTGTTTTTGATGAGGAAAATGTTTTATTTGCTGAAATACAACCAATCCAGGATAACCCAAGCCAGAGATAAGCAAGTAGAAGAAAATCAGGATCAAAGCATGAAGGGCTGCAGTCACAAAGAAATAGATAAAGAAAACTATCAACAATAGACCACAGCAAGTGGCATATATTGCAACTCAGGATGAAATATTTTACATGTTTGAGAAAAACTGATTGGAAAACTGCCCCAAGGGCTCACTCTCTTCCACAGTGCCATCTTGAGATGTGCACTCTTTGTTTTTGGGTCCCATAGGTGCTGAGTTGGCATGGTATGTGGCGATGAGGTCACTGCCATGTCACATGGGATATTCCTACTTAGCTAGGCTGACTGGGAATTGAACCCAGGACCTCTCAAAAAGAGGTGCCCAGCCCCCTAGGGTGCATACCACTAGGATAGCTAAGAATTCATGAGAAAACATAGATGAATTCATAGGCTCTGCCTTCAGTATATCAGTGCCTCAGCCACCCAGGAAAAGATGTTTTAGTGCCTATAGCTTGGGGATAAAGGGTTCCACACCACATCCTAATTTAGTGTTTGGTTCCATAGGTCAAAATGTGTTATCACCACTTTTGGTTGGGCCAATACTAAGATAGAAATGCCTGTGTGCTTAAAGCACCTCTAATACAACTAAAGTATACCCTAAAGCATTGGAAAAGCACTTTTTCTTACTCCAACCTCCCCTTAAAACCCTTTTGTGGATGCTAAGACTTACTTAAGTATTTTTATCTCTCTTTTGAAGCTGTAAGTACACTTTCTCAAACTAACTAGGGTTATAGCCCTAGCCCCCCATGAAGTTCACCCCTACCACTCAACTGAGCGGAGGTATCTTCCTTCATGGAGGTTACACCGAAATAAAATAGGCATTTCATGCCTTAGGCCTTGGAGGTTAAGCCTAGTGGTCTCCCACCCCAAGACCCCTATACTCAATTGTTTCTACCAGTTATTGTGGTTCTACTTTTTAACTGTTTTGAATTCAGTTGCTTGGCCAAGTCATAATCTGTGTCTGGCCTAACTCCTTTGCCCCATCTTCCTGACCAACTCCATTTCATCCAAAAGAGTGCACATGAAGTGCTTGAGGCTAATTGGGAGGCAGGAGTCATGCCAGGTTTCATATAAAAATCATTTGTTTTATTCTTTTGTATTTGAATCTTTGTATTTATACCTGCTTTGTCTATCTGCAGCCCTTCTGTGTTACACTGGATTTCAAACTATTCATTGATTCGATCCACGTCCTTTTCCTGCTCTACTTGCTGCTTTGGTTTTGGGATTTCATCATCAAAAACCTGCAGGATTTCATCAAAACCTATAGGGTCTAATCAAGGACATCTTTCTCCAACTACCCAAATCCCAAGTATCGCTTGAAATCTTGACTTAACATTTAATTCTTGCTTTGTGCGCGCGCCTATCCCACTGTGCACGCGCTCTGGTCAGCGGCAACTACTAAACGCGAATTCTCATTTTGGGTCAAAATGAATGCTGTGGGCTTTCAGGTTAAAGTAATTTAAAGCGCTGTTCAGTCCGATTACACTCCCCTGCTAGACTCGACACCCGGGAAGCAGTGAGTACACCAAGAGGGTTGGGTTGAGAAAAAATTAAAGGGACTAAACTTCTTAGACTATGGGGCTGTGGGGGTGTCTACTACACCTTACCTCTCTACCTACCTCAACCAAAGGTTGGTAAGCCCATCCAAAGGCAAAGGATGATTAAGAAAGGTCACCCCAGGTAAAGGGAAGGTCACAAGCATCCAGTAAGGGAACAAGCAAAACCCAAATGTCGGCGGGTGTTGCTCCGGGAAGGGGGGGGGGGGGGGCAACAAACCAAAAGTACGTGCCCACCGTGCACCCGGAGAGGGGGGGTGGTCACACAAACAGTGGTGCCCTCCGTGTGGCCTATCCCTAACATGACGTAAGAAACCAACGAGAATTATTCATTGGATGATATGGATAGGATAGGTCGGATAAGATCACCCTGGCACCGTAGCTTGATGGATGGATGGACTACGTCCATATCAAACAGACTTTTTCATGCTTCACAACCGTCGTTAAGCTTAAAAATGACCGCCACCCTAAAAGAGTGTGGACCCAGATTGTATACCTCCTCAAACCGTAGTTATAACCTTAGCATTAGCTTACCCTTAGGCTTCCGCACATAAGGGGGGTGACTGTCCATGACTGTCCCTAACCCTAACCCTGGCCTGATGTAGGATTAAACATCAATGGATGGATGGATAATGGATGAGGATGAAAATATTGTAATTGGATGAAATGTGATGGGATGTCTTGACACATGGTCAAGAGAAGAATCCGAATGTCAACCCAAAATGAAAAACGGCAGTAGCCCTGAACTTTAATGGGAGAGGGCCCCGGATGGATTGGATCACTTGGTGATCGGGATATGCGTGACGCACAGTGACGTGCTGAACACACGGGATGCGCACTTGTTTTTTCGCCCCTAGGGAGTGCTACCCAGTAAATGCCTTCATTTGGAGGCCGTTTTCTCTCGGCAAGCGTCGTAAAATGAAAAGAATGCTGAAAGGGTTCTTAAGGGGTCCTCGGGGAGGTTGTTCGGGCTTTGCTACCACTTGGGCATCCGGTGCCTCGAACCGACCATGTCGATTGATAAATTGATTGGATAATGATGGTGAATGTCTCATGGATGATTGACTTGGATGAATGGACAAAAAAATCAAGAAATGATGAATTGTGTTGTTGTCGGGGGTGAAAAAAAAATAATGATGCTGTCCGGTTGGGGTTACTGACGGGTCAAATCAACAAAAACAACAAAACGCCGCCCACGAAAAAATATCAACCTCCTATGCCCCAAAGCCACTATCCCGGTAAAGTGTGTAAGAAAAAAATGAAAAAAAAAATTTCTATCACCGATGAAGGGAGCCATCGACATCGTGCTTTGGCTGTAGGGGTTAGTGCGGATAGCCAGCTTTGCTAGATGCTTCCTGCTTCACCCTTCCAAGAGGGGCGGTTTTATGAAATCAAAATAAAGCGCAAAAAAAACACGGAGAAGGAGGTGTTTATACTGGCCAAGCATGGGCCTCATTGATATACAGCATGAGATTAGTTTCGAAGTACCATCAATCTTTTCAGCAAATTCAAAAACAGGGGAGGGGGGGGATGACAGCGGGGCAACATTATAGGAAAATGAATTTGTGGTGGCGTCCGTCAATCTTATCCCCCAACCCGACGAGCTATGAAGATAGGGTGAGGGGAAAAGCAAACGTAAGAATTGGTGTAAATATCGCAGCGAAAATTGGTGTGGACGCTTCGTGAAGTTGATCAATCGGGGGGGTGGTGGGAAACATCGCTAGAAGGGTTAAAATGAACATGGAGTTAGCCTACATTTTCCAACCTTTTCGAACCCCACAATGCAACCTTGCGGCCAGGGCCATAGCCGAGGCACACCCAAAATGCCATGTCAGGGCCTTAAGGGCTGAAACTATGACACCCGGATATCGTGACAATGCGCACACTCAAATGCATATACAAAAGAAAAGAGTTCCGGAGAGGGATGTGCACAACCACATGCCAGGGCTCGAAAGCCGAGACATCCTACACTCAACTAGGCCAAGGCCATGCAGGCCGAGACCTTTGAACTGAAATCATGTAGGTTTACCGCGTTCGCACATGTTCACTAGAGATGCCAGGGCTTTTGTTATGTTTTCGAGTAGCGAGCGCGCGGTCGCGCATTGAACGGGCGCAAGACTGCAGACGCTAATATGAAACATCGATGTGCGAGATAATTGTGCATAGATTTGTGTATGATACTTCGATATCTTATGGACAGGGTTTTTGTCTTCGAATTGTGGATTTGGGTTCGACTTGGTGCCTTGCTTAACGATCTTGCGTAAAATTGTCCAGGTTTAGTGAAATGAGGCAATTTTTGAGGAAATCAAAGCAACCGTAACGAGATCTACAACAAGTGGTAGCCAGTTAGGTGGTGGGGGACCGTCGAATTTCAACATCTCCATTTCTCTGGCCTACTTACTCGCCATACTGTTGGAGTACTTTGATTGTATCGATTTGATTTGAATTACAATCGAAACCATGGAAAACTTTGATGAAGCTGCAATGTTACATTTTGTCCGCAACTGCCTGTTTCAACCCGAGTCGCCGCTGCATCAAGAATTTTTGATCTCGTTGCAGCAACTAATCACAACGCTCATTACACATCGAGAAACGGAGTGGTTTCCTTTGATGTCTCATGACCTCCACAGGTTGCAAGCCGCCAATGCTGAATTGCAAGACAGGCTTACGACACACGAATTGAAATAGGGTAAGTCGCCAAATGCGCGCCGATTTTGGCCCGTCCTTCACAGTCGGCCGAAATTCTCTCAAAATTTTTCGGATTTCCTGGAAATTTCTGGATGGGTCTACAGAATGGGACCCAGGCTACTGGCCCATAGCATCAGATCCCGATTCGGTGCTAAAAATCGCCAGATATCTTGCTCGGAACAGAGCGCCCTCAGCAATTGCGCTAAAATGCGCATTTGCCAAATGACGGCTCAAATCACTGCCCGTCACAGTGGCGCTTCGTTTGTTCGCTACACAGCACCAAATCTTATAATTTGTGGTTCTGCGGGTAGATCCAGACCCAGGCTACTCGGGAGGGAGGGTCCCAGGCCCTTCGGCGATGCCGGTCCGGCTTTTGCCTGTCGGCACTGTAGCAACCCTTGCTTGAGCTTGGTGCTTTTCTTGTTTTTTGCCAATGGTGTCCATGGAGGAAACCCCCTGGGGCAGCCATCCTGGTCTCAATGAAAGCAAAAATTTTTTGTCTTTTAATTGGACAGATTCCACAAGTCTCCGGTTGGCTAAACAAGACCCATTTGCTTGTGCAATGTTGGATGAGTTAGATGAGGGCAGTGTTGGTTTGAGTCGAGAACAGTCTTCAAGTTCGGAAGGACTGTTGTTCTCCGATAGTGACGAGGTGGCAGAGTCCGAGGACGAGGGTATGACAACCAAAAAGGTTTGTGGTGAAGAAGAAGACGTTGTCCCTAGTTCCCAACCCGCTTCTGACGTGGAGATTTGTCCCAATGACATTTCTCCTCAAGAGGATCGGGTAGATGTCACCAAAGAGTTAAATCGTAGTGGCCGCCCGGTGCGGGCCGCTTCGCTTGGTGTTGGTCAATACTTAGTTGCGGCAAGGGCGGCCGCGGCATCTCGCGCTTGCGTTGAGGCAGGTCCAAGACGTGCCCGGACCGATCGTCAAAGGCGGGCCCTAAGCCAAACTGCAATGCGAAGGGCAATGACGGATGTTCAGCCTTACGATCGTAATGAGGCTGTTCCGCAATCTGCCACGCAACCCGCTCCTCTCACTTCTGCCTCTTTGCTGCTTCACAAGTACGTTGCAGGCTTCGAGAAACTACCATTACGATTTCTGCAATGCAAAGATCGCAACATGTCATCTCTAGATCGTGCGGTTGCACGGGTGTTGACCGGGGAAATCACGATTGAGCAGGTATATCGTCATGGTGTTAGCAAATCTTCGGTTAAGAAACGTATGACTAGGTTGAAAAACGGGTTGGCCACACCCGGTCGGAAACCAACGTTGCCTCGTAGCGTAGAGGAGGCAATAGTCACCTACGTGGATGACCACACCAATGCTGGTATGGCCCGATACCGAGATGAGGTCTGGGACAAAGCTGAGCAATTAGCTCGGGAGGCTAAAGTGAAATTCACCGCTTCTTGGTCTTGGTGGCGTCGCTTCAGGCGTCGGTTCCCCACGGTTGTGCCGCGCATGAAGGAGGCTATCAAACTCGAGCGGTTGCGAGCCGAAAATCCAGAGTATGTTAGGGAATGGTTCAATGGTTACCAAACCACAATCCTGGAAAAAGGTATAACCTCCCCCGAGCAACTGGTGATAATTGACGAGGCCGGTACCTTTATCGGCTACGGCAACCGGCGCAAGGTGGTGGCAACCAAAGGGAAAAATGCCGGTCGTGGTGAAAGGGAAGAACGTGAATGGATCTCGGTGTTGGCGGGTGGTACCGCCGCCGGGGTCCAACTTCCTCCCTGCTACTTGCTGCGCGCAGGTAACATCGTGGGTAATTTGGGAGAGCATGGTTACGCCATCCGCGTTCCCAAGGCATTCAACACCCATGATGGCTTCAGGGAATACGTGAAAAGGGTGTTGTTGCCGTGCGTGAATGCGACTGCGGAACGCCCCGTGATGGTGTTGACGGATGGGCACCGCAGCCGCATCAACTTGGAGGCAATTGAATTTGCCCGAAAGCACCACGTCTACATCTACCTTCTCCCGCCGCATAGCACCCACTTTCTTTGCCCTCTCGACACACATTGCTTCAGACCGATGAAGAAGGTGTTTGTCAAAGCCTTCGATGGGCACCTCAACTCGTACTGTGCAGACATGGAGCGGTTTGTTCAGGAGTTTGGGGACGTGTACAATAAAGGTGTGACCGAACCAAACCTGGTAAACGGCTTTGCTGACTTAGGATTGTGGCCGTTTTCATGGTAAAAGGTTAGCAAAAAGTTGGATGGATTCCGAGCACGGGAAGCAATGCAAAGAGCCCATGATGAACAACAGGATTCCGCAATTAGAGAGGAACTGGCGGTGGCAGCAGCCGAGAGGCCCGAACGCACGGTGCGTGTGGTGGTTGAATGGCCCGGGTCACCACGCGATGGTTCTGCTTCTCCCTTGTCTGCTCCTGTCCCGCCCACGCCCACCGCCTCTGTCCGCAGCTCTAGTGTTAGTACGTGTGTCGGTGGGTCTCCACCCGGCATGACGACTGCCGGCACGCAGGTGTCACCGGGCCTGGGGGTGCGGAAGCGCCTGTGGAAGAAAAAACGTGATGGGCCCGGTGTGTCAAAGCCCAGGCGCCTGGATCTGGTGTTGATCCGGGGCGGGGAGTTGACCAACGAGGAGGTAGTGGCGGACCTGCGTGCGGGCCAAGCGGACAAGGAACAGAAAAGGGCAGAGGTGGAACAACGGAAAAAGGAAAGGGAAGACAAGCGGGAGCAAAGGAAGAAAGACGAGGAGGAGAGAAAGAAAAAACAGGAGGAACGGAAACACGCGGCGGAAGAGAAAAAGAGGCGCGCAGCGGAGGAAAAACGGAAGCGAGAGGAGGAACGGGCGGCAGCACAACGGAGGAAAGAGGAGGAACGGGTGGCCACCCAAGTGCGGAAAGAAGAGGAAAGGGCGGCCAGGCCAAAGCGGGGAGTGAAGCGGAAGGCCGGTCCCGAACAGTGGGATGATGGGACCACGTGCCCTTGCGGCCATGATGTCGGGACCGGCCTCACTGAAAACTGGGCCCAGTGTGACACCTGCGAAGCGTGGATTCACGACGGTTGCTTTGGCTTGGAATGGGCACGGGACGGCCCATACATTGAGCAGCCTGACAGCCGGTGGCAATGTGCCCGGTGCCGGCCCGCGTCCGATGATGGAGACGATGGTGACGACTCTGACGCTGACCATTTCCAGCCCTCCATGGCTGGGAGTGATAGCGCATAAAGAGTCGTAGATGGGGGGAGGGGGGGGAGGGGGGGTGGGTGAAAAAGGGGGTGGGATGCCATGGACACCGTTGGAGAGGACAAAGAACCCAAGTGAGAGCGGGGGCAATGCCCCATACACCAAAGGTATACCTACCCCCCCATAGTGTAGCAGAGCCCAATTATGGCAGAACGCAGATTTCAGACGAATTTGCGTGCTAGCCATGTAGGTCGGGCTAGATAACACCATTTGACACGAACTATGCATGTTTTGAGTAGCGTGGATCGTCCTCTACGCGATGAGCAACTTTGTTTTTGCGTGGTGTGCCGTTTACCCCTCTCCCGAAGCGCGACCGTGATCCAACCAAAACAGAAAACGCAGAAATTCAGCTTCTGGGCAGCAAAGACCTCGGTAAGATGGCTTCCCTCCAATGGGTAAATCGGCTCGATACAGGGTAACGAACGCATTTCTAAGTAGCGTGGGTCAAGACGCACGCGTGCACATCTTTAGATTTTGCCAACTCACCGGTGACGTCACGCACCAAGCGCGACCGTGACGCGCGCACATCTGGGGACGTCATTTGGCCAGCTTTGGATAAACGGCAAGTTACCCTACACTGATCTCGAGGCTAAGCTTGAGCAACATCGACAGAAAATCGACATTCTGCAAATCGCGACGGAGAATGCGTCCGGAACCTAAGAAGCTGCCTCCGCCGACGCCAATGCGGCCTCGACACGTTCAGTACAACTCGGGCAAGACTTGAATGACTACAAAGCGGTCACGGCAGCGACTATCCAAAGGACACAAGACGAACTCTCGAAGGCCTACTTCGTCTTTCATGACTTTGTTCAATCATTCCAGGCAGATCAACCACTGTCACCTTCAAACCAACAACAACCACTCCAATATCCACCACAACATCCACCTCCACAGCCACCTTTGAGCCAGCAGCATCCACCCCAACAGCCACTGCAACAACCACTCCAATATCCACCGCAACATCCACCTAACACCCTGCCTGGGCTCCCACACTCCACTCACTACCGGAGGGTATTAAAAAAAAAACCAGAAACTGACCAGACAAAATGTAGTGAAAAACCCAGATGTGTACTTGAAACCCCCTGAATTGCACTATAAGCACCCTGCCCTAATTGCACCGCAAAACCCCCCCTCATTGTGCCAACCCCCCCCCCCCCAAATGTACCAAAAAACCCCCCGAAATGTACCAAACCCCCCCCCCAAAAATGAACCAAAAAACCCCCCGTACAGCCCCCAAAATGTACCCCCCCCGGGTACATTTGGGGGGGTTTTTCTGGTACATTTTAGCCGAGGGGTTTTTTGGTACATTTTGCGCCAGAACCAGGGGGGTTTTCGTACAAAGGGGAGGGTTTTTTTGGTATTCACCACCGGTGGGGGGGGGGGGGGGGGGGCTGCGAACAATTAACTAGCTGGGCTGTTTCCAGGCAACCATGCTGGTCCCCGGCCAGTCCCCAAAATGAGGCCTATTGTCCGCCCCAAAGTGGCGGGAGTATCATGCTAGCCAACTGCACTCATTGTTGCGGGCAATTTTAAATGACCCCGGCCGGAGAAAACAACCAAACTGGCTCTTGGACTTGGCAGACCATTTTCTCAACCCCAGCCCCCAACATCCTGGGGCTCCCGAACCCCCCCCCCCCTTCAGAGCAAATTTCTGGTCGGCTTGCTGATCTTCGTTGTCAAGCAGGGGGTTTGGATGGGCAGGTCGACGAACAAAAAGATGGAAGAGGTGGGGTCTGAAGCAATGATAGCTGCAAAATGCTGCAACACAAGACAAAGCAATCGAATCCAATGTTCTTCCAGTTTCCATGAGATAAGAGGTCGTAATGACTTGAATGAAATGCCTGCTGGAGAAAAGATTACCAAATGGATAGAAGCCTTACACAAACACAGGATAGAATGAAATAACCAGTTGGTTTCCGACGGTTATCTTGCTTGATATCCCCACCCAGTCAAAAGCCCACAGCTAACTCCTGCATGCTCGCAGCGGAATGAACATCTGTGGCCGTTGCACACAAGCAGTGGTGGGACACGCAGAAGGTAGCAGGGTTAATAGAAGGAGACAACATTTCCCAAGCACCCTGGGGGAAGCGGGGATGCACAGTGCACACAAACAAGAGACAACATTTTGTTCTAATCAAGATGAACAAGTAGTGTGCATGCACATCATGTGCACTGTGGGTAAAAGGAATCTTTGATCTGTGATCACCTGTTTACTACTCCAAAAAACAATTTTGTGGGCATCCTCAGATCACTTGGATTTCAAGCATCTCAGGATGCTTTTGTGGATGTGCAAAAATTCCATGCAATATCTAATCTAAGTGTCCGGCGACTCCAAGTGTCATCAAAAGACTTGGTTGGGGTGCCAATTCATAGAATCAAGATTCAAATCATCAATTTAAGGCTATTCTGTTGTTGGGCTTCAGATGAACCGCAAATGGTCAACAACCTACTTTGGCATGTGAAGAGATATGCGACCCTTCAATTTCAGGCAAATGCTTGAAAGCCCTGCTAGCAGACAACCGTATTCTCAATGCATACAAACCTGTTAGCTGATGTACAGCACCGCACGTTGAACATCAAAACAGCAGCCCGACAACACAGAGGCAACACAGGGAAATTACTACACACAACACCTTCATGGCCTCAGTATGAGTGCAATCTAGCTGTCAGAGAGGGAGAGAAATTAAGGGCAATGCAGGGCAGGCAGATGATGGTGCCAGCTGATTTGGCCAAATATTACGATGCTGCTGCTGCTGCTGCTGCTGCTGTTCCTGGTGTCATTGGAATCTGCTGAGGAGAACTGATGCAAAAAATATAGTCGACCATGCCACTCTAAATCCAACCAAAATAGCCAAACACAACCCCGAAGAAAAGGCATTGACAACCTGTGCTGCATTTTCAAGTTTTTGAGGGTGAAATTCACTCTGGCTCAAAATTGTACCCAAGTCATCAAGCCTTAAAATTCAAGCAGTCTGTTATTGCCACAGATTTACGGTGGAGATCTGGCAGTTTTGGATGTGCCAGTATCAATGTGCCACCGTTCAACCTGTCTGTCAGCAGGCTTTCATGAATGACAGTGAGGTCAAACGCAGTGTCTGCTTGCAATGTCCTTCTTCTGGTCAGAAGTGAGACGAATCGGTAACAACATGCATTGTTTGTTTTTTTTACCATGTCTCTTTGTGTCCAGGTCCCATACATGTCACCCACACTATTCAGGAAAGAAACCGAAAACCTCACAAAACGCACAATTAGAAGCGGAATCACGTTTGGGTGTTGTGGCGCACCCCAGGACTATTTTCTAGACCCCATGGCCGGGCCTTCGAGAGCTGTCTGCCAGCACTCAGCGAAAGGGAAGCGCACAAGGGCCCAAGTTGAATGCGGTTTGCACTGCCTGATACGGCCTTGGGGCAGGGTTGAACCTTCTTGACATATCTCAAAGCCTTCAACACGCCCAGAATCAAGTGGCGTGTGCCCCATTTTGCCGCCGTTCGTTTGTTAGACAGCGTGGTCGTGTGTGACGCCGAATAAAATGGTGGATGACCATTACCCCCCCCCCAACATCAGGCCTCAAGGTTCCCGAGAGGTGCCACCGACAATTGATGCCACAGCCACACAGCGAATGCAGGAGGTATACCAAATCCTAGTAAGAATCATTCTACTGCTCACTGCGCGCAGGCGTTTGTGGTTGTGATTTGCGCTTCACCTCAAATTTCCCACGATGGCGGCCCCGGGTTGCTGCTACATACAACGCTGAGCCAGGTCCCAGACGCCTCCTATGTATGCGCTCGGCGAAGCAGCAATCGCAGGACCGCATGGAGACATGCCGCTGAGAATGCCCATTGTACCTCTAATTGAGTGTGACCTAAACAAGCTGTGTGACCTGCGAGGGTGGGAGATGAGGGGTGTCGGTGCGAATGGCAGAATTACTTGCTTATTTGCTGGCTTGGGCCTCTGGGGTCCACCAAAGCCGTACAGCAAGTCCAAGCCTATAAAACCTGCTCACGGGAGGTGGGAAATGCGTAGCCAGTGCCAGGAGTTGAAATCACTGGCAAAGGCCACAAATACCACTTGGGCCCAAAGACTTGCTGAACATTTCGCCATGTTCCTATGTCCCAGAAGCTGTGATCCGACTTTTCGAACATCTCAATTGTTGTCTGCAAAGGATTGGATGCGGCAAGGGGAGCGAGGAAGTGACGACGGATCCATGGCATGACTTGACACGACATGGCATGATATCAGGAACCCTCCCAGGGGGCCTCGGAGCTAGGACGGCGCCAAGCCCAATGAGCGGGCATGGGAGGGCGTCTAAGGGTTTTGTGTGAGAGTGCGGTGGGTAGCGTCGTTATGTCGCGTCGTGATGCACAGAGGGGTCGAGGGGTGGATACTGCAGGCCAGCGGCCCTAATCCACAACTCCCCTCCTCTTGACTGGGAACATGGGCTTATCCAACAACAACAACAACAACAACAACAACAACAACAACAACAACAACAACAACAACAACAACAACAACAACAACAACAACAACAACAACATCCGTAACCAGTTTGTCACCAGGGCTTGCGTACCGCTCCAGGGATGAGACCCTTGCATAGACTACTTTACATTCAGTTACCTACCTACCTTACCTGTTGGCATATATGCATACATGAATGGGCTTCTCCTCCCTTTAAAGCATGCACACCCTCCCATCCTTTGGATCAGGGACATCCAGCCCCCCCCAGCCCTTCTGCAACAGGCACACTCTGCCATCCTCTCACTGCGGGACAGCCGTGTTCTCGCTCCTGTTAGAAATGCACAGCCCCAGTCCCATGGATGAGGGATGTTCACTTCTCTCGCCTCTGATACAGCCATCCTCTTAGTAAGGGTCATCCATTTCTCCCTGTTGTGACTATGCCCTCGTCCCCGCTCGAGCATAGCAGCTCTGCAGTGGACAAGGGACATCCCATGCATACGTTTCATGTGGACTCGGGTGCCCTCTGCTCCCCACCTGTTGCAGTAGTGTCAGGACTTTAATTGGATTGGTGGTGTGCAAGCACCAATGGTCCCCAAGAAAAATTTCCTGCGCTGTGGCATGCTGCGGCATGCTTCAAGCTGTAGGTGGGGGGTAACCTTTGAGACGATCGTGTCTTAGGATGCATCCCAACAAACTGAAGGCCAAAGGAAGCAAGGAACAAATTTCAGTGTGCTGTGGCATGCTTCAAACCCCCCACCGACAGGCCCCTGAAACAGGTGCTGCGGCATGCTGCGGCATGCTTCAACCGTTGGTGCAACCACTGGTGTGAATGTTCAGAGGGGGGAGAAGTGGAAATCCATGATTAAGAGGACTCAGTCACCGCTGCGGGGGACGCGCTACATGTCGGTGTTGATGGGTTTTGGAGGCCTCCCGTCAGCGCCGGGGCCCGAGGGCAGCTCAGACGGGTCGGCAGGCGTGCCTGAGGCGGCGGCTCCCAGCACAAGCCCCTCCAGAGGGCATGGGGCGGCAGGAGAGAAGACTTGACCTGGCCAGCTTGGTCCCCTGTGTCGTGCAGCGCTCACAGGGGTAGCTGAGAATATTAGGGTGGAGGGTAACCCGCACCCATAACCACGCAGCTCCCCCTCTGCATATTGGCAGCCTGGACCTTGAAAGGCCTCTACCCCCCCTGCCCTCTTTTCAAGCAGACAATTATTCCCCCCCACCCTTCCAGATGATGAATCCCCACTTCCCTCTGAAACCGTGCCTGATGGGCGCCAAGTGGGTGCCTAGAGGGCTCCTAGAACCCACCATCTGAATAATGGCTCAAGGACATCCACTGCTCCCCTGCTCTGAATGTCTGCCATGGGCACTACGAAAAAGCACTCCTCTCCATGTCCTTAGAAATTTACCATCAAAACTTGACCCATGTGTCCATTTGCAGTAGGAAGAAGCCTCCTCCCATGTCCTTAGGAATTTATCATTGAAAGCACATCATTCTACCTACTTCCACACCCATTCTTTGCTCATTTGCACCATAAAAAAGCACTGCGTGCCATGCCCATGTTGTATGAAACAATTCACACCAGCCTGCACGGGAGTTAGGATACTAGTGGCCTTGGTATGTCTGGCTCTAAATTTGTGAGCCTGCAAGGGGCAAGTAGTGGCCCTTCCTACATCCAACACGCAAAGAAAAGAAGCCGCAAAAAGGCATTACACCCATACATATTCCTTCAACCAGAAGGCCAGTAGTTCAGAAAGGATGTGCACACCATGTGACACATCAAACCCAATGGAGTCATCATCATCAACAAAAAATTCCTCGCTACCCTCATCACTATTGGAGTTATTATTGCTATTGTAGCTATTGCATCTAGAACTGCCACGGCTACTACCACAACTACTTGTAGGGCTACAACTAATGCACCACCATGGAATTCTCACCGCAAAGAATTGTTGCCCATTGTTCACTGATTTGGTGCCTTTTGGTACTTGAGCCACTTTCCACATATCAACACTCATGGGCAGTCATCCCAAGGCAAGGCAAGGGTATGTCAACTGTGCCGGACCTTGAGGGGGTTTGCACCTTGAGCTTAGAGGCCTCCATCGCCCAAAACATTTCCTTAATGGCAAAATAGCACGTCAAGCTTCACACCCAATGGCGCGGAGGACAATGTGGCTTCAAGGAGGAAAGCATTCTTCCATTTAACAATTCTAGAAAAGCCAAATTTGGTCTGGGGTTAGCTCCACCATGAGCTCAATGGCCACATCACTTTGATACCTCCCCTCTTTAGGGACGTTCGGAAAATAACAGTTATGTGGCCAGCCTCAAGATTGCAGAGGTTCTATAGCCACTTTGATTCCTTCCCACTTTGGGCAACCCGAGAAAACAAGGGTCACATAGTCACATAGTCACATACATTGATACTTCCCCTCTTTGCTCCGCCCCCCCCCTCCCCCAAGAGGGAGGGGTTACATAGCCACTTTGGTACCTCCCCTCTTTGGGGACCCTGAATGCAGTGGTTATGTCGCCATTTTGATACCTCACCTTGTTGGGGACCCTGAGAATACAAAGATTATGCGGTCACTCTGACACCTCCCCTCTTTGGGGACCCGAGGACACAAGGCTATGTAGCAACTTTGATACCTACACCCCCAGAAGGCAAGGGTCATAGAGTTCCTTTGATTACTCCCCACTCTAAGCACCCCAAAATGTAGGCTTCATGTTCCCACTTTGATTCCTCCCTACTCTAAGAAGGCGGGTATTATGTTGCCCCCCCCCCCCCCCCCCACACACACACACTTTGGGGACCCTGAGAAAGCAAGCGTTATGCAACCACTTTGATGCCTCCCCTCTTTGGGCCCTCCTCTGTGGGGATCCATGTGAAGGCTTCACTGTTGGGAGTTGTTTCAAGGTGTTGTGTGCTAAAATGGCACTTCTCGACGCCACTTCCTTTTATTGTGATTGTTTGCACTTCAGGCCCTTCACGCCCATTTCAAGGGAGTGATACGAAGTTTGTTTGGATTGTCAAAGCAATGAGACAAGGTCTGTTTGTTTACACTTTGAGGAAACCCCTACTTTTGCCCTAGCCCCCTATCCGCCCTCAATTGCTGCATTCCGTGCAAAGATTGGGGCTTGCCATTGCATAGGGTCTGCTACAAAATTCAGCAGATATCATTGTGTCATTTGTAGTCGGCAAGAAATCGCCCCCCGACAACCCCTTTTCCCCTTGCAACCCCCCCCCCCCCCTCTAGGCAGCCCCCCTTCCTCCTCCACCCCAACACACCTTCTTAGTCGCTCGAGAGTTGCACCTGTGCACCTCCTTCCTTGCTTTTGCTCGCTCGAGAGACATGCACATGTGCAAGGGTAAATGATTTTAGCGAACCTTTTTTTTGGGAATGGGGGCCTTTGGCCCCCTTCCCAAATGTTGGCACTTTCGTCTGCAACATGCCGATAGTGTCTACAACAAACCGCATCTACGATGTGGCAAACCGCATCTACAAACTACAAACCGCCTTCTTGTGTGCATAGCTAACCCCGCCCTCCTCGCCGTGCACCTCCTATACCCCCCCCCCCCCACACACCCCTATGCACCTCCGGGGTGCGAGGTGCGGGTCCGACATGATGGCGGTTTTGTGCATCGTGATTGCAACCTTCAGTGGACCTACTCTGCACTTTGACTTGTATACTTTTTGGCAATCCTTCAATTGATGTCTCAAGCTCCGGTTGCAATGTTTGAAACACCAAAAAAGCACAACACAAAATAGGCTTAAATCTACAAGCTTAGAGTAGAAGCCGTATGGGAACTCCTAAACATGCTCACCTCCCTTGGGTTTGGTGAGAGGCAGATTGGGCTTTGGGTGCATGAACTTCGTGGGCATCATGTAACGGGGTACTTTTGTGTGCCGCAATTTCTGCGGGTGCCAAAGGCCAAAATTTATTTCTTGCAAAGAGCAAGAGCTATAGAGGGAACGTTAGCGCACTAAGTGCGCACCGAGCATGCATTGGGCATAATTTCCCCCTATTTCCCCCCAGTTCTCCCCTCCTTTTCCCAAGGAGGTACCCTCAGCACAATGCAACCATTTGGGGGTCTGGCACAGGTAATGTAGCCATACTGGTTTCTCCCCACTATGGGCACCTTGAGAAGGAAACCATGTTGATTTCCCACCTCCAACCGTTTGGAGGCATATGTCTAGGAGAAAAGCATTGGGATAGATGGCCAGAACATTGATTTGGATGTTGGGCATGCCAAGTGCGCCGGGGGTGCGCCGGGCAAATGTTACCTCATAATAAGAAGAAAAAACCACCACGCAATAGCCATTTCAGGTACTTGTCCACAAAAATGGTACCAAATAGGGTCAAACATTGAGCTGTCTGTTGCTGCCCTCAATCCCTACAAAGGAGAAACTATGGCCCCAACTCAATGTGCAAAAAGTGGCACATCTATTTGATGAGCTGACTTATTCCAAAAGCAGGTGTCCAAGGGGAGCACCTGCCATCGGCACCATCAACAATGTCACACGAAAAAAACAGCTGTTCCTTGTGACCCTTCACGTGCCCCAAACCCCAAAGACTACAAGCAGCCCTGGCCCAGACACTGTATACTGCTTCATGTGGCTGCTCCCTCTGCCTTGTCTCCTCCTTCATGACCTCGAGATTGGTAATCGCACTTGCCAGGGGGGGTGGGCATCAAAGGTAATGTTATAATCAGCGGCCCCTTTCTGATATTCGCACTGGTTCAACCGGAGAGCGGAGGTAGAAACTCGCTGTCCCACACTCACAATGGTCTAGTGTCTGCGATAAAATGGGGGGGATGGGGATGGGGGCTACTACAAGGACAGAATTCTCAAACAATCCCCTCCACAGTCACCAAGCACAGCAGGAAAGCATGCCTGGAGGATAAAAGGACCCGTTTGGCCTACATTGTTTTTTCAAAAATATCCCAGAACCCGCTGTGCGATGGGGTTGCCGTCGTAGACTAGCAGGTGCTTGTGCAACAGGGAGATGCACCGTTTTCAATGTTGTTGTAATTTGGGGTTGCAACAATCAAAAAAATAACTTAGGTTATGCCAGACAAATTCTATTGACCAGCTGTTCATGCGTAATCTCTCAATTCTTTGCCCATGACTGTGGTCCTCTCTGAGCTGTGCATCATGGACAGCCCCCCCTCCCCTCTGATCAGGAAGAGTACCCTTCCACACACCCTGGTAAAAAGGGGCGGTCAACTCAGAATTGCATATTTGAAAACGGAAAGCATTCTAGTGTAAATGAACAAAACTGCGGTGATTTCATTCCCTTTGTTGGACTGGGTGAAAGGGCCAGGCATGGTGGTGCTCCTGGCTTGACCATTTCTGAGGGGTCTTCCAAAAAAAATGTGGAAAAAGGGAGGACATGTGGGAGATCACGAAGCACACATTGTTCCATCACCTGCCTGATCCTGTCGCAGGAGCTGTAAGGCGCAATGAGGGTAGGACAGACCGTGTTATCGCATACAAGGCGCATGTGGAAACCCCAGAAAAACAGCAGTGATCCCCCAAAGGTGCCTGCGACCAGAATACTTGCCAGAAAATTGATGTAGCACATACTCAACTTGTTGAATGAAGTGTAGTACACCGTGTAGTAAACCTGCATGCGGAAATGCTGTGTGATGCAGAGGTAGCAGCATTTGGGAGCCCACCCTGCTTCTCTCACCACTGCTTACTGCACGCCACATGGGCACACAAGATACACTCCATCTCCTCCAAAAATTGCGGTTGTTGTTGTCCCAATCATCGCCAAGCATTCAACAAGCATTCTAGAAATCTTTCAAATGCTCCAGAAGAGTATGAGTTGGGGTGCGTGTCACACAGATACAAGGAGGGGGAAATTTTGTACAGGAATTATCTCGCTGGGGAAATTTCGTTGTGGGGGATTTTGCCACCCTTGGAATTCCCACAGCTCCCAACTGGCTCACGCACACCATAAGTGCAAGCCCATGCTCCCTTCAGAGGCAGAAAGATTTGCAAATCAAATGGCCACTGAATGCAGCATTAGTTCACAACACCTGAAAGAATCTGCTGTTCCAAACACTTGCCCAAAACCTGTGGACCCACAGTATGCATTGCCATTGGAATCTTCACTGCCCTGTCAACAACGCTAAATTTCGCCAGGGGGAATTTTCGCCACCTTCCTGAAAGACGAAAATTTCCCACAAAATCATCCCCGCCCGAAATTTTCCCTCCCCCTATATTGCCGGGTCCACCAATTTCGCCTCCAAGACGGTTGCCCTTAAACTGTGCAAACAACTTTTTGGGTCCCATTTTGGTCCTGAGCTGGGCCTTGCCCCAAAGAATCTTGTTCTTTTCTGGTGGGGAAGATGTCAAAATTGGATTCTGAGGTTTGAAGTACCAGTTGTACCCTTCCAGACGGTCAGGTCGTGTGTATCATGAACCAAAGATGGGTGTTACTCGAGCCACCAGCTCCCAGTTCCATTACCCACAATGCCATGCCCAGATTGCCCAGTTCCCGAATGCTGGTGCAACACTTGAGAGGCTCCATGCTTAGCGAACACCAGTCCCATACAGTGAGGCAGTGTACGGCAGGATCCCCACTGCCCACTGCCCCATGCAGTGAGACAGTGTACTGCCGCCCCTCTTGCAACTGGGAGTACTGTCCCAAGGGGGGGCATCAGGGCCCATCGGTGGTGTGGGTGAGATTTTGTGGTCCACTTTGGGGAGGAACCTGACACTGATTCACCCCCCTTCAAAATGTTGAGGAGACCCGGACCCGCCACTGGCGTGTCTTCCTCAGGGGACCGCCTCGTCAGGGGTGGCAAAGGGACGGGGTCTTCATGGTTTGCCCTCAATTTTGTTGATGTTGACCCCTGTCTGGGCGGCAGCACGGAAGCTGGCACGACCCATCCATGCCCCTCGGGGTGGCGACCAGGCAATTACAAAGGTAAAAGGGGAGAAGCCCCGCCAGAGACAGGACCAGAGCAGCGATAGCAGCCCACACCTGGACGCTTGGGGGGGGGGGGGGTTCAGGACCGGGATACCCAATTCATGAGGTCCCAAAAAATTACGGTCCGAACGGAAGTGTTCGGTGGGCAAGGCATTCGTTGGACATGGGGGGGGGGGGGGGCAATTGGAAGCAGCGCAAAGCCTCGGCTTGGCCACACCTGTACTCTTGGGCCCCGCTGTGAAGGGGGCGGGGGGATGGGGCGTAATGAACGGTTTACACAGGTCCAGACCCTATTTGGTTGTTTGCCCCAGCTGATACCCTGCAGACTCTGCGCCGACTCTCACCCTTGTCCTTGAAAGTAGCAGTAGCAATTCAACGCATCCGCCGTCGGTGTGGTGCCATGACACATGGACTGAGATGGGAGGAAGCAGTAGAGACGACGTACCCCCGTGCCGGCAATCCATGCTCCACAGAGGGGAATGTACATCAAGAACAAGAGGAAATACTTCTGATTGTTGAAGCCGACACAGTTGTTGATCCACGGGCAATGGTGGTCCATTTTGAGGACGCACCGGTTGCAATCTGAACAATGATGCGACCGGTCCGGTTTGTAGACCTGAGGACAGAAAAGGCAGGCTGGAACGGTGGGGCAGAAGGTGTTTTGCACTTGGAAAATGAGGCGGGACCATCCCGTGGCCTCTGGCCTCATGTATAGCCGGTAGATATTGACCCTTGGTAACTAAGTGGGCCCGGAGGGCAGGGACGGGGGGGGGGGGGGGGTCGCGTACCCGAACTGAGGAGACGCCCCCCCCCCCCCGTGGTGAAGGGTGGCTTTTGGTAGCGAAAGCAAACCAGAAGAAACTGGCGCCAGCACCTGGTGCCCCACCCTCCTGTCCCTCCGGCCTTCCTTGCTCGAAACAAAGCGCGCCCAATGTTCAGTACGTTCTCAGGAGGCCATTCTATGCTCCGAAGGGTCGGCAGCGGTGCCTACGTATCTGCACCCCCTGCCGCGGCACCAGTCGATGCACCAACTGGTACAGAGTGCACACGCTCCAGGGTACGCGCAATCCACGCGAGGCAGCGCATTGGGTTGTGGCCGCGTTCGTTCTGTTGACCTGTCATACTGGAGCACATCAATCAATAGGAAGCATGAGGCACACGTACGTCCCCACAGCGGACATGGACGGGCCCAGCACTCGTTGCAGAGGCCCGGAACCATACAAAATCGAAACTGACTGCCTGGTTTGAAATCGGCACACAGGACATACTCTTCTCCGAACCCCCTGCCTTGAGGTTGCAGATGGTGTTTTCACAACGAAATTTGTGTGGTGCATCAGTCAACCAGCCGGGTTGTCTGTCTGTTTGTGCAGGACAGGCACGAAAGCAACTGATGTCCTGCCGAGCGGGGCCAAGATGCAGGGCTCCATAAAGAGGATGCGACATGGAAACGCTGGGGCCTGGAAATGCTAGATTTTGGGATGGAAATGCTGGGATGTGGCATGGAAATGATAGGATTTGGCATGGAGACGCTGGGATTGGGGATGGAAACGCTAGGATATGGTATCAGTGCAGATTGGCCAAAACATTCCCTGCAGTGTACAGCTGGTTTGCTGGTTTTCACGGAGGTCCTGGGCCTGCTGGTATTTGTCTACAGTGCCGCTTCGCCTGGAAAACTGTGGCGGTTGAGGCGTACGGTGCTCCAGGTTTCGGATTGGGATTCAAAATCTCCGTTTCAATTGTCCAAATTGCCCGAATCCCCTGGAATAGACGGGTGAGGGCGGACACGCCAGAATTTTCTTGGTCATCGGACACAGGGGGCCAAAGAGAGAGAGGCAAGAAAAGGGTGTCGGAGGTGATGTGTCAGCACTCCCAAGCAGGTTCAATATGGGTTCCTCAACGGGTCTGTGGTCAACCTTGCACTTGCGACAGTAGCGTCGGGCCCCAGAGCTCTTCTGCTGGAACGTCACCCCTGGCATCAGCTTCTGGGCACTGTCACCGTTGTGGCGATGCCCGACAGACGGTGTGCTCTGGGCCACAGGCCCCATCTCTATTGCCGGAGCCTCCCTGTGGAGGAGTGTGAATGGGTGGAGATGGGTTGGCTGAGTGTGTGCAGACGAGTGGGACGAAAGGGAAACACCAAAATGATACGCAAACTTTCAGAATGAGCTACCCTTCTTCCGACACGCGCCCCACCTCCCAAACCTTACGCATTTTGGTGTCTTAGCTCTAGCTTTTCCACTGAACCTGCAACAATGGCATACCAGTCGGTGCCTGCATATTCCTCCTCCCAACCGGCATAGACGTACCCCGGAGCTGTGAACGACGCCTTAAAAAACGACGTCAGCAGAAGCCCCATCAGAAGAATACACACGCCACTATATAGAGCCCCCTGAAATATCTGTAGTTGCAGGAAAGCAGAGGGCAGAAGGCAGGAGGAGGAGGAGAAGGAGGAGCAGGAGGAGGCCCTTCCTGGTCAGATGGTCTGGACCTCAGCATGGGTTGCCAGAACACACTGGTTCCTCATAGCCTGCCCCCGGTTGTACCAGTAGTTCTGTGGGTTGCTGCAGTTTTGAGGTGCATACCCCTGGGTCCTTTGGGCCACCCCTGCTCACCTGGCGGTTGGTGCGGTGGTTCGATAAGTCTCTCAGGTTGATCAACGGGTTGCTTTTGTTTTTGGTTTATGCCAAAGAGACCTCTTCAGGATCGCCCTTCAGGCCGGTGGTCACCGGCCAACCGCTGGCACTTCACCCCCAAAAGCTGTTGGCACCATCCATTGCCGTCGGCTGATCGCCAAATGCTGTGAGTAAAGGTACAATTGCCGGTAGTCATCATCTGGGGGACACCCCAGGGCACGAGTCCCATGTCTGAGGCCCCGAGGCTCGCGCATGGGTATAGGGGGGCTTCCAGGCATCGGTGTTCGGCCGGAGGGTTCGACCCATCAACCCTTGGGGAGTGTTCGGATGCCCTGGCTTCACTCGCAGCGGCACCCACCCGCTCACCGACTGATCAACACAAAGAAAAAAAAAGGGGAAAAATTGTCCGGCGCCTTTGGGGCCAGGAATAGAACCCTTCCCCCCAAAACCACCAACCCACTGTTGGCCCACCCCCACCCCCTGGGGGGGTTCATCGGAAGGAAGCACCCACCATTTTGAAAAAGGCAGGCACGCACCTCCTCCCCCCTCCGGGGGTAGGGGAGTCAAGGCACTAAGAAAAGGCCTGGTAAGGCCAGAGAATCAAATAAGGTAAGGAATACAATATACATGGTATAGAGCCAAGATATATCTGCCACTTGTCCATGCCTTTGATGCATCCAATACTCACGGGAAATCCACATTGAAATACTCCATTGCTCAAGGGGCATTGATGAAAACGGATGCGTAGACCAAATACCCATCTGGCGCACCAGACAGTAATCTGGGTCTGGAGTCCATATCTGATGACGCACCGCCACGGCATGCAAATTCAAAGCAAGTGCACACACCCTCTGGGAAAGTTGATCGAGGTGGAGCATATGGTACAGCATACCGCTCACAATGCTGTTTCCTGAGCTCTGTCAAAATTCACTGGGATAAATCATGCCTTTGCCAGCAGCTTACAAGGGGGATACCTACGGCTTTTGTAGTGGATATAGCCACCCACAGGGTGCACATGTTGCAACGCCACGTATTTTGCTTGCTTGCCCACATCAGCCAAAAATTCAAAACTTTGCCGCTGGAAGGTGTATATAAGTGTTTGGGTGGAGTGAAGGAATTGACCATGCGGCGGTAATCGGTCATCAGGTCTCTGAAAATTTCCGACCGCCCGCTCATCGTCGGACAAAAGAGAAAAGAGGGAGGACTGAGAATCAGTGGATTGGCAACAGATAGGTTCGGTGTGCTGCGTCCGGTCGCTGTAACCAGCCCATGATCGTCATCACTGGCAGTTCAATAGTCAAGATCAGTGGTCAGTGCAAAAGTGTTGCACATGTCCGCGAGAATGGGACACTTGTCCAAATTCGCTGAATAGTGTTGTGCTCCAGCACACGTCCCCTCCTTCCTGCTGTATCTCTTAGGTGCTCTGGCGTTGAGGTTTGGGTCACTACAAAGATTGTCAAGTGGTGCGCTATTGCTTGTGGTCGCTGGCCCCAGTCAGCCACTCTGGGGGAATGTTTGCCCGGCGCGCGCCCGGCGCGCTACTTTTCTATTACCTATCCCAACTTCAGCCCCAGATTTACCCTCTCATGGAGAAGCCCCCCAAGTAGACCACGTTGGACTGCACACATTATCTACAAAGCATGTTGCATAATATGGCAATAGCTGTGAATTCAACAACTCCAAATGTCATTTGTATTGTACTTAACAAACAACATTGGTCCCACAAGTGTGGGTGTCAATACATTCAGCACAATAGTGCTCTTCACACTCACCACAAACTGTGATGATGGAACGCTTCTGACACAACACACACACTTCTGCCTCATCCTCTGCCTCATCTTGCATGGTGGCCGAGTTGCTTTTGTTAGTCCAAACATGAGGCGGGACATGGTCCCATGGTCCATAGGGGGGGTGACGTGGGGTCCCCATGGTGGGGAGAAATCAATATGGCTACATCACCCCTGCCTTCTCGGGTTCCCCATGGTGGGGAGAGATCAATATGGCTACATCAGCCCTGCCTTCTTGGGGTTCCCATGGTGGGGAGAAAGCAACCTAGTAAGGAGTGGATGTGGTGGAAACGAGCAAAAAATGGATGAAAATGGGTGAAACTGGGTGAGAATCCAAATATACATCAAAATAGGTGTTTTCAAACAACAATGATGCCTATAATATCACAAAGTACGGGGTTCTAGGATGGCTAGACGTCCAAATAGTTGCACTGTGCGCGCACTGCGCTTAGTGCACCCCCTAAAAGGTCACCGGTGGGGCACGGGTCAAAAAAGATGCCCGGCGCGCGCCCACCGCGCTAACACTCCCCCTCTAGGTGGGGAAGCAGCGTGTCGTTCATAGAACCGTGGCAACATATGGGAAATAACGTGTGATGTAGCTGTGACCGCGCAAATGTGTGGGAGATATGTGGGAGACAACATCCTCTGACCATGCAAATGTGCGTGGGGAGATCGTGCGTGATGCACCTGTGAACATGCAAAACACATGCGTGATGCACCTATCACCCTGCAAACGTCTGGGACCATGACCATGCACACGTGTGTGATATGATGTGTGATGCACTTATGAGCTTGCAAAGCGTGGGCAATCAAAACTACATTTCAAAAAAAAGTCTTCCTTGTGGCCAAAATGAAGAGAACGTTTACTGACAGAACCAACATTCGTCCCTGTGTGATGTAGCTGTGACGATGCAAACGCGTTTGAGATCATGATTGATTGCAAGGCAGCAATCTTGCCCTTCATTGGTTAATCCCCCAGGAGGTGGTACGGACGCACCTGGTTGGGACAGGGGCAGGGCAGGATTCGGGGCAGGGTGAAGGACACACACCATAGCCTGCTGAAAAAGGACCAAAACAAAGCAATAGTGGTAAGAGAACAAGATCCATAATATCAGCAGCGCTACGCAGAAGACGGGGCAGTAGCTGACAACGCAACAGCAGACGTCGGCATTGTTTTGCAGAGGTTGCGACAGACAGTTTCTGCAGCGCATCTGATGAGGAGCGGGCGATTACGGAACGGCAGAAGGTTTGGGGCAGGGTCCAGGGTTCAGGCCCAGTGTTTGCCTTGGTTTTGTGGGGGTCTTTATGTTGCAACCGTTGCTTGCAGGGCTGCAAGCCGCGCCACACTTTTGTTTCGCCATCGCCAAGGCCCACACATTGCAATGTGAGCCGCTTGAGCAGCTTCATCCGCTGAGCAGTCAGTTGCCAACCTTCAGCCACTGGGGGAGGCAGCGGTGCTATGGACGACGGTGGCAAACGTGCAGCCCAACCGGGAAAACCGTTCGGGTTTAACATGAACGAAGATAGGCCCCCGCAGCTTTTGGGTGACCTCCGTTCGACGATGTGCCCACCGATGCGCAGCATCTGGAGCGAAGGCATGCCCCAAAAGCGCCGCCTACAAGACTCAGTAATCCCATCCAGATGGTCTGTCAGGGCAGGCGCGCGGCAGTGGTGAGGTGGGGGCATGGAAAATGGGGACGTACACCACGAAAGTGGCACGATGCAGGCAAGCAACGGCATCCATAGACCATCTGCGGGGGTGCCTCTGGTGCTGGGGGGGTGAGGGGCACCGGCGGTGCCTTTCGGACTGATCTGAATATCTGCGCCAGCGACCGCACAGGGGTTGTGAAGCAACGGATACTTAGCTACCATATGACCCCCGTGACACAGGCCATACGGTCATCGCTCATCATTTTCCAAACCAGTGCTGAACGTTGCCTTGAATTCACCCACACGGGCTATCGAATGTTTCGTAGGCTGGTTTGAGTTAAGAATCTGCCTGCCTGTCAGCATATCTCATTCCATAGCATTCGGGTCAGCTCGACCCCCCACCGGATCCCAATTAGCACACCGTCTCTTCAGCGGTAACTCCAGCACATCGCAGTCATGGCCACTGTCACTGTCCCCACTCATGATTGATTCGTTTGTCTCTTCATTCGAGCTGTGACTGTCTGAGCCCCCACTGTCCACATCCCAGACTGACACTGGCTCCACATCGCACTCTGCGACTGCACAGGGGGGGGGGGGTGACCGAATTAAAAAACAGACAAATGCAAACCACAGGTAATGCACAGGGGAGGGGGGGGCAATATGTCGGCACCTGGGGGACGGGGGGCCACGCACAGTACGATCACAGTGGCCACGCCAGGGGTGTCCTTAACGGAAAAAAAAAAAAAAAGTGTTCCGGTTTCCCAAAAAAGCCCGCGGGCACTCCATGTGCTCAACCATGGTTGGTGGCAGTTGGCAGTTGGCGGTTGGCGGTTGGCGGCGGTTGGCGGTTGGCAGTTGGCAACTGGCGGTCGGTGGCGGTTGGTGGTGGTTGGCGGCGGTTGGTGGCTGGTGGTTGGTGGTTGGAGGCAGCTGGCAGTGGTTGGCAGTTGGCGGTTGGTCGCCGCTGGCGGTTGGCGGCGGTTGGTGGCTGGCGGTTGATGGCGGTTGGTGGTTGGCGGTTGGTGGCGGTTGGCAGTTGATGGGAGTTGGCGGTTGGCGGTTGGTGGTCCCTTGGGGCGGTCCTTAAGGGCTGTCCTTAGCAAAAAAAAAAAATCTCGTCCCTTAAGGACCCCCCTGGGCCACGCAAAGCCATCATCTTCCGCTTTGGACCTCGAAACGCATGGCCCCAAAAACCGAGTCGGAAGGGGGTTGCACGATGCGGCTGTCAAAGGTCACAGGTCTGGAACGGACGAAACTAAAACAAGACCGTCTGCCTTTCGGCGGGCTGTTGCTCTGACTGTCACGTACCGAAACTAAAGCACAGATTCGCCAGCATTTTTGAGTTCGGAAATGTCATTTTGACCGGAAGTCTCCAGCATGCCCCCTTTGCCATTGCAATGCTCATGTGGGTGGCTTGCTCTGCCACGGCTGTTGTTGGTGCGATTATTTCATTGGCCATAGGACACCGCCTAAAAAAGGTTTGGCACAGGAATTGTGCATTGACACTGCACCGCATTCCTGTGTGGCCCACTTTTGCTGTCCTCTCCCTGAAATCCAGCGATTCCCAGCGCTCTGCGTCCGGTACATGTCACCAGCAAAAATGTGCTTGTGCAGTTCTTTCTTGAAATTAAACAGGCCCCAGAAAATCTTTTCTGTGTTTCAGGTTGCCGAGGGTTTGGGTGCCTGGGGAGCCCCTCCCAGCCCCGTCTGACCCATCTTGGTGTCCCCCCTGCTTATGGACCCGAAGATGTTGGTGTGGAGGGAATTGCACCTGCGCACCCCACACTGGATCACCCCCGGCCCACCACGCTTTGGGTGACCCCTAACCTCCACTGTGTGTCGTGGGGAGGTCACCCACTGCACATCACATAGGGGGGCGGGGATTCACCCACAGCGTGTGGCACAGGAGGGGCCAGGCTTTGCACCCAGCCGCCCCCCGGAGGGGTGATTGTCCCGCAAAGCGTGGCGGGTTTCGGGGGGCTGGAGGGGGATGATTGTTACCCTAAGCGTGGTGGGTAGGGGGCGATGACTGTCCCTCAAAGCATGGCTGGCAGGGAGCAATCAGTTGGCCACCAACTGCCGTGATTTATCGCCCACCACCATCTGCTGACCGCCCATTGCGCTTGGTTGGCAACCGCCATTGGTTGATTGCCAACCCGCCCTTGACCACCAACCGCCGTCTGTCCATTGCCCGCAAGAACAGCCATCGGTTTTTCGGGCAGCCTTTTGCAACCTCTCCTTCAAAAGACCACAATGGCACAGACATTCCCGATGAAGCCCCTGCAGCAGCAGCATGTGGAATACCTGAAGGCCCCCACGAGAGACAGGCGCTCCAGTACGTCCTCAGTTCATTGTGCAAAAACTCTGCAAATGTTCGAAAGTCAAAGACATTGGTCCTGATTTGAGTCACAGCTTCATGACCTTGTACAGATCCTGTTGTACTCTAACGGGGTTCACCCACCATGTTCGTGGCTCTGATTCCAAACTCTTAAATGCCCCATGTGGAGGTATGAATGCACAACAGGTTCAAGAGGGCGCATTGCCTCTCCAGTTGGAATTTTGCTGCTGCCCTATTTCCTAAGCTTTTGGGCCACGAACAATCCAAAGTCTGCACAACGCACATACAATGCCAACTATGACCCCCATGGACCCCCTCCAATTCACAAGGCCCTTAGGCCTGGACCCCTTCTCAGATCTCACATGAAATTGAAATACAGGAACATGCATTCAAGCAAGGCACGGCACTTGCCTCCACCTAGCTCCAGCCACACATCTACGTGATACATGTAAGTCTCTTAACCTTAGTCCATGTGTAAGACACTCCCCTGCCTGTACCGCTCTGCCTCTGCCTCTCCAGCTCCTCTGTCTCTGTCTCCACATCAGATCTTGGGGTGGTTTGCGACGGCAAGTACTATGGCAAAAAACGCTATGTAGCGGATGCTTGTTCTCTAGCACATTGCCCTCTTTTTAACCACCATCTTCGCACATTCTTAGGGTAACTCTTTGTGCCCAAACATGGGCAGTTTGGACCGGCAAGCATTCTTTGTGCTTTGTCTATGGATCAAGAACAACACCCACGGCATCAGCCATTTCACTTGTAGGGATGGCTTGCTACGGCGATTGCTACGCCAAAAAGCGCTATGCAGCACACTTGCAATCATCTTTCGCATAGCCTCCATCATATCAGTTCTCTAGGCCTAGTTTCCCCTGAGGTTGATTGTCAATGTCTCGCAGCTTAAACCTTGAAAATGGGGACATGAGAATATGTCAGTCGTGGACATGAACATGGTAGGTTGAGGCTCTATCTTGTGGACGCTTGGGTTGGGAATTCCCAAGGTGGCCAAAACAAACTATGGGACAAACTTTGCAGTGTGGGCGCACTGTGGGTGCACTGTGGGCACATTGCAGGCACATGTATCAAAGACCACCTAAAGGAGATGGAGGGGGGAAAATCAAGCAACACATGCGGATGCAGCAACACAACAGAACAATGTGATTCTGAGATGGCCGAAATCCATATAGAAAATGCATATAGGCATACTATCGGCATAGTGGGTCACAAAGTGAGGGAAATGGGGTAAGGGAAATGAGTTTTTACCGACATACAAAACTTTGCATTGCGGGCACAATGCGGGCAAAGCATTCTCTATAGCAGCCACCAACCAACCCTTTGTTTCGAAAAAAGCACAATCTTTGGGTACCGCTCTTAGAGCCACATTGCTTCTTGAGGGGTAGCGGATAGACTCCATGGAGATGCAAACAATTTACTGATGCCGTGGCATTGTGCTTGATCCATAGACAAAGCACAATGCATGCTTGCCGGTCCAAACTGCCCATGTTTGGGCATGAAGAATTACCCTAAGAATGTGCGAAGATAGTGGTCAAAAGGACGGCAATATGCTAGAGAACAAGTGTCCGCTGCACAGCGCTTTTTGCCGTAGTTATTGCCGTAGCAAACCAGCCCTACAAGTAAAATGGCTGATGCCGTGGAAGTTGTCCTTGATCCATAGACAAAGCACAATGAATGCTTTCCGGTCCAAACTGCCCATGTTTGGGCACAAAGAGTTACCCTAAGAATGTGCGAAGATAGTGGTCAAAAAGAGGGCAATATGCTAGAGAACCGGTGTCCGCTACATGGCGCTTTTTGCCATAGTAATTACAAGTAAAATGGCTGATGTTGTGGGAGTTGTTCTTGATCCATAGACCAAGCACAATGAATGCTTGCCGGTTCAAACTGCCCATGATTTGGCACAAAGAGTTACCCTAAGAATGTGCGAAGATAGTGGTCAAGAAGACCGCAATATGCCAAAGAGCAAGCGTCCACTGCATAGCACTTTTTGCCGTAGTAATCGCCGCAGCAAACCAGCTCTACAAGTGAAATGGCTCATGCTGTGGGAGTTGTTCTTGATCCATAGACAAAGCAGAAAGAATGCCGGCCGGTTCAAACTGCACCTACTAGGGCAAAAAGAGTTACCCTAAGAATGTGCGAAGATAGTGGTCCAAAAGACGGTGATATGTTGTTTTTAGGGTTGTTTTTGTATGAACCCTGTCCTGGGAACGGGACTTGGCCGCGCTGGATCTTAATTTTTTGGACCCTTGGTTTGTAAGTTTTTGCCAGAAAGATTTGCACTCGTTGGACATTTTTGATACCAATTGGTGTTTTTTATCTGTGTTTTGACAGTGTTTGTTGTGGGTCCGAACCATATCGGAGATGTGTGTAGCCAGTCCTCCACTCGTTCCAGCAGTGGCGTGCACAGGGGGACTGGGGGTTTGGGAACGGTGGTATCTGCAAGGCATGCACTCACACCCGACACCAAAACATTAAATAACTCTGCAGATGCATGGTGATGGGAGTTGGAACGCACAACTTCCGTGAAGTGGGTCGGCGCGTGATAGAAATTGCTATAGAACTGGGGGTAGAAGTACCCTTCGCATGCCATCCAGAGTTTAGATGTACCCTTATCGAAAGGGCCCAGGACAAACTCATCAACCTTCCTCAACTCGGGTTGCATGTTCTTCATTTTTGCAATATTCAAAGTAACTTTCACCTGAAAGTGCAACATCGTGAAATCAGCAAGCCAGGATTGAATAGATCTTTAGTTTGAGTTGTTTTGTCGAAATGATTGATGGAATTCGTGAAATTGGTCTTCTGTTAGATTCCTGATGCATTTTAAGGAATTGCCACGAACGCGTGACGATGATTTTATGCAGAAAACCGTGTGTGTACACGGTTTTCTTAGAAAAACACCGTATATGTACACGGTTCTTTGGGTTCAAAAAACCAGTGCACGTACACGGTTGTGACCTCTCTGTACAGGGAACCCTGCGGGCCTCTCTTGTGATTACGTTGCCTAGAGTGGTGGCTTAGCTGCTATGGGTGGCTGCTTCTTGATTGGAGGTCCTGTGGGTTTTCCTCTTTCGTTGTGTACATCATTGCCCCCTATGGTGCAATGTTTCTACCTGGCTGCCAAGCAGCCTCCATAATTTGAGTAATCTACGGACAAACAAATTTGTTTTGAGCACCTCTGCCTTTTTTTTTTCTTCAGGCTCAACAAGTTCAAAGAGTGTAATGTGAGCTCTCAGGCAACCACCTGGTTCAAGAAGTAGGGCATATAGTACAAACGAGGGCTCCACTTTTGGCATGTGTTCCAGCTTTACCTGGGGAGCTGTCTCTGTTCACTACCTGCTTGGTCTACCCCTTGCATATGCACTACGCAGTGCCATGCCTAACGGCCTTATGTTGATGGTTTTGAGCACCTCTGCAACCCTACACGCAGTAGTGTGACACAAGATGTGTAAATAAATCCATGCATTTCCATCATTGAAGTACATGGGTTTCGAAACTTGACGCGAGATAGTCATGGCATTTGCACCTTGTGCACACCATCAGATTGCAGCAGGAGAAATTCAATCGCGCGTCCACTACAGAATGCATACATGTGCGAGACATATAAACGGGAGTGACACGGTACATGCCGGTTTGACCTACTTTCTTCACCCAAAATTGCGCAAAATTGGTGCAGTGAAACATGCAACTTGGTCAAGTTGTAAGCATGGTGACAAACAATTCGATTCGCACTCACGGTGGGGTCCACATCCACAGGTACATTGGCATTCACATTCAAATTCACATAAACATGAATTTTGCACGAATTCCGCGCAAATCTCCCACTTTCTCTTGCTTGCAATGGAAGATGCCCCAATAGCAAACTGCACAAACGGACAGCAACATGGACGGTCCAAGGATTCATGAAAGACAAACGGGGCCTATGCGGATGAGACCAGCATGAGACATCTGCTACTTTCATCAATCATCATAAAACACAAAATGGAAATCAGAGTATAAAAAAGGTGACAAAGTACGTACACCTCAATAATGGATAATCGCAGCAGCTCCCCCGTTAGTGCTCTCTTGAGCAAACCCAGGGGTACGCGCAATCATTCTGTGTTAGAGCGTGGCACAGCATAATCACGGTCCCAGACATATGGGAACCGATGTGGAAGGTCCCATGGGCGCCAGCGGCGTGCGGGCCCCACGCATACCACGCGCATGTACAACGAGCCAGGCTCATCGCCCCCACGTGGCCAGGGGGGGTCCATGCGGCGGCGCGCAGATCAACTGACATACCTGCCCCATCCACAGCTTGGCCTGGCAAGATGTGCTTGCGCCAGGGTCAAATACACATGCTGTGACTTGGGACGCACGCACCGCCCGGAACACATGCCGGTGCTCATGCGCCTGGCAATTCGCTGGCATTCAGACCAAAGATGACCGCCCCCAGAGGGGTGAGTAAGTTAGCAGACAGTTGGACAGACAATTAGACAGTTAATCAGACAGACAGTTTAGAGGTCGGCCCGAACGTACACAGGACACGCACAATCCCAACGTGAGCGCCAAACAGTTGTTCGCCGGGCAGTCGTTGGCCACACCACTTTGCCCTGGACTTTAGAACACAGGGATGCTTGGGTTTGCAGCCGCGTGCTTTTGTTCTTTGCGGGCCTGCCGTTTTCCAATCATTTGGCAGTATTGACCCTTGGTTTTCTTAACAAATCCAGGGGCTGCTGCCCCAAAAACGCGATCCGGAAGCGTGGGGCTCACGTAAGACATCCAAGCTACACTTCGGGTCAAGTAATGGAACTTGCAGGAGAGAGCGTAGCTCGAGATGCGGACACCGTCAACGAGAAGCTCACCGCTGGTCGTCCTTATACAACGCACAGGGCACTGTGCAGTTGACAAGGCCGTGACGATTGCTGTGCCTCCTCGTGCTTGAATGCTGCATCCGACCTCAAGTTCAGAGCTCTTTTGTAATTGATCACCCGTAGTGTAAATCAGGTGATCAGGCGTAAGACCAATTATGCCACACTGACCGTCTTGACAGCAGAAGGTGACTCGGATAATGTTAGCAAGTACTTCTTCGTGCAAAAGAACTACCCGTCGGAATCCGTTCGAAGTCTGAACATAGTCACCTGGCTTCACCTCAGCTACAGGCACCAAATGGCTCTCCGCCTTTTTTGCACTCTTCCGCTCGACGATGCCCTCACTCCAGAAGCAACAGCCGTGTTCTTCCACCCCCTCCTGTTGCTTATAATATTGGTCTGCTTGGTCTATGGCGACTTCTGCGGCGACATCTATGGCGAGATCCACCGCAATTCCAGCAAACACTTCCATCACGTCTGTGTGCAAGAAGCTGTTGGAATGTGAACGGAGGAGAGGAGGAACAGAAGACTCTACATGGAGAGCGCCATGACTGCTGTCTTTCAAATTTTCACTTGGAGGCAGCTGATGCGTTGCGAAAGTGCAACGCCGCTTTCGAAAGCGCAAAATTCAAGCCTACCACATTCGTGGAGTATTGTTTTCGTTCAAACTTGGCAAAATGCTCCATGTTTGATCCTTTTGCGAAGGCCTCTCGTTTGAAAAGAATGTGGCCGACACAGTTTGGCCCAACTGAGCAGTCTAAATGCGACACCACAACAACAATCGTTGTTGTGGTGTCATCAGTTCAGGCAATCCTCACTCAGAACAGCAGCACCAAGCCAATCTATGCCTGGACCGTCGTTGCAATCTCCTGCAGCCTTACAGCCTACCCGACAGACCCACTGCTACAACCTAGACAGCCCAGGCTGAGCGGGCGTATAGCCCCTCGGCCCGCCGCATGACATCCTTGGGCTCGACCCTGACGAACACACCCCCTACCTCTAGACTAACTACTGAGCCAAACCAGTTAACCCTACAGTAGTACCCCTCACGCACTGCATGCCCACCTCAGTGGGCCGGCCGCCTGGCCGCAAACGACTGCATGCACATCTCGCACTTACGAAGGCGTGTACCCCGGCTGGCGCCCTGGCTAGGGGCCCGCTGAGTGAGGTGCACCTCACGCCTATCTCCCTGGAAGAGGTGAATCCCGCGGTTGAAGCCGGCGTGGCGTGTTGTGTGTGGTGATGGTCTGCTTTCTTCGGGTAGATCAACTAAAAATATACTTATAGGGGACAAGCTGCAATAGTAGGCTTGGTACTATTGTACTGGGTACAGATTATGTAGCTGGTGCCTAGTATGTACCTGTGAGGTATATATGAGCTGGGAATTGAACCCGGGGACTCCAGGCGGCAGCCCAGTGGGTTACCCGTTCGGCCAGGCGGCTGAGCGACTGTATTTTGGAATCCAAGCTATAGCTAAGGGCGCACCTCTGTTGGTATCGGGGCTGGCAGGCAAGGGTGGGAGGGAATACCTGTTGTTCCTCAGTACTGCCGCGGTGTGTCGTGGTGGCCCGTCCACCTCAGGTAAGTCAACAATAATGTTCTTGTAGGGAATATGCCATAGTAGTAGGCAGGGTACAGATGACAAGTAACTAGTATTCTCAGTATTCTCTGTGTATTCGCAAGGTAAGTGCCGGGATTCGAACCCGAGGTTGACAGGCGGCATTCCAGGGGGTTATCTGCTCGGCCAGGCGGCTGATAGATGATAGACTATAAGCCTAGCTATAGCTAAAGGCGCTACCCCGTCGGTATTGGGGCGGACAGGTAAGGGTGGGCAGGGGCCGTATCACCGGAGTGTCTGCTGGCGTACCTGCCCTGTGTGTGTGGGGGACTGTACCGTCGGAGTGCCGACTGACGTACCTGCCCTGTGTGCGTAGGGTGTGTGTGGACTGTACCGCCGGAGTGCCGACTGACGTACCTGCCCTGTGTGCGTAGGGTGTGTGTGGACTGTACCGCCGGAGTGCCGACTGACGTACCTGCCCAGTGTACGAAGTGTGTGTGTGGGACTATACCGCCGGAGTGCCGACTGACGTATCTGCCCTGTGTGCGTAGGATGTGTGTGGGAGTGTGCCGCCGGAGTGCCGACTGACGTATCATCCCTTAGGTGTCGTGTGTGTCTCCGCTGGAGTGCCGACTGGCGAGACTAGGGCCAGGCGGCCTCGCTTGCGTCTATACACCCCTTCCCCTTAGGAGCCCCTCAGGTTGCCACGCCATCTCGCAGACGACAGGGCACTGCCAAGCGGGGCAAGTTCCCGCAGACAGAGTCCCCCCCCCCAAGGGGGGGGGGGGGGCAGTCATGAAATGACGGTTCCCCCCCTTGGGGGGGGGGGGGGGATTGCACCACAAAACTGTACCATCGTATCGCAGTGTAAATTAGCTTCAGCGCCTTGTAAAAATTTTCTTTGGCGCCTTCGGCGCCCAGAATTTCCTATGCTTTCACGGCCAAGTGACCGTTCCCCCCCCACAGGGGGGAGGGGATTGCAAGTGGAGGGAGATTACAAGAAGGAGGGGGGGTCTGCACTGCACGTCTGCTCGTACATCTTGACGAGGGCTGGGGGGTTGGACAAGTGTGAGGGAGTGGGATGTTTGTGTGTTTATGTGCAGGGGTGGGTCAGAGATCGGGGTCTGGGGGTATGGGAATATGGTATGGGGAATGGGATGCGACAGTGTGGGGGGCGTAGTGGAGCAGGATGCAGGGATCCCACTTCACCAGCCGAAAAAATGCTTACCCCAGGTATTGGTGATGTTTGGATTGCTGGTGGGCACAGTGTTCTGTATGTGGAGGGCAAAAAAGACCCAGGTACTAAACATTATTTCACTCTCACGCAATGATCAGCAGCAGTCATCCTGCAACCACCATGCACCTACTTGCATGACAGCCCTATTGCCCACTAAACAAGCTACAGACATGCCTGAAGCCCAAGCTGCAGGCAAAAAAACCCACATGAACAAATTTGAGACGGCAGTGTTGTATGAACAGCAGCAGCACAGTCCTCTACAGCCCTTGAATCAATACCCCTAAATTGGGAGTTAACTTGTGGCTGTGGACTGGCAGGACACAAATGTAATTCTTGAGAATTGTGCTGCTACATTCTTTTTTGGATGCTTTTCAGAGTGTGTCGCCATTGAGAGTGAAGAGTCTTGCTCAGTTTTTGCTGTGGTGTGCCTTGTGTTGTCAATGGGCCAAGGGAAAATCTCCAGACCATTTTTCAACTGAAACATGACTCCGGGTGCTCTTACCTTGAAAATGGTCCTCCACCAAATGTTCACATTTTTGTACACGTTAGATTTTGAGAGCTGCCAGTGGGCCCCTCTAGGGTATGGGTTGAGCGCAATCCTAAGGTTGGGTTCAGAAGGGGAAGGGCAGGCCACAATTGTGGAGAGTTTGGAAGAGAGCCGTGTGAGGAACGGAGTAGAAAGCTTTGTTGAGGTCTACTAAATCCAACAGCTCTACAAAAATCCTACCGCCCTCTACATGGTGGATGGACACCACACCTACAATACATTCGACACCGCATGGGATTGCGTACCGTTTCAAGTTTTACCTGGTGTGCCTAGTCACATGGTCACCAAGGATGGCTCTTGCCATCTTGGTTCTCTACGGGCTTGCGATGACACTAGAAATCCTAAATCACTTGAAGAGGGGATGATTCAATAGGAGGGAGTCCCAAATCACTTGGAGGGAGTGGATTTTAATTCGAGGGAGACCCCAATCACTTGAAGCGAATGTCAAGATGCCTCCAAGTATCCTAGTTGGGGCGTCATCGAGGCAGGGGTTTGTGTGCTCCTCATGATTATGATTGAGAATATGATCAGTGTTATTCACCGAGGGCTTCTGGGGTTCTCAGTCTACACGTTTCTATGGGTACAATCATTGCAATGGTCCGGAGGATAGTTTAAGTGCGTCAAGTTCATCTTCGCTGAAGATGCGTCTGTATTTAGCTCCTTGGGTGAAAAGGTGAAGACTAGGTAGAGATTTAGCTGAGTCAGTTTGTAGGGCTAGATCATGCATGAAAGCAAAGAGGGATTTAGAGTTTTGGGGTAAAGACATGTCCAATATACAGAAAATTGGGTGCAGGAAAAGGCAGCAGGAAAGGAGACATAGGACAGCCGTGGCAGACTCCTAGCATGCTCACCTTTGAAGGTTTTTTCTGGAAGGGTTTGGGAATGGTCACATGAGTAGTGTGGAGTGGGTAGTGTGGATTCAGTCAAAACAACATGCACACCAAAGATGGCGAACTTTGCCTTGTGATAGTGAGTTGGTGCCAGGGATCCTTTCACGGTGCCTTATGTTACACTGATGCCCTTTCATGTTACTGAGGGCGCAACGCAAAAGAAAAATGGCACATACATAATTGATTATCACTTCGGTTTATGCAAGTCGCAAGTTCGCACTTTGGTTCTTTGGTTCTGCTCGCTTGGACAATCGAAAGTAGGCCCGCTCCCAGCAATGCAGAAGATTGCTTGATATGTTGCTAGAAGTTTAGAGCACATTGAATGATTATCCTTTTGTGTTACTGGAAAAGGGGTGGTTGCAAGGCAAAATACCCTTCATCAGTGGCAAATGAATCTTATGAATTACCCTGTGTTAAAGATTTGGTGGTGATTCGGTTGCATGGGTTGACCCCTCCATAAGGGTTCATTTCATGATGCCCTTTTAACTTGGGTAATGTTGGGGGGGGGGGGACAACCATCGTCGTACATGGCCCAAATTGTGCCCTTTTCTATGCAAATTACGGCGTGGTACACCGCTTCTTGCTTACGGTCTAGTCGCGGTTATTCCCGATTGCATATCATGAAAAGAAGCAACTGTGCTAGCTAATAGTTTTCAGGGATATCTTGTGGAACAACCTCATCTGTGACACCATTGACATTGTTCGAGAATAGGCCTTCGCCTACTTTCTGACCCTTAACCGGGTGAATCCATATTTGCAACATGAAAATGTGCTCATCCAATGTGAGATCAACCCCTGCCAATGAACGTGCCCTGCACATTGCGTCACAAAACACAAGTGCATACATATGCTTGATATGAAAGGAGTCCCATGAACCCCCAATTAAAATCCTATTTTGATACCACACTTCCCAACCGTACTTCCAAATAACACACAAAATGTTTTACTTCAAGCCCCTACTACCAAAGCTTGGACTTCCACTGTTCTAATTATGTGTTCTTTACAACGACGGCTGTTTTATCAAATTGATATGCATACCACATTGATACCGCAAATCATCAAGCGCAGAGAGTGCCCCCCTACAAACATCCCCTTCAGATCTGTCCTTCAAAGAATAAAACTAGATCATCAACATACAACATATTGACCATGCTTGGAGAATGCTGCTGAAGGGGCGAAACTACAAAGGAAATCACTAATGCAAATAATGTTGGTGACAGTAGGTTCCCTTGTCGTGTGCCCGCCTTTGGTTCATGGTACACCCCTAGGACATACCTATACCCCACGCTCCCACGTAAACAAGGATGCAACGTGGGAAGACCGTGAACATCCCATCCACAAGCTGGTCACGAATTTGAAGGACTTGCGGAGGCTATGTGATACAATTCCTTGAACAAGAAATGGTACTACGGCGATCACATTCCTGGTACCCCACTGATGCGAGCCAAAAAGGAGGTGCATATCATCCATGACACCGTTCGCAAACAAGTGGCCCCCCACTTTGCCAATAGCAAGTACTTGGTATGTGTTGCAAACCTTGTTGATGGTAGTTGTTAGCTCAAGCGAGGCTAACCTTGTCGATGGTAGTTGTTAGCTCAAGCGAGGCTCTTCGGATTTGGAACCCTTCGGGAATGACATACAATGGTAGTGCGCTAGGCAAAGCACTTGCGTCGCCGCGGGGTTGAGGTTGATGACATGGTGAAGGAGTGGCCCAGTGTCAAGGAGCTTTACAAGAACACCATTATGAATACCAGACCCGCGACACTGAAAGCGGTGGTGGCGCAGAAGTGCACGTTCATTGCATGGGACACCTTTTGGTGCATGTTGCTTGCATCCACGGGCACAAATGCCACCGCCAGGCGTCGCTTCTTGCGTGGGCGCCGTGTGCTAACTTGATGCAAGATGCTATCAAGTTAAGGTCAGAATGGCATGCCAAGGAAGAGCTTGTTGGTCGACGCGGCTCAATGGGACACATATCCTAAGTATGACGACGTTATTCGGCTAAATATGGCACAGCGCAAGCGCAAAAGTAGCGCGAAGAAGAGGAAGCAATGTTTCCATGCGGGAAGCCTCGGAAGAAGCAGCGCAGCCACAATGCTACTTGTAGCGGCAACAACACTAACAATAGTAGTAGTAGGAGCAATGGCGGCAGAAAGAAGACAACAATAAGCAGTTGTAGCAAAAAAAAACCCCTTAGTGAGACCCTAGAGCTCCACCTAAAAGCTCAAGTCTCTAGGGTTCACAAGCAAGAGTGGCAGTTGCAATATCATCATCAACATCCTTTTGTTGTTCCGACTCAAATTGTCCATCAAGGTCAAAGCGAGCTTTCGGGCAACTGCCGGGATCAAGGAGTAGGGCATATAGTACAAACCAAAGTCCCACATGCAGCATGCCATCGTGTCCCAGTGTCACGCGGTGGACCTAGTCTTGCCACTACCTATGTGATCTACTCTTTGCATCTGCATGGTTGTGGTGCCACACCACAATTGCTCACCTAGATCTTGTACCCGTTGATCGCCACGGGGGGGCGACTACAACTGGTCCTGATGCGACATACCCCCCAGCTATCTGTCAAAACTCGGGGGGGGGGGGGGGGGGGGGGGGGGCAGAGTTGGGGGGGGGTCCGGCCGGGGGTCGGGGGGGGGGTCCGGCCGGGGGGGGGGGTCCGGCTGGGGGTCAGGGGGGGGGTCCTACCGGGGGTCTGGGGGGGGTCCTGCCGGGGGTCGGGGGGGGGGTCTGGCCGGGGGTCAGGGGGGCGTCGGATGGGGTGAGGGGGGGGGGTTAGGGTTAGGGTCACCGAGCTGGTGGAACCAGTCTTGGTTTTATAACCCTTTTCACCGAGCTGGTGGAACCAGTCTTGGTTTTATAACCCTTTTTAGGGTCTAGGGTGGACCTACCAGGTTTAGCAGCAGCAGCAGCAAGCAGCAGCAAGCAGCAAGCAGCACGCGCGAAATGGGGAAAAATCAGAACTCCGTCGTGGTGCTTCGGATTCGGCTGAAATTTTGGTGGATGATACCTATGGGTGTGAGGGACAACCACACAAAGTATGAGCCAGAAACTCAACGGTGGCGGCCGGGAACGGGTGTCGCAAGTGGCGGACCTCAGTTTCAAAAACTGCAGTTTAGGGCCAAAAACAGCCATTTTTGGGCCAAAACAGCCCTAGAACCCATTCAAAACGGCCAAACAAAGGGAAAGTGTGGGTACACTCCATGTGCGGCTTGACTTTCCCATGTCAACGAGCCCTTTGCGGCCCTCTAACTCCACCATATGTCCCGGAAACTGCCCAAAAAGGCCCCCAAAAGCCCCAAATTTTGTGCAGATTGGCGGGCGACAGCCACAAACCAAGAGCAGGCCATATCTTTGGCTACATGGCTGAAAACGCGATTCCGAGGGCACCTAGTCCACCCGCAACCCCCCTCGTTTTGTGGTTTCCACCCCTCAAAATTGCCCAAATGGACGCCTAGAACCCCGGTACCCAGGCCCACTAGGCTGCGGCAAGCTGCAAGCTCAAGCCCAAACAGGTGGGTGCCCAAATGGGTCAATATGGTCCAATGGGGCAGAAAAATGACTTTTCTCAAAAATGATCCTAGACCATGTGTGATGCTAAAACAAGTGTTTTTGGACTGTTTTGAGCTTGTGGTGGCCCATTTTGGTACTCCGAAAATCCCAAAATGCCTTGAAGATGCGCTGTTTTGGGACCAAAAATGGGTTGAAAATGGGTCAAAAACGCATTTCTCCAAAACTCATCCCACACCATTTGGGGTGCACAAGCGGGTGAAATGAGCCCATTTTGAGGCCATTTTGGGGCATTTTGGCCCCTCACAAGTCCGCAAAAGCCTTGAAAGTGGGCCTTGTGGTGAAGGGGATCACTTGCAAGCTGATTCCACTTTGTCAACGGCCTTCAATGTGTAACTCATTGGTGTCCCTCACCATTCATATCTAATGTTCCTTCCCCCACCAGCTCGGTCCCAATATTCAGTCTTGATTAGGGTCACCGAGCTGGTGGAACCAGTCTTGGTTTTATAACCCTTTTTAGGGTCTAGGGTGGACCTACCAGGTTTAGCAGCACCAGCAGCAACAAGCAGCAAGCAGTAACAAGCAGCAAGCAGCACGCGCGAAATGGGGAAAAATCAGACATCCGTCGTGGTGCTTCACATTCGGCTGAAATTTTGGTGGATGATACCTATGGGTGTGAGGGACAACCACACAAAGTTTGAGCCACAAACTCAACGGTGGCGGCCGGGAATGGGTGTCGCAAGTGGCGGACCTCAGTTTCAAAAACTGCAATTTAGGGCCAAAAACAGCCATTTTTGGGCCAAAAGAGCCCTAGAACCCATTCAAAACGGCCAAGGAAAGGGAAAGGGTGGGTGCACTCCATGCGCGGCTTGACTTTCTTGTGTCAACGAGCCATTTGCGGCCCTCTAACTCCACCATATGTCCCGGAAACTGCCCAAAAAGGCCCCCACAAGCCCCAAATTTTGTGCAGATTGGCTGGCGACAGCCACAAACCAAGAATAGGCCATATCTTTGGCTACATGGCTCAAAACGCGATTCCGGGGGCACCTAGTCCACCCGCAACCCCCCTCGTTTTGTGGTTTCCACCCCTCAAAATTGCCCAAATGGACGCCTAGACCCCCGTACCCAAGCCCAGTAGGCTGCGGCAAGCTGCAAGCTCAAGCCCAAACAGGTGGGTGCCCAAATGGGTCAATAGGGTCCAATAGGGGCAGAAAAATGACTTTTCTCAAAAATGATCCTAGACGATGTGTGATGCTAAAACAAGTGTTTTTGGACTGTTTTGAGCTTGGGGTGGCCCATTTTGGTCCTCCGAAAATCCCAAAATGCCTTGAAGATGCGCTGTTTTGGGACCAAAAATGGGTTGAAAATGGGTCAAAAACGCATTTCTCCAAAACTCATCCCACACCATTTGGGGTGCACAAACGGGTGAAATGAGCCTATTTTGAGCCCATTTTGGGGCATTTTGGCCCCTCACAAGTCCACAAAAGCCTTGAAAGTGGGCCTTGTGGTGAAGGGGATCACTTGCAAGCTGATTCCACTTTGTCAACGGCCTTCAATGTGTAACTCATTGGTGTCCCTCACCATTCATATCTAATGTTCCCTCCCCCACCAGCTCGGTCCCAATATTCAGTCTTGATTAAGGTTAGGGTTAAGGTCACCGAGCTGGTGGAACCAGTCTTGGTTTTATAACCCTTTTTAGGGTCTAGGCTGGACCTACCAGGTTTAGCAAGCAAGCAGCAAGCAAGCAGCAAGCAGCAAGCAAGCAGCACGCGCGAAATGGGCCAAAATCAGAACTCCGTCGTGGTGCTTCACATTCGGATGAAATTTTGATGGATGATACCTATGGGTGTGAAGTACAATCACACAAAGTTTGAGCCAGAAACTCAACGGTGGCGGCCGGGAACGGGATTCGCAAGTGGCGGACCTCAGTTTCAAAAACTGCAGTTTAGGGCCAAAAACAGTCATTTTTGGGCCCAAACAGCCCTGGAACACATTCAAAACAGCCAGACGAAGGGAAACGGTGGGTACACTCTATGTGCGGCTTGACTTCCCCGTGTCAACGAGCTCTTTGCGGCCCTCTAACTCCATGATACATCCCGGAAACGGCCCAAAAAGGCCCCCAGAACCTCCAAATGCCGACAACCACAAACCAAGAACACGCCATATCTTTGGCTACATGGCTCAAAATGCAATTCCGAGGGCACCTACTCCACCCGCAACCCCCCACTTTTTGTGGTTTCCACCCCTCAAAATTGCCCAAACGGACGCCTAGACCCCCATACCTAGGCCCACTAGGCTGCGGCAAGCTACAAGCTCAAGCCCAAACAGGTGGGTGCCCAAATGGGTCAACAGGGTCCAGTAGGGGCAAAAAGATGACTTTTCTCAAAAATGATCCTATACCATGTGCCAAGGTAAAACGAGTGTTTTTGGACCGTTTTGAGCTTGTGGTGGCCCATTTTGGTCCTCCGAAAATCCCAAAATGCCTTGAAAATGGGCTGTTTTGGGACCTAAAATGGGTCAAAAATGGGTCAAAAACGCATTTTTCCAAAAATCATCCTAGACCATTTGGGGTGCACAAACGGGTGAAATGAGCCCATTATGAGCCCATTTTGAGCCCATTTTGGGGCATTTTGGCCCCTCAGATGTCCAAAAAGCCTTGAAAGTGGGCCTTGTGGTGATGGGGTTCACTTGCAAGCTGATTTCACTTTCTCAATGGCCATCAATGTGTGAATCATTGTTGATGTCCCTCACCAGTCATAGGTGATGTTTCCTGCCCCACCAGCTCGGTCCCAATATTCAGTCTTGATTAGCCCTAGGGTTAGGGTTAGCCCTAGGGTTAGGGTTAGCCCTAGGGTTAGGGTTAGGGTCACCGAGCTGGTGGAACCAGTCTTGGTTTTATAACCCTTTTTAGTGTCTAGGGTGGACCTACCAGGTTTAGCAGCAGCAGCAGCAAGCAGCAGCAAGCAGCAGCAAGCAGCAAGCAAGCAGCAGCACGCGCGAAATGAAGAAAAATCAGAACTCCGTCGTGGTGCTTTAGATTCGGCTGAAATTTTGGTGGATGATACCTATGGGTGTGAAGTACAATCACACAAAGTTTGAGCGAGAAACTCAACAGTGGCAGCCGGGAACGGGATTCGCAAGTGGCCGACGTCAGTTGCAAAAACTGCAATTTAGGGCCACAAACAGCCATTTTCGGGCCAAAAAGGCTCTGGAACACATTCAAAACGGCTAAACGAAGGGAAATGGTGGGTACACTCTATGTGCGGCTTGACTTCCCCGTGTCAACGAGCTCTTTGCGGCCCTCTAACGCCATGATATGTCCCGGAAACGGCCCAAAAAGGCCCCCAGAAGCTCCAAATGCCGACAACCACAAACCAAGAATAGGCCATATCTTTGGCTACATGGCTCAAAATGCGATTCCTAGGGCACCTACTCCACCCGCAACCCCCCACTTTTTGTGGTTTCCACCCCTCAAAATTGCCCAACCGGACGCCTAGAACCCCGGTACCTAGGCCCAATGGGCTGCGGCAAGCTGCAAGCTCAAGCCCAAACAGGTGGGTGCCCAAATGGGTCAACAGGGTCCAATAGGGGCAAAAAGATGACTTTTCTCAAAAATGATCCTAGACCATGTGTGATGCTAAAACAAGTGTTTTTGGACCGTTTCCAGCTTGTGGTGGCCCATTTTCGTCCTCCGAAAATCCCAAAATGCCTTGAAAATGGGCTGTTTTGGGACCAAAAATGGGTCAAAATTGGGTCAAAAATGCATTTTCCCAAACCTCATCCTAGACCATTTGGGGTGCACAAACGGGTGTAATGAGCCCATTTTAAGCCCATTGTGGGGCATTTTGGCCCCTCAGAAGTCCAAAAAGCCTTGAAAGTGGGCCTCGTGGTGATGGGGTTCACTTGCAAGCTGATTTCACTTTGTCAAGAGCCATCAATATGTGAATCATTCTTGATGTCCCTGACCAATCATAGTTGATGTTTCCTCCCTCACCAGCTCGGTCCCAATATTCAGTCTTGATTAGGGTTAGGGTCACCGAGCTGGTGGAACCAGTCTTGGTTTTATAACCCTTTTTAGGGTCTAGGCTGGACCTACCAGGTTTAGCAGCAGCAGCAGCAAGCAGCAAGCAGCAGCAAGCAGCACGCGCGAAATGGGGAAAAATCAGAACTCTGTCGTGGTGTTTTGGATTTGGTTGAAATTTTGGTGCATGATACCTATGGGTGTGAAGTACAATCACACAAAGTTTGAGCGAGAAACTCAACAGTGGCGGCCGGGAACGGGATTCGCAAGTGGCGGACCTCAGTTTCAAAAACTGCAGTTTAGGGCCAAAAACAGCCATTTTTGGGCCAAAAAAGCCCTGGAACACATTCAAAACGGCCAAGCGAAGGGAAACGGTGGGTACACTCTATGTGCGGCTTGACTTCCCCGTGTCAACGAGCTCTTTGCGGCCCTCTAACACCATGATATGTCCCGGAAACGGCCCAAAAAGGCCCCCAGAAGCTCCAAATGCCGACAGCCACAAACCAGGAATAGGCCATATCTTTGGCTATATGGCTCAAAATGCGATTCTGAGGGCACCTTCTCCACCTACAACCCCCCACTTGTTGTAGTTTCCACCCCTCAGAACTGCCCAAACGGACGCCTAGACCCCAATACCTAGGCCCAGTAGGCTGCAAGCTGCAAGCTCAAGCCCAACAAGGTGGGAGCCCAAATGGGTTAACAGGGTCCAGTAGGGGCAAAAAGATGACTTTTCTCAAAAATGATCCTAGACCATGTGCGACGCTAAAACAAGAGTTTTGGACTATTTTGAGCTTGTGGTGGCCCATTTTCGTCCTCCGAAAATCCCAAAATGCCTTGAAAATGGGCTGTTTTGGGACCAAAAATGGGTCAAAAATGGGTCAAAAACGCATTTTTCCAAACCTCATCAGAGACCATTTGGGGTGCACAAACGGGTGAAATGAGCCCATTTTGAACCCATTTTGGGGCATTTTGGCCCCTGAGAAGTCCAAAAGCCTTGAATGTGGGCCTCGTGGTGATGGGGTTCACTTGCAAGCTAATTTCATTTTGTCAAGAGCCATCAATGTGTGAATCATTCTTGATGTCCCTCACCAGTCATAGCTGATGTTCCCTCCCCCACCAGCTCGGTCCCAATATTCAGTCTTGATTAGGGCTAGGGTTGCTATTAGGGCCTGCAGCCCTCCTATAGCCCAAATATGAATTCTCTACAAAATTTTGAGCATTTTGAGTATAAACACGTAGTATGAAAAAAAAAAATTGGCGCCTTCGGCGCCGGACAGTTTTCTCTAGGGACACTTGCTGGTGGCCGACCCGGCACCACTATCTTTCAAAACCCGGGGGGGGGGGGGGCTGGGGGGTGTCGCATACAAGGACCGGGCCCGGCCGCCCCCCTGTGGTTGATCGCTTGTGTTGTTTGGTTGTCTTAATACTCACCTCGATTTCCATTCTTTCGTCGTTGTTTCCTGTCTTGCTCTTCAGTTGCCAAGTGGTCTATCTCGCTAGGGGCCCCCTACTCCAAATTACGTTCCGACTCTCCGTGCAGAATTGCGATAGCCCACTTATGGTTAGTCGGCAGCTTTCCAATATAGTGCCATCACCCGACGGTATGTGCTTTGCGGCACTCTGTTTTTTGCTCGCCTCCATATTGTTTGTGTTGCAACGAGTTACCCTATGCATGTGCGAAGATAGTGGTCAAAAGGACGGCAATATGCTAGAGAACAGGCGTCCGCTGCAAATCGCTTTTTGCCGTAGTCATCGCCGTAGCAAACTAGCCCTACGGTGAAATGGATGATGCATCGGGTGATGTTCTTGATACATACACAAAGCACAATGAATGCTTTCCAGTCCAAATTGTGCATGTTTGGGCATGAAGAGTTACCCTAAGAATGTGCAAAGATGGTGGCCCAAAAGACGGTGATATGCTAGATAACGGTCTTCTACGGCATAGCGCTCTTTGCTGTACTAATCGCCGTAGCATCGACGTCGCTGCATAGCTCTCTTTGCCGCAGTGTTCGCCGTAGCAAACTAACCTTTAAGTGAAATGGGTGATGCCGTGGGAGTCATTCTTGATCAATAGACAAAGCACAATGAATGCCTACGAGACAAAGCTGCTCATAACTTGGCATGAAGAATTACCCCCAGCATCTACAGATATAATGGTCAAAAAGACGGTAATACGCCAAAGAACAGGCGTCTGCTGCTAAGCGCTTTTTGCCGTAGTAATCGCCCTAGCAAGCCAGCCCTGCAAGTGAAATGGCTGATGTTGTGGGAGTTGTTCTTGATCCATAGACAAAGCACAATGAATGCTTTCCGGTTCAAATTGCGCATGTTTGGGCACAAAGAGCTACCCCAAGAATATGCGGAGAAAGTGGTCAAAAAGAAGGCAACATGCTAGAGAACAGGCGTCCACTGCATGGCGCTTTTTGCCGTAGTAATCGCCGCAGCAAACCAACCCTACAAGTGAAATGGGTGATGTTGTGGGAGTTGTTTTTGATCCATAGACAAAGCACAATGAATGCTTTTTGGTTCAAATTGCGAATCTTTGGGCACAAAGAGTTACCCTAAGAATGTGAGAAGATAGTGGTCCAAAATAGGGCGACATGCTAGAGAACAGGCGTCCGCTGCATACCGCTTTTTGCCGTAGTAATCGCCCTCGCAAACTAGCGCTACAAGTGAAATGGGTGATGCCTTGGGAGTTGTGCTTGGTCCATAGAAAAAGCACAAGGAATGCTTTCCGGTCCCAATTGGGCACGTTTGAACACAAAGAGTTACCCTAAGAATGTGCGAATATAGTGGTCAAGAGGGCGATATGCTAGAGAACGGGCGCCCACTGCATAGCGCTCTTTGCCGTAGTAATCGCCGTAGCAAAACCAGCCCTAAAAGGGAAATGCGTGATGTTGTGGGAGTTGTTCTTCATCCATGTACAAAGCACAAAGAATGCTTTCTGGTCCAAACGGTGCATGTTTGGGCACACAGAGTTACCCTAAGAATGTGCGAAGATAGTGGTCGAAAAGACGGCGATATGCTAGAGAACGGGCATCTGTTGCTTAGCGCATTTTGCGGTAGTAATCGCCGTAGCAAGCCAGCCCTACAAATGCAATGGTTGACGCCGTGGGAATTGATCTTCATCCATGGACAAAGCGCAAAAGAGGTTTTCCGGTCCAAACTACCCATGTTTGGGCAAGAAGAATTACCCCAAGCATGTGCGAAGATAGTGGTCAAGAAGACGGCGATATGCTAAAGAACAAGTGTCCGCTGCATAGCGCTCTTTGCCGTAGTAATTGCCGTAGCAAGCCAACCCTACAAGTGAAATGGGTGGTGCCGAGGGAGTTGTTCTTGATCCATACACAAAGCACAATCAATGCTTTCCAGTCCAAACTGCCCATGGTTCAACACAAAGAGTTACCCTAAGAATGTGCGACGAAAGTGGTCAAAAGGACGGCAGTGGGCCAGAGAACAGGCATTGCCTTGCTCTCTTTGCCGTAGTAATGGCCGTAGCAAACCAGCACTACAAGTGAAATGGCTGGTGTTGTGGGAGTTGTTCTTGATCCATAGAAAAAGCACAAAGAATGCTTTCCGGTCCAAACCGCCCATGTTTGGGCATGAAGAATTACCCTAAGAATGTGCGAAGATAGGGGTCAAGAAGAGGGCAATATGCTAGAGAACAGGTGTCTGCTGCATGGCGCTTTTTGCCGTGGTACTCGCTGCAGCAAACTAGCCCTACAAGTGAAAGGCCTGGCGACGTGCGAATTATTCTTGATCCATGGAGAAAGCACAAAGAATGCTTTCCGGTCCAAACTGTTCATGTTTGGACTGAAAGAGTCCTAACATGTCCTGAGAATGTACGAAGATAGTGGTCCAAAAGACGGTGATATGCTAGAGAATAGGTGTCCACTGCAAAGCGCTTTTCAGCACACCAATGGCTGTAGCACCCCGGCCCTACAAGTGAAATGGCTGATGCCTTGTGAGTTGTGCTTAATCCATAGAAAAAGCACAAAGGATGCTTTCTCGTCCAAGCTGCGCACGTTTGGACAGAAAGAGGTACCCCAAGACCGTGCGAAGATCGCGCCAAAAAGAGGGCGATATGCTAAAGAACAGGTGTTTGCTGCATCGCGTTTTTTTGTAGTAGCAATCGCCGTAGCAAACCAACCCTACAAGTGAAATGAGTGATGCCGTGGGAGTTGTTCTTGGGGCACAAACAAAGCACAATGAATGCTTTCCGGTCCAAAGTGCTCATGTTTGGGCACAAAGAGTTACCCTAAGAGTGTGCGAAGATAGTGGTCAAAAAGACGGTGATATGCTAGAGCACAAGCGTCCTTTACATGGCGCTTTTGGGCACAATAGCCGCCGTCGCAAACGAGCCCTGCAAGTGAAATGGGTGATGCCCTAGGAGTTGTTCTTGATCCGCGCCTTGCCTTGGCTTGGCTCGGCGGGGAGAGGCGAGGCGAGCAAGCGCGCGCACGGGTGCGTGGACAAAAAATTGATCCAAAAGTTGCCCCTCCTACCCCCCCCCCCTTTGTAATAGCTACGCAAAAGTACCAAATGAATACGGTCCCTACGCCTACTGTAGCTTAGACAAGGGCGTGGCTTGCGCGCAACACATACAACTGCCGACACACACGTGGGTGAGTGCATGGTATCAATGCACCTTAACCTCCGCCTACGTTCCCAAAGGCATGTAAACACAAGAAAGTGTCTGAAACATGAAACTTTAGGTTGACACCCATGTTCCTACAAGCAATGAGGCATGAGAACCCTACAAATATTCGGCTTGGAAACCCTTCTTGCGATCATACACCATGTAGAACAACTGCACATGCTCACCACTTGAAGATGCCTTTGAAGATGCCTTTGCCCGAGGTTTATGGGCTGGTTTGGGCTCAGGCAACTTCAAGTTCTTGGGAATGAGATTGCCTTGCATGTGGTCTCTTGTAAAGTACACTCACAACCCTATGTAACTGGTAAATTTGTCACCAAACCCATGTCTTATGTGGCTATACTACATTTGGTACCGAATCATAATTAGGTACCAAATTACTACGGTCTCTACGCCTACTGTAGCTTGGACAAGGACGTGGCTATTACAAGGGGGGGAGGTATTTTTCCAATATTTTGTCGTGGCTAATGCGCAATTTGAGAGATAATTTGAGAAAAAGCTGGCGCACCAAATTTGGGGGAAGCAACTTTCAAGTTACCCTATCAAATGATAACGCGCAAGCACACCATACCAAACCATGCCATGCCATCACAGCCACGCCTCGCCTTGGCTTGTTTTGGCTTGGCGATGCGAGGCGAGCGAGCACACTCGCGTGTGTGGACCTCACCAAACCAAGCCAAGGCGAGGTGTCGCTGGCATGGCATGGCGGGGAGAGGCGAGGCGAGCGAGCGCGCGCATGCGTGTGTGGACAAATTCTCAAACTTGATCCAAAAAGCTGCCCCTCATATTTTTCCATTATTTTGTCATGGCCAAGACGCAATATGAGAGAGATAATTTGAGACAAAGTAAGCGCACCTTACCACAATAACCCCTCTCAACATCATTCTTTCATGGATAAGGGGGAGCTTCGTTGGCATTCCTTGGACTGGGGGCCGACCTTGAAGCAGATCTGAGGGTATATACGCCTGTTTGGCTAGACACACACCCCTCAAAAGAAACAAGGTGGTCATCTCACTCAGCAATTGTCTCATCCTGTAACACAAAGTGCCTCGACATCTGGGTATTTGCACATTTCTTCAAGTGAGCACCAGCTGGGAATCATCAAAGCGATTGGGATTCACCAGTTCAACAAATTGGATTCTCGCCCCCAGCTCTTACATGGCATACACACAAGCACACCAACAGCCCTGGCCAAATACCACCACTGCCGCCAACACCACTTCCACCATCGCCACCGCCACCACCAACTCCAGCACGCAAGCAATCCAGCAGCTTACATGTGGGTCAGTTGCATCTTGATGCGTGCTTCAAGCTTCATTGACCGTCATCCAACACTTACAGACACGATAGATAAACTTTGTCAGATGCAGTATCGCAGACAAAGCAGGCGGATGGCTGCATCCCTGTACCCTGCCTCACAGCCTTTGTTACCGTCTACAGTGGTGTATATGAATGATGAATTCTCAACATGTTCATACTGGAACTCAATTCTTGGCCTCTGTGCAATGTGGTATCGCCTTGGGCCAAATCATCCCGAATAGAATTGCAATTTGGGTCCAATGAATATCACAGAGACCACCCATTCCTGCGGCCACATTCCAAAGAGTTATCCCCCAACTCTTCTGTTCTGAGTTGCGACCCTCACATTAAGCCTCACCCCAGCCCCCCCAACCACTGCCCCTATCTCTGGCCAAGGCAAAACGGGCCATAACAAAGCGAGTTCCGCCCTCTACCCTGTCATATGGCTGTGACAGAGTTGGGATGGAGGATTCCGCAGGGGAGCTGTTCACTGCGCCCATGGCAAGGACCCCACATCTGGGGATCCTGGAAGCACCAGCCTTAGGGCAGGATACAGGGAGGGGCCGTCAGATTGGTGGGACGAGCTGCACGCCAACCGTGAGCGGCATGGTCAAACCATGCAGGTGAATAAATGTCTGGTCTGAACACTACAAGAGTGCAACGCCACTGTGAAAGAGGCCTCTGATATGGTGAGGGGAGACCAAGGCGATGGGTGAGCACAGACCCACCAGACTGCAGGGTTCCAGACAATACCAAGGCCCGCCAGAGCACTACTGATGCGCCTGGTGGCAACGCCACCATGCTGTGCCCCCCTGGTGGGTTGTGCAGGGCAGTGCGTTCTACCCAGTGTACCACCCAGTTCTACCACTTTGCAGTATCCTGCCCCAGCAATATACTACCTCCTCCGACCGCTGCTGCGCTGTGTTGCAGGACCCTAAAACACCCACAAACAAACCAGCAGCGCTGTGATGAAGGCTCGGCTTGCAGTAGCAAGATGCTGTAGGACTGGCTCTCCACAATCATATGCAGCAGGGCCCATGTCTTGAACACAGGGATGGAGAGGGGCGGAGCAAATGGTTGTCTGAACCAACGGGGGGCGGGGATGCTGGAGTCTTGTACACCCGAACCTGGGGCAATTCAGACCAATGGCAAACGCTGTAAATGACCGGCCAATTGCCAGCCGTTGACTGTCAACCGTCGGTATGTAAAGCTGCAAATCGCAGCAGCCCCCAGTCCACCGCCAAAACCCTGACGGTCCCCAACATCTGGTTATTGACGAAAAAAAAGGCCAAGGAAAAGGGCGAAACTGGGCGCCTGTGACCACTTTGCATGGGCACACCAACAAGGCGCGTGGAGGTGGGCACAGAAACGCTGGCAGTGAGCGGGGGCACCGGCTGTGGGGTTGCGGGGTTCGACCGTCCTTGGGCTCGGGGGCGGGTCATGACAAGGTGCACAGGCCGGTCCTGTGGGCCTGCGCTTGGGGGTTGCTCGTGTGCCCCCAGTCCCCAAGTCCAGCGGCTTTCCGGGGCCCCGAGGCGCCTGCGGACGAGGGGATGAGGCATGTGCATAGGACGGGGCCAGTGGGGGCCGAGCATGAGGAGCTCTTTCTCGACCCCAGCGCCCGGCGACCCCAGCGCCCGGCGCAGGTGAAGGTCGCAACGCGTTGAGGGCAAAGAACAGCGGCCTCAATCCGGTCGCGTTGAAAGCGATAGATAAAGAGGCGGGGAGTCAGCAAGGCAGATCCTTCGGGGGGTTCAGGCCAGTGAAGTGGCCAGGGGCGGGGGATTTCCGTTGTGCAGCGCTGTTGAGAAGCCGTTGGCAAGACATCAACCGCCAGCCGGGCGGGGCGGGGGCGGTCTTCAACAGAGAAGCAAAGGGGAACTTGACCGCGTGGGGGACCGGCCTCGGCCCCGTAGCCACGTCCGCACGCAGGGCCGCGCACCCCCCGGCCCCTGGCGCTGCCATCCCCCCACAGCAGGGGCCTACGGCACGTGTTTGGGGGGTTTCCGGGGCGGGGGCGGGGGCGGGGACGGGGGCAGCGCCGCGCGCAACCAGCGCAGACAAGACCTTGGAGGGTCGTTGTGCCGCTGGCCAATCCAAGGCATATCCCGCGCATCCGAACCGCAACCCTCCCCCCGAATGGAGTCCACGCTGGCCCGTTGTTCCGTCTGCCTCGGCCTCTGCCCAGCGACCCACCGAGGCCCCGTTAGGGGCCGCAGCGTCACGGTTCGCTTTGCTGTGTTCGTAACGGAGATCCCGAGATCGAACCCCGGAACTGGGGGTTGTACCTGAATCAACTCCCTGTCATCTCTGCCTCATCGGCACGCCTACCCACACCTCTACCCATATGCGTCACCCACCGGAGACACGGTCGAAGGTCCGGGAGGGTGGTGGCCCGGCGGAGCGGGATTTGGTCGAAAGGAAACCTCAGCGCCGCGGAGGAACACAAAAACCCGGGGGCAACAGCAAAGGGGTTTGAGAAGGGGTCCGGCACCATTGGAGAATGACGTGCCGCTGCATCAAAATCAGGGAAGCGAAGAGTCTATTGCCCCTTCAGATACCACTTGTGGGCCGCGTTGTGGAAGGCCCAAGGCAGTAAGGTTCATGGTGGCGGGGGCGTGGCGGGCGACCTCCAAAGGCCTTAGAGGGGAGGGTCCGTGCCGCAGGGACACTGGGGACGGGAGAGGGGGTGCCTTTTTGGATTATTCAGGGCACACTTTGGCTCACTATCCCGAGCCTACACAAATTGGGGTCGCCCAAAAAAGTTTTTGAGGGCAGTGCGGCACGATTTGGGAATGTTCCGAGCCTTCGGCGCTGTCGGCCCATTTCTTTTCACTTTCCTCCGGCGCTACAAACGCTGTACGTCAGCAGCAGCGCCCTGAGCTATATGAGCCCAGAGAGAACACGTGGCCGATCTGCTGTGGCAATCTTTTCTGCAGCAAATTGCTGTGCGCACATGCGCACGCACACACCCACCCACTCATCCACCCACCCACCCACCCACCCACACACCCACACACACACACACACCTACATCACCCCCGCCCCTCCGTTGGCCCGACCCTACCACAAGCGTGTGTGTGTGCGTGCGTGCGTACGTGTGTCGGCACGCGGACCCCTTTGCACCGCAGGCCAACCCCCCCCCTCCCGATGCGAGGCTGCATGCGGGAGGCGAGGCGCGGGAGGTCTGACCCAAGCGACCCCCCTCTCCCAAACGAACAGACCCTCTGCAGTTGTGCCCTTCGGCAGCAAGAGGGCAGGCAGGAGGCCAAAGAGTAGAGGCCCGGGGGGCAGGTAGTGGGGTGTGGGGGGGCTTTGGGGGGCTGCTCATAGGCATCCCATAGACCACACCGTTGCTGATGGAGCAGGCGGTCACATGTGCCCACGGCCGGAGGACAAGCGCCTTGATCCTGAAGGGACCCTGAGCCCCAACTGCCTGGCGTCCCTTGCCATTGCGGAGGGGCTGCAGGCGGGCTGCTTGGACGGGCTAACAGGGACATGCGCACACGAGCCGACAGGCACACACGTGCACCGTCTCCTGCAAGCGCCCTTCCGCTTTAGACTGGGACACCCCTGCTCCACCGGCACCCCCCCTCCAAACCCACAACACCCGACCACACCCCCCTCCCGCCCCCCTCCTCTGCACATCAAGCACCACGCAGAGGTCTTCACACAGGCACACGCAATGGCACGCCACGACACAACACTCACACCCGCATGTTCACGAGTGCGCAGACACGCACGACAGGTGACACAGGGCGGCGGGACGGCACACTACGCGCAGAGCCTCATCGGGCCACAGAAGACTGAAATATTGCGTTATCAGAGACAGACAGACAGAAAGAGGGAGAGAGGGAGGGGAGGGGAAACAGGGATGGACAAATGTGCACGCGCAATCAACGCCCCACCACAGACACCCAGACACACGCAACGCCGAATTTAGCGCCTCCTTATTTCATGAGCGTCATGGTCATCTCCAACGTGGGCCTCTCCACCAGGACATAGATCACGAAGGCCAACACGTACGACCACATGCAGTTTGCTGCTGTGCGCTGCGGGACAGACAGGACAGCGAATCGGGATAAGCAGAACTCACCACTTCGTGACGCAACACCCACACGGCAACCGCTTTCATCACATTGCCAGCAACAACGGCACCGGCAGCGGCAGCAGCAGAGACACAACCAGCAATCGGGACCCTGCAGCACCCGCAGCTACGGCACCGGCACCAGCAAGCGGCACAGGCAGCAGTCACGGCAGCGGCAGCCGTAGCGGCAGCGGCAGTCGCATCATCGGCAAGCAGCAGCGGCACCGCACCAATAGTCACCCGGCAGCACTGGCAGGATCCGCCGTACCGGGGGGGGGGGGGATATGAATCTACAAATTCTGGCACGACAAAATCTGTGCCACTTCATTTATAGTTCCCAATAATTGCTCATGAGAAACAGTGGGTGCTTGCAATGCCTAACGTATACCTGCGCAAATCCTTAAAAACACCGAACAAATTGCGTACAAAATTTTCGTACAGAATTTGAATTGCAGAAATTCTAGCTTGCACAATACCCCCCCCACCGGTAGTTACGGTATGGGCACCCCCACGTACCGGCACCGGCAGCAGTGGCGTCAGCAGCAGTGGCAGCAAGAGCAGACACAGTTGGATGGCACTCAAATGAACAAGAGCAGTGCCGATGACTCCTTTTGCTCACTGAAGTCCGAGAAGTCCGTTCAACAGGCGAGATACCTTCCCCAACTTCCATTCCACTGGGGTCATGCGTGCTGTTAGAGGGTTCCTTTCTCAAACGCATCCCACCCGCTCTTGGCAAACCCCATTTCGGATCTGGGGCTTTATCCGGCTACACATCTGAATTGGTCGCTAGGGAAATCCCCCGGGCGCAGGAATTTGTTTTAGGTCACCAAAGGGTCACACGGGGTCACCCATGGGTCACACGGGGGTCACCAGGGGTTTCCAGGCGCCCCCAGCGCTGAGCTTCAATCCAACCATATCAACGTCTTTCTGGTTGCGCCACGGGAGGAGGGGCGGGGGCCCTGGGGGGTCGGTGCTGAAACTACCGCTGAGCGACCCCTCTGTCTCTGTCTCTGCCTCTGCCTCTGCTTCTGGCGCTGGGTGCTTACCTCCAGGATGCTGACGTAGGAGAAGTGGTAATACGCATGTTCGTTTGCGCCCAGCAACTTAATGATGATCGGGTGCACTAGGTACGCGGAGTAGGTCAGCCTGGCCAGTGGGACCCAGATGTATAATGCAAGCATCCTGGAGTACAGCAGTGCAGTGGTGCGGTTGTCATGGATCCCATCGACTGAAAGACCCCAGTTGCTGGGGAAGGAGGAGAGGCGGGCATAGGCGATAGGTTGCGTGCTCCTGTGTCAGCTTTTGGCTTCTGGGGCACTCTGCAGCAATCTGCACGCATGGCGAGTCCCTATCAATCTCCGGGGAATCAGTCGAGAACAGCCAATGAAAGACATTGTCGATTGCAATTCGAGATGCTCATGAAAAGCGATGGTGCAGGTGAGTAAATGGGGGCTTGGGTATGAGGCACTGTTGGAAGTCTATCGTCATGCGGCAGTGTAGACTAAGTCCCGTAGTAGTAGTGTAGTAGTAGTGCACAGAGATATTATTACACACGCCATTGCAGGCCTGTTGACACCATTTTGCCATGTGCACATGGACGTAAAGGCGGGGGGGACCAGCAGAAAGCGCTGCAGGCGGTGTGGTGGGCCCCATCAATTTCTGCAAATTATCAAAGAACAGCGATGGGGCGACACTGGGGACTCCCGGCGTTGTAGACCGATGGTGGGGCTGCTCTCATCAACAGTACTAAGGGACAGGGGGCGAAATTCCATATGTTTTGTGGACCTTTGCACAATTTGGCTTTCCCTGAGGAATATTTCAGAGGCCCCAGAGGTGGGGTGGGGGGTCCAAAAAGGCTGATTAGTTACTGTGTAGTACAGGGGGGGGGGGGGGGCTAGACCCCAGAGGGCAGCCCTCCTTGGATTATTCAATCCAAGCAACAGGGTATCCTCCAAGATGAAAAAAAAACAAATACGACTGGAAAAACCGCCTGTGGACCAGCAACGGCTGCCGGTCACTGGCCAACAGCCGTCACTTAACCGCCAGATGACGCTGGTTAATCGCAAACTGCCAACTTCCATAAGCTACTTGCCAACCGCCTTACCTTTTGTCCTTTTCTCCTCAGCTGAAAGGAGGAAGCAAAGCAGGTTCTCTTCAGTAAACGACGACCCTTTCGGAGATACTGGCTGAAGAGGTGCAACGACGACATATACCGGTTTGTAAGGGCCAAGAGAAACGTGGGGTTTGCATAAGGCTTGTTTCTCCACGAGTCAGAATCCACGAGCACAATAGACTTGTCAGACTTAACGGAGACCATTTCATTGGAAGGCGGCGTCCTGAAGTCAGTGGGGGTCGGGCGGTTCATGTTGCAGTTGTTCTGGGGCACATGCGCACACTCACACAAACACCCTGGGTACAAACACAGCCACAGCAGCAAAACCCCTTAATGACCTTAACAACAGGATGCCAAGCCCACAAAGAAGACAACAAGAGTGTTGTGCGGCCACCCTTAGAGAGGACTCGAACTGAATAAATGCAGAATGTTTGGATTGTCCACCACTTTTGCACCTGAAAAGAGGTGGCCACCTTACGGTGCGGTGCACCATTTATGTGTCACATCTTAACACCCCCCCCCCTTAATGATTCCCCCTTTTAGTGATGATTTCAAATGGCCGAATAATCCTCCCCCTTGTGCAGAGGCAATGGCTGCAGGGCATCCTCATCCTCATCTGGAAATTCTGCTTCATCACTGTCATACACAAAGTCATCCAACCCTCGAATTTTGAGTTGGGACATAGGGCACACCAGGGACGATGTTTTTGGCCCTATCCCTGGTGCACAGCAAAAGAGTCAAGTAATTCCCCACCCTTAATGATTTCCACCTTTGGCCAGCCAGCCAACCCTGATTCATTTATGCCCCCAGGGGAAAGGGGGGGGGGGGTTGCACTTCTGGCAAAGCATGGGCTCCACTCTTGGGCACTCCTGAAGAGGCTGCCCTGAAGATCAGACGTGGTTCATACTCTGAAGGAATGGAGCAAACACACGAAGGGATGCATGTGCCAAAGCTGCTGGCAAACCACGCTTGATAACGAGGCGCTGCCGCTGCTGTAGGCACTATGCATTCACCACCATTTCCTTCAATGTCACGACCATAGCGTCACACCGTTCCGCAACCGATTGGGGGCATTCTGGGGATCCGCGGTGTATTAAGCATCGGTGAAACCAGCGCGGGACCCGCGCAAGATTTCTGGCGACCGGTGCACGACCAGCTCAGCCCTTTGCAAAATGGACGGCTGCCAGAAGCGGTCAACTTGTTTGGTCGTTGGCTTTTGATGCTTGCACCGGGTGTGATAGGGTCTGCTGAGGGCATTCGGCTGATTGACGTGGTTGCTGCAGGTTGGGGACGTGGTTGCTGTTCAGGGTGACACGTCCGACTCATTCCCGACCGTTTGCAAATTGGAGAGGGCTGCAGTTGGCTGCGGGCGCTGGGGAAGGAAAAAGGAAGCACAGCCACCAGCGAGATAGAGAGGGGACATACGCAACGGAGATACAGGACAGAGAGACGATGGCGAGACCCAATGCCCATGCAGGTCGACCAAACAGAATGTACGCACTGTTCTGGGCTCGGGTCCATGAATTAGGCCATTTGAAAGTGGTCCAGGGGATAACCACAATATAAAGCATCAGCAGCATCCCTACGAGATACGCACACGTGAGCACCGCCCTGCGCGGCAATCCGACCAGCGGGATCACGAACGACCCACCCCATTGCAACCAGAGTTCACTCTGCATCTCTGGGCTTTACGAAATTCACTGCTGCTATGCAGTGTATCTATGCTCCCACCGTGGCAATCTTTCCATCCCTGCATCCAACCCTGAACCTTGTTGGGTTGACGAGAAAACAACCTGGATGTGGGGTCAGTAACTACAGCCCTTTCAGCGCCCATTTCTCTCACCCAACCCCATCTACACTTGCAGTTCACTCAACAAAAGACTGCGACACCACACACGTCACGTGCTCGCCGAGTCTGCCTGAATGCCGCGTTAATGTGGAACATTTTTCCAACAAAATCCAGACGTGAACCCACAAAGTTCCCCACAGAAATTTACCGATCCGAAATTGCAACATCCGCAGTGCGTTGCAGAAAGGTGAAACAACGGGCTGTCGGGTGGTTGCTAAACCACGTGAGCGCATTTTGTATCTCTCGCTTACGCATACGTGGTTTGGGCGCCATTTTGTTGTTTTCAGGCAAACCTGGAGCAAGTGAGACCGTCCAGGGGCGTTGGGGTGAAGCTGAAGGGCCTCATTGGGACCATGTCAAGAAGCAGGGCGCCTGAGTTGAGTCAGCGTACTGGGACAGTCTTGGGAGGTTCGCTGAAGCCAGCACGTGCGGGTTCGTGACATCAAGCTGCCAATAGGGTCAGAAGACCGGACCAAGTCACCCCAGGCGCACTTGCACACGGCAGGTACACACCAAAGACATTTACCAACAGAAAAGCAGTTCCGGGTAGAGCTGGCCACTTCTTTTCAGTTGCATACAAATGCACCCACGCTGCAGCAACGCCAACAAGGTATGTCGGGAACCTGCAGGAAGAAGAGACAGAGGGGGGGCTACCAAGGCGGCGGCAACAGCAGGCTTTTACGACCCATTCAACGGTCTGGGGCGAGGCAGCTGCAAGTTACCAGCTGCAGGCGCAGACGCATGCCCCTACCCCGCCCTGGCATTACCCCATTTTTGCGCGACGCCCCCCCTCCTGCCCCTTTCCGGGGAGGGGAGGGAGGGGGGGTGAGGGTTCGCACCACAAAACAGCATCAAATGGGCCTAGCGATGCATGCAACAGATGCACATGCGGTATAGCGGCCAAATACAGACTCATTGTACATCGGCCTTCCACGGGCGCTCTCGACAGGGTGAACCGCGCCACACTGCCCATTGTGCTCCATCCACAACGCCACGCCCAGATTGCACTCCAGTTACCGAACGCTGGAACAACCCTGGAGAGGCTCCATGCCAAGCCAAAACCAGCCTCCCCTCACAAAAACAGCCCAGTGACGGTTGCCGCCCCCCTTGCAACGGGGGGTACTGTCCCACGGGGGGGGGGGGGGGTGGTCATGATACACACGGCCTGACCGTCTGGGAGGGTACAACTGGTGCGTCGAAACCTCAGAACCGAATTTTGACCGTCTTCCCCACCAGAAAAGACCAAGAATACTTGGGCAGGGCCCAACTCAGGACCAAAATGGGGCCAAAAAAGTTGTTCCTGCAGGTTTAAGGGCAACCGTCTTGGAGGCAAAAATGGTGATCTTGGACCGTGCCCCCTCCTGGTTTCCAGCTCCTTCCCCCCCATTCAGCCGAAACCCCCTGGACATCCTAATGCTTGAACGCACAGCTACTCTTCAATCACTCTCCCTCCAGTCATCACCCCGAAACCCCAGCAACAACCCCCCTTGACAAACACCCGCTCCCCACAAGACCATCCACTAACTCCTCCTAACTCCTCCATACACTCCCACCTTGCTTTTCTCATCACCCATTCCCATGAAAGGGGAGGTCTTGAACATGTGCAGGTGCAATGTGGTATTGATGGTCTTGTTGAATCCGTCAGCAACTCGTGGGTTGGAAGAGAAAAGATGGTGCTAAATCGGTCCTTAGCGAAAATGGGTAGTCGGGGTTGTTGGGCATGACAGAGGATTTGTCGTGACAGGGTCAATGAGATTGGTGTCTATGGTGCAGTCTGGAGGGCGAGAGTTTGAAGGGAGGCAGGCCTATGGAGCGGCACATGGGTGTGGGGCCAGAGGCATCGATGCCGTCAGTGTCATGGTTGGAAATGGGAGCCCCGAATTGCGCGAACGAAGAACGTTGTTGATGGTGCATTTTGTGCTTCTGCCTTTGATGACGATTGACGCAGTCGTTGGAGGCTTGTTGTTGTTTCCTCTCCATTTGTCGAGGCAGAGTTGCAACTTGCACCTCCGCATCGTGCACGCACCACCGTACAACTGCGCACAACTGATGCATGCTTCATCCTCTGGATGGAGTCAGTCCTCATCACTGCCACAGCAACAGGGCCCGGATTCACTGACGAAAAATTTTGGTGAGGCTGTTTGGCAGTCCAACTCAGACCTGCATTTGGAAAGGCCGGGGGGGTTGCACAGTTGCAGACAGGCAGTCGGCGCATACCGGTTCCAGGGCCGACTGTACGCCCAATAACTGTATTTTTCATAAACTCCATCAAATAGATAAATGCCTGGGCAAAATGATGCATCACGGGTCCTCTTCTTCGTCTCCTCTGTTGGGGCTGTACGTGCACTGAGACATCTAGACAAGACTCCCAGTCACTGACCCTCAAAAGCAAATGAAGGGCTGTGGGGCAGTCCGTGGGCCTTAATCGTTCTTAGCGGTGAGAGCTGGAGCTGCGACCAGAGCCAGCGCCTTTCAGCAACAGCGACAGTGCACATGCGCGTAAACACATTCTGGGGTTGCTTGGGGGAGCTGTGCAGGGGTACACAAGGCTGTGTGTGAGGCTGCTTGGGAGCAGGGGAAGGGGCGGCGTCGGGGGCGCAGGCGCGTGCGACAGCAATACCGATTCTGTTCTCCCAGACGTCATGGAACGTGTACGCCCACGAGGCCACCAGGAAAGCGATCAGCAGGAGCCAGCCTGCCCACTTGCGCACCAAATAGACCCCAACAATGAAGAGGGAAAGAATGTAGAAGATGAAGTCACACCCCAAATACCTGGAGCAACGCAATCCGAACCCGAAGGGCGTGAAATCAAGCGACATCGGAGTGCAAACGCCGGTGACGGCAGCGATGAACGCGAAGCACCGCTGGACTTGGTGACGACCCAGACATGCAGCAAGCGGCGGTGCCGTCGGGTGACTGCCAACCCCTGTGAGGGAACCCCCGCCCGCCGTCCGTTGAATTCCAGGCACCGTTCGTTGAACGAAGACGCCCGACCGCCGAGCAAACAAGCGCCATTAACCACCTGCCAACCCCTGCAGACGGCCCTGCTTCTGCCGTGCATGAATGTCAGGTTGGATTCAGCGAGCGCCGTTGGCGTGATTGCGTTAACTTGGATCCCGAATGCATGCCACCGACTCCACAGCTGATTGCTTCACAAGCGGGCCTTTGCTTGGTGATACTGAGGGGGGGGGGTTTGGCACAAGGCCTCGGTATCTGATTGTTTGCCTTTGGCGGCGCCTATTGGCCTCTCGCCACTGCTCATTCTGACCCTCTGTGGGCCCGAACGTGTTTTGGTTGTGTCAACGGAGCCCCTGGATGACTGATGAGGGGGGGGGGGGGATGCCCCCCCCCCCAGGATTTTGGCGGACCCACCCCCCCACCCACATCAGAGAATTTTTCCCCAGGAAAAAATGAAATTTTTCAAAGGGGCCCAACTTGGAGGTCGATTTTAAGTGCACAAACCTTTTTTTTTTTGGCCTCTGACCCCTCCCCCGAAGAGTATCAACCAGCCACTCAGCAAAGGCCTGTTCACAAACACACCGTACTTTGTGGGGCACGGAACGAACACGAGCTAAAATTCCTTTCGTGTGTTTTCAAACGTCGGGTGACGTGCAGTGTTGCTGGGATTTAGGCCCGTCTTCTGGACTGGGACAGGCCCTCGCGCAATGCCAACGCAGGGGCGACTCGTGCACACCATCCCGGGGACCAAACCCCACCGCAGACTCCCAGAAGCGCGCGCGACACCAACACACCATGTCCACCCCATGCACACGTTGTCCGGATGCCAGGGCCAAAAGTTCATCGTGTACAATAGCTCAGTGACCCACCGGCCGCCGTTGCAGCGCCTGGTCACCGAATGTTGGAAACGAGGATTGAAAGGCCCATCACCTGCGAACGTGCACCAAACGTCGTGGCCGACTGACGGCAGGAGCCACGGCAGGAGGCAAAATGGGCAGGGAATGGCAACGGGCGAAAAGAAGGCAGTGCGATGGACAGGCCTGTGGGGGGGCGCTCGGGGGTTGTCAGCTGTTGTTGAGATACGTACCAGGGCTGATCGGGGGGTGTCAACGATTGTGCGGCGATGTTGAGGATTGTCAAGGGCTCACCATCGTCGCAATTTTGCTGGGGTTGCTGAGAATTGTTGGGGTCGTTGCAGGGGTGTGCTTATCCACGGGGGGGGGGGACCCACCCATGCCCCTGTGTGACATTTCGTCGGGTTGCGGTTTCTCTACGGGGCCCTGAACAGTCACCCGTTCTTCCCTTCGCATGCTGCGTCGGGTCACTGCGTCCTAACAGCCGCTGCGGCCGGTGTTCCTTGTGGTGTCGTTTCCGCATTAGCGGAGCCCAGTGGTTGGCGCACTGGGGGTTGTACTGGCTGCTGCGGGGGTCGTTTTACGGTTTTCGCTGCCCACTCCCCTCCGCATCCAGGTCGTCCACCAAATATCTCGCCGTGTTTCCGTGTGCGTGAGGCCCAATTGCTCCACCCCTCCGAGTGTTGTCCTGGTCGTCCGCCACCTGCCTCCCCACGCTGCCATGTGTGTGTGTGGCGCAATTACTCCATCTCTGCGCGTGGTGCACGTGGGGATTCGCGCTCCTTCATGGTTTCCGAGGGTGTCGCGTGCACCTCCGCGGGTGGCACGTGCTCCTTTGTGGTTGACGCAGGTGTCATGCGCGCCTCCGTCGAGGCAAGGGTGGCTTGCGCTGCGCTGTGCCAGCGCCCTTGTCCTTGGTTCTTCCCAACCTGGTTGTGTCGGAGGTTCCTTCCCTTTCCTGGCCAGCCAGACATTTCCACAGGACGCCTCAGGGGCCCCAGTGGTGGCCCACTGGGTGCCAGATCCCCTGGGCGTTGGCGAACGGGTACCTTGTGCTGCAGGGGCCCGAGGGTTGGCCCTATGGGTGCCCATCCCCCATCCCCATCCCCATTCCCCCCCGTCCCGCAGGTCGAACACTAAGCACAACGCTGGGTCGTTGCACGAAGCAGACAAAGGCATACCTAAATACATCACGATACGGTAGTACACCATAAGCATGAAAGCCAGGCTGGGTGTCAGCCGCAGGTAGCGGTAGATAATGGCCACGCCGATGTACTTGGTGTTGAGGTAAATCCCCTTTTTCTGCACTTCCTTGATCACCAGGTACGCCAGCAAGAAGCCACTGTCACAAAGAGGAAAGGATCAGCGTCGGCCGAGGGCATATAGCGCTACAGCGTGGTGTGTTCACCCGGTGACGTCCCAAACCTTATCCCAATCAGCACCGCTGGTGCCAAATAAAAGAATGTGCCACATACACCGACTGCCCAGCAACTGCTTCCCCCGACAACCGGCTGTGGACGCGGCTCCACCACTTCCTGGTATGCAAACAACCGTGGGCAAGGGCGATGGGGTCAGGAGACAGGGGGGGGGGTAGAAAAAAAATTCCTGGTACCGGCGTACAGCTTTTTTTCCGGGGGGTACCCCCGGAGGGGGAGGGGGGTACGGAAAAAAAAAATTCGCGCGAAAATTTTTTCCGGACCCCAAAACCTGAAATTTCCTTAAGTCTACCCCACGTGTTTGGGTTTGGAAGGTGCAAGGAGGGTATTTTTCAAAGTAACCATGCATATTTCAGCCGATATGGGTGGTATTTGTGTTTCAAGGCACAAAGACCCCCGGTCTGTTCCGGCTGCAATGCAGCGCCCCACCCTGGCCTCTTATCGGCAGGAAAGAGTCCCCAGATAAGGCAATACACCCTATCTGGGGCGAGAAACCGAACCAGCAGCATTGAAGGACAACGGTGATTGATGTCCATTCTGGCCGTTCTGCAGGTTGCCCAAGCCTACAGTGGACCCCACAATGTCATGTCCCCATTGCCTTCTCGCATGCTGGTTGATGACCGCCACGCCACAATGGCTTGCCAACAAAGATTGGTTCTCAATGAGGCTACGGTTTGTGTGTTGGTGTGTTAGTATGTCTCTGTATGTGTGTGAATGGTGCACATTGTCGCACTACGCCGTTCTTGCGCGCACATCGCAAAAAAAAATTTGATCGCGGACAACATCTAAAAAGTCTGCGAGAAGGAAAAGCAAATAACACGTACAATTGAACCCAAATCTTGATGGATTATTGTTGATTGGACCCTCTCCCTCTCATTCTTTCTTCGCCCTCCCTCGCTGTGAAACAAACAAACAAACAAACATGTGGAACACCCCACATTTCACATTGTGTACCGCAATTCCACTCCCGGGTTTCCACAACGGGCCACCAAACGCTGGTGGCCACGCGGTTCCACGCTGCGCCCACACTCATTGCTGAGTGGGGCACCGCTAGCATAGCAAGGCTAGCAGCTCCGCTTGAGGAGTAGATGGATCGGACACGATGCTCAATGTGGGTGGCAGCGTCCCGCGCCAGGGGCCCCTTGTCCGCGGGCTGACGATTGCATTTAACAAGTGTCCCCCGCTACTGGAGGTGGCAGCGTCCCGCGCCAGGGGCCCCTTGTCCGCGGGCTGACGATTGCATTTAACAAGTGTCCCCCGCTACTGGAGAGAAATCAATGGCGCCATGCAAAAAAAAACCCACTTACTTTTATCTCACCAGTAGTTCATGTGCCAACGTCCTACAATGTGGCAAAGTGAAGGTGGCATGCAAGTTCAAGTAGCACACAGTAAAGAAATTCCTCCTGGCGAAAAAAAATTCCTACATGGGGTGCCAGCTTTTTTTTCGGGGGGTACCCCCGGAGGGGGGGGGGGGTACGAAAAAAAAATTCACGCAAATTTTTTTTCCACCCCCCCCCCCTTGGTCAGGAGACGGACGTTTTCTGCCGCCCCCCGTACCAGGCGGTGTATGTAGATGGGGTGGATCCCCGTGTGTGCGTGTGCGCGTCCTTGCCATTGAGGGAGGCCCCCCAAACCCCCCTCCCGCCAGAACGACATTTTGTCCGCCAATTCATTCATAAATCTTTGAGGGGTCATCCCTCAGACTTGTGCGCTGGAGTCGATAATTTCAGTTGCGCTGCTCTTGCTCTCCTTTGGTATGCTGAGGCATCGTATGGGGATTCAGGTCTTGTGACTTGCACCTCTGCATCGCGCAGGCCATACCCGTTTCCATCCGTCAGATGGGCATCTGCCCTGGCCTCTGTACCTGGCCTCATTCGGCACCAGACAGCAGCACGACCTTTCGTTTCAACGGCCATGCCACCGCCGCATTCTGTCGCATTCGGTGTCTTGTGTTTCTGTTCTGAGGTCTGGACGGATTTCACTTTTCGCACGGCTTTAGGCCTCCCCTCCACATCTCTCGCCCAACCCTTTGCACTACCAACAGCCACTAGTGCCCGGCGCCTTTCTAGGAGAAGTTCCGATGATGCACCCGACATGATTCGGAGGAAAAATGCTGAACAGGATACGTTTTGCCCATTTCCTCCGACTTTCTTTCCGCACTTGCCACGGGGGATGGAGGTCGTTGAAGGCGCTTTTGCCTTTGGTGACCTGCCCCTCGGGCTTCTGAAGCATAAAACGAGTCTGCGAGCAACCCCTGTACCTTGCGTCGCAATCCCCACGAGCGCTCCGTGCATGACCAGCCCACTCTCCCTCTCCCCCAGATCCCCCACAGTACGCAATAGATCTAATCCATTCAACTTGATGCGCAGATTCAATCCAACGTGTGTAACATCCATCACGCGCAGTCATCGCATACGCGTACGGGAGTTTTGTCACGGGGAGAACGGAATCGACCCACCGGTAAATCAACATATGGCAGTACACGGATCCTGCCGCCCCCCCCCCCCTCTCTGCCATTCCGGGGTGGGTGGTTGGGGGCAGTTGGGGCATCTCCCACGGTTGGGGAGCTCAAAAAAAAAACCATGTTTTAGACTTTATTTGGAGGGGTAGGGTTAGGAATTGGGGCGTCCTCAGGGGTGGGAAGGGCTAATACTCCGGTATGACATCACTACTTGTAGGATCCGAACAAAAGTAGTAAAAATAGCCATTTTCCCTCGAAAATCGCCATTAATAGGCCTCTCTGCAACACACTCCTGCCCCTGTCCTGTACCCACACCCCCTTCCCGCTAGTCCTGTGACTGGCCCTGCTCCCACCCGGGCCGACCCATCCGACCCGAGGCTTCCCACGGCACCCGGCGCTGACCTCATGTAGAAAAAAGAATCGACGGCGATGTGGCCCCCAATAATAAATTGGAACGATATGTCGCTCGCAGCCCCTTTTCCGGAGGCCACCACTTGCTCTGGATTGTCGTACCTAAGCAGAATACATCACATGAGAACAGCCACGCACCCGCTCTCTCCCTCCACCAGCGACCGCAGGCACTTTCCCGTCGACGCAAGCTACGACGCAAACGCTTGCGGTGATACAGCTACAGCCAGCGGCGGCTACTTGACAGCACACCGGCAACACAGCGTCCGAGTGCGTTTTGGCACGCGTCGAACACTTGTGCTAGGGCCATTGGCTCTACGTACCTCCGAAGTGAAATGCAGCCCTCGAGGGAAGAGAGGCATGGCAGGAAAAGGTAGGGGCTCGTGACGCAGGAGTCCCCACATCTTTGGCGGCGGACAGACTGCCCCCGACGAGCTACTTGATGCGTCGACTGCGCAATGTGCACCCACAACTTTACGATTTGGATTCCGGCAGCAAATTTGTCGTGTTTGCTGTTGGCGCCCGCACTCTGCGTGCGCGGTGCGCATACCGTTCGGCGGCAGCCTTTGGGGGGGGGGGGGGGCAGTGAAAATAGGGTCGGACAAAGGGGGGCGCGCCCGCGCGCCGCCACATGCGAAACCGCGACACGATGGCATGGCCTGGGGTTCAGACCTTCGTCCTAACTGGGGACGGGGCACACCCCGAGATGCCAGCGGCCATGAGGAAAGAATGTCCGAGAATGATCCAGAACATGGAAATGACGCGCATGCCGTTGAGATGGTCCGTGGGCTTGGCAACCTCCGTCGAGGGAGCCATCAGCTTTTTGCACGACACTTTGACGGAGAAGATGGAGATGAGCTTCCCCTTTTCCCACTTGCGGAGGGAGTCTTGCGACAGCTCCCAAAACGGCAGCGCTGAGGGGCACAGAGGGTCACGAAAGGGGCCGCGGACGCCGCAGATCAGAACCATCACATGTCCCCTGGAGGCATGGGAGTTTCGTTGACCTCCATGGACAGGCGTTGCGTTTGACACCGGATCCTGTGGCCAGTATTCCTTCCGCACTTTATGGCAACTCATCCCCATCAGGTAGGAGGGCATGGTCAACAAGTGGACTCGAGTTGCTTTGAGCCCTTGTGCCCCCCCGGCGTCTTGTCGTCAGTCCCACTTTCCCAATGCTCCTGCACTGACTCGCCCCCCCTTATCCATCACCTGCCCCGGTCCAGCTCGCCCCCCATCCCTCTCACCTGTGCACACCATCCCCCCGACCAGACATCCTGCACCGGCTCCTTGTGCACGGCGTGTGCCCAGACCCCTCTCAGCGCCAAGGCCAAACGCTGCTCATTCGTGCATGGGTCCTGGCCTCTGCCCCTCATACAAATCGCCAAAACTTGCTGTCCTTAGCAGCAGGGAATGGCTGCAAGCCTTGCACCCAGGCCATAAAGGGCGCCCTCAATTTACCGTGCCGTGCTGGGTACAGGGTATGGTTCGTTATTGTCCGCTCAGTGTCTACCACACATTGCCCTCATCCACGACTTTGCACAGTCACCAAACCAAAGGTTGAATCAAAAAAAGTGCAATCAGAGCGCGCGGCGTTGCATGTGTTTTCATTTGGGTTCATGGACTCGGAATACAAATTGAGGGCCAAGGCAAAGGGCTGGCGTTTGGTTTGAGCCTCTGGACTGGGGGTGCGTGTTGACCTCTGAAGGCTCTGACTCCGGGGACGTGACTTAAGGGGTCACGCTCAGAAGCCTCACTCTCTTTAGCCTCTTGCTCTTTGTTCTCCTGCTGGAACTCAGCTTGAGCCAAATACATGAGCCTGAGTAGAAACCAACGAGACCAGCAGCAGCGCGTGGCTAAGCAACTGGGCAGGCACACCACCACCGCAAAGGCAGACGCCGAGCACAACAGGGGACAGGCAGACAGGGGCGCCGCTTGGACTCACTCCACAGGATGGGATATGGGCGTCACTACAGGCGACATGAAGCAAGAAAAACCTGCAGCTGCCCCTGGTGAGAAGGCCCGATTGCAGGGCCACTGGGAACACATGCATGGGGTAACCGGCACAAGAAATCACGACATGCGAGGGGGTATCCTTCTGACGCGCTGACCCCCATGCCCCCATGCCCTCCAGTTCAAGGGCATTTGGTACATTTGAAGGGTGCTGGCGGCCCTATACCCAAATTTGGCTACTTTTCTTCTGTGAACTTATAGAGTCTTGTAGCGCCATCTAACACCATTGGGGGGGGGATGATTCTTCGTTCCCAAGGGGAGGGGGGGGGGGATTTGCCATCAAGGCTGAGTAAATATGCTGGTTGGTGCTTCCGGGTGTGTACGATGGCTTGAGTTTTGGGAAATAAATTTGCTTACCTTGCTGGTTCCAAGCCGCTGGGGAAAGCATTTTTATTCGGTGAGGGCGGGACAGTTGTCCATCTGCTCACAAATATTGCTTCTGTCCCTTGGCGTCCCTCCAATGCCAGCGCCGGCATGCTTCATGCAAAGTCTTGTCCAGGACAGTAAATCTTGGAGGGTGGGAAATGTAACACAGGACCAAGGGGGTTCCGGATCCCCAAGTGTTCCCCATCAGTGGTGTGGAGCATGTCTGGGCATTTTGCAGTTTGGGGTTTTTATGCTTGGTAACTGCAGTGTGTCAACAAGGGCAAGTGTAGACGAGGTACAGCCCAGTAACCACCATCAAGGGCGGACCAAATCTACTGATGCAGGCGAACAGGGTTGCAGCTCCTTTCCAGGGCGGACTGAATCAGCCATATGTTGGCACACGGGTTGACTGTGTGTGTGTGTGTGTGCGTGTGTGTGCGTGCGCACGTGCGCATGTCCCAATCTCAAGCAAAAAAATATTTCTGCTTTAGTTCTTTAAGTTTTTTTAATTCCTCAATATTTGAAGTGAAAAGAATCTTATCCTTTCTTACCAAATTGATACAAATAAATAAACTTTTATGTTTCTTAAAATAAATAGGATTTTCGGCTTTTGATAAAAACTTTTTTGTACTCTTATTTTTGCTTTGACGGAATGCAAGAAAAGTGCCTTGAGATTGAAATCATTAGTCTTCGTCAAAGGTATATTTTTCCTTAAAATCTTTCTGCCAAAGATATTTTTCAATTATGCTTAATAAAGTTTGTAAATTCAAAATGATTTTGGAAATACTCTTGCAAAAGAGTTTGAAAAAGGTTTTTATTTTAATACAGCATATCACATTCCACAACCCAAAGTGGGCTTCTCCCAGTAGTTCCTGTATTAGATAGATAATAATCCTAAAATAAAACTTTAAACTTTAAACTCCAAGAGGGGGTCAAGTGAAAATTAAAATCTCCCCAAGAAACCTATTATTTCTATAAAAATTTAATAGGTTTAGTAAAAAAATATAACTAAAAATAAAACAGCGAGAACAAAAATTAATGTGCGAGGTTCTTGGGAGGACACAACCCTCTGCAACAGCAACAGGAATAGGGACCGGCAGGATCACAACCGGCGGGGCCTCTGGGTGACTGCCTCGAGAAAAAGGACGAAATCGGGTGTCTATGAGAAAGCCGTTGGCTCTGAGCACTCTCTGCGGCTCGTGCTGGGGCATGGCCGCAAATTCAGCAACAGTCCAATCTCGGTGCCATACAAACACCAGCACAAATGGGGGTTGACCCACGAAAGTGGGGGAGATTTACCAGGTGGTACTAGGGGGGGGGGGATACTTTTGCCGCGCACATTTCGGTGAGGGAAAATTTTACCACCCTTGCCCTTGCAAACCCCAAAGCTGACATTGCCTCACCCACACACTGCACTGCCAATACCCCTAGGTTTCGCCAATGGAAAAATCCGCCACTTTCCTTAAACACGAAATTCTCTTGCGACATTTTCCCCGCCTAAAAATGACACCCCCCCCGGTACCGGTTTGACGCACTTGGTGTGGTGTGGAGGCACAGTGCAATGTTTCCACCGCTCGTCGTTCATAGGTTCATAAGGTCTCAGGTTGTTCCTGTGCTGACCGGACTCGGGGACACAGTGAAGCGCGCTGCCAGCGTCGTATGTCAGCACGCGTCTCGTGGCAAGGGCCAGTGGGTCGGCAGACAAGCAGGCCTTGTTGACATTGCGCCAGGCTATCCTCGTCAGCACCACGGACACCCGACCCCTCGGGAGAGACGGGGCCTCGCTGGCGCGTGAATTTGGCCTGGGGGCGTGGGGTGCTGTGTTGTGTCCGTGCCGCCTCACCCCTTGGGCCCCGCGTATTTTATCACTTGGGTGCCCCTGACGAAGCAAAGCGGAGGACACTTGGCATGGCACTGTGTTGGGGCATCGCCCTGTTATCGGGCCCAGGTGTGTATTTGTTGCTGCGCCCTGATGGCCTCAGGGGGGGGGGGGGATGGGGGAGGGGCTGGGGGGGGCTGCCTCGCATGCCCCCCCCCCCCGTGTTCTCCCCGCCTCCCCCTGCTCGCTCCACCACTCCCCCAAGAAGGATCCGGGCTTGGGGCTATTCTCTCCGAACCGCGGAAGACCCTCAGGGTCCACGGTGGGCCCACATGGGAGGGCCAGGCACACCACACCTACCCGCCATGCACGTGCCTGGACGGGCAGGGCACACAGCTACTGGATTGCTGGTCCGTGTGTGCATTGCACTGCGCCACCTGGCGTGCCACCCGGCGTGCACTTGGGAGTGGAGGTTTGGCATTACGCCTGGTTGTGTTGTTGTCTACAGCTGGCGGCGCCTATTGGCCTCTCACCACTTACCGCTGCCCTTTCCTTGAGCCCTTTCTCACCAGCCTCCCACCCCCTTGTGCTCTCCCTCTCCCTACCTAGCCTATCATTACCTCACTACCAGATATGCACACATACGCATATATGTACACAAATATATGCATACGCATATACGCAAGTCTGTAGCCACTGTGCATACATGTAGACCCTGTGCTTTGTTTGCAGACACTATGCACATACACATGTACCCGAAGTTTGTCTGTAGACACTGTGCACCAAAAGTAGGCCTACTAATTGTAGACACAGTTGGCATGCTGTAGATGCAAAGAGACAATATTTGGGAAGGGGGTTTTTTTTGGAAAGCCCCCTTCCCTAAAAAACGGTCCGCTAACAGTGTTTACCCATACACATGGGCATACATATGTATGCGTATATGTGTGTACGTACACGTTAGGGCAAGGGTTACGTATCCGCGTATACGTACCCTCCTCCCTGCACACCCTTCCTTTCCCTTGGAGGGTTGTGCCAACGAAGCCCCCGGAGTGTCCCTGTTTCACAGCCATGTCGGGCCCACACAGAGGAGGGCAACTGCCCTCGCCGTTGGCCAGGTGCGCCCAAGTGGACATTCCATACCAGCGGTGGGGGAGACCTCCCCAACGGCGGCTTATGGGCCCCAGGATGTCCACCTGCGGGGTCACTTCCCCGACGGGGGCACATCACCTTCCACCTGTCCTTTCCTGTGCTCAGTCCTCCTTGTGGCGAGCGCATCATGTGCACCCCCAAGTGGCTGCGGGCTCCATCCCATGCGGGGGGGGGGGGGGGGAGGCCGTGGGGCTGAGACAGTATTGAGGGGGGGCGGCGGCGGCGGAGCATCTCAAGGCTGCACTGATGAGATCCACCGCTCGTCTTTGCCGACAATTGCGGTCGAGTGTGCGCTTTAGGAACATCGCTGAGGAGGCTGGCGTGAGGCTGGGGGTTAAGTTAGGCCAGGCAGACGCCCGATTCTTTTCCAATTTTGACGTGTATAAATGACTGGCGGCCCGTTGCAAAAGCACTAGAGGCGCTATTCGTCATCCCGGTGGACACAAATCCTTCTTGAGGGGGAGACTGTTCGTCTCAAGGGAACGTCCAGCACCGGCTGACTACTGCTGTTGCAAACGAACATCCGTTCGTTCTTCATGGGACGGCAATTCTGAGGCCCCAAAGACTGTGATCCAACTGCTGCGCAATTCTTTGCTTTCGCACTTTTGTGTGCCCTCCCTCACGGACCTGAAGGGGCCCTGGGGAGTGCCGGTGCTCGTCCACAGGCCTCTGGGTGAAAAATGTAAGTCGTGTACGAAAAAACCGTATAGTCGTGTAATTTTTTTTTTTTGCTGTGAATGCGTGTAATTTTTTTTTTTGCTGTAAGTCGTGTGAATTATAAAAAAAAATTGAATTTTTTTATTTTTGCGGTAAGTCGTGTAATTTTTTTTTTGCGGTAAGTCGTGTAAATTATAAAAAAAATTGAAAAATTGAAAGAAACCCAACCTTTGCAATACATGCGCAATATGTACAGCTGCCGGTTCCGTACGGCACCCCATAGCGACCTTAACGATGGGACGCCGAGTCCACAAAGCACATAGTACTCTGCGTGGCCACCAATTAGTTGGGACTCGGCCAATATAACATAGTTTCACATGTTGTCATTGGCACTAGACTCAAAATCAGGCCCAAGAGCAGAGGGCTGACAGGGCCATGGCCAACATCCAGTGTGCCTGCACTGGGAACAAAATCAGGCTCAAGAAAAAGAGTCCCGACAGGGCCACGGCCAACGCTACTGCCACCATTATAGGCCACCAAGGCAACGGCATGGGGCCAATATTATAGCAATCTTATACGCTCCACCATTGGTACACCAAACGGCGGAGGAAAATACAGCCCACAAAACATGCACCCGCTACAAGTAGTTGCAGAATGCACGCTTGTAGACCAAGTCCGTTTTTGTGTCACCGGACTTGGGCTTTGCACCAGGATTGGCGTTAAGCTGACAAGCGGCGCGCAACTCTGGAACTAGCTGCTTGCACAGGTCATCAACGAAGAGCGGGGGGCAAAATCAGAAGTGGCCCACAAATGGGCAAATTGGCTACCTCACCCCTGCCGTATCGGGGATCCCCACCGCTGCAGAGCGAGGGGCAAAATCAGAAGTGGCCCACAAGTGGGCAAATTGGCTACCTCACCCCTGCCGTATCGGGGATCCCCACCGCTTCAGAGCGGGGGGCAAAATCAGAAGTGGTGCCCAAAAGAGGGCCGGGGGGGTAGACATGGCCCACGTTCGGCCGGGGCAAAAAGGCCTCTAGGGGCTGTCCTTAACAAAAAAAAAAATCTCGTCCCTTAAGGACGGCCCTGCCTAGGGGATCCCCTCCGCTTCAGAGCGGGGGACAGAATCAGAAGTGGCCCACTTGTGGGCAAGGTGGCTACATAACCCCTGCCGCCTCGGGGGTCCCCACCGCTTCAGAGCGGGGGGCAGAATCAGAAGTGGCCCACAAGTGGGCAAGGTGGCTACATAACCCCTGCCGCCTAGGGGGTCCCCACCGCTTCAGAGCGGGGGGCAGAATCAGAAGTGGCCCACAAGTGGGCAAGGTGGCTACATCACCCCTGCCGCCTAGGGGGTCCCCACCACTTCAGAGCGGGGGGCAGAATCAGAAGTGGCCCACAAGGCAAGGTGGCTACATAACCCCTGCTGCCTTTTTTTTCTGCTGTAAATGCGTGTAACAAAAAACCGTTAGGTCGTGTATTTTTTTTTTTTGCTGTAAGTCGTGTAATTTTTTTTTTCCGCTGTAAATGCGTGTAACAAAAAAACCGTCAGGTCGTGTAATTTTTTTTTTTTGGCTGTAAGTCGTGTAATTTTTTTTTTTCGCTGTAAATGCGCGTAACAAAAAAACCGTCAGGTCGTGTAATTTTTTTTTTTTGCTGTAAGTCGTGTAAGCCGGCTTACACGACTTACAGCGGAAAAAAAAAAATTACACGACTATACGGTTTTTTTGTTACGCGCATTTACAGCGAAAAAAAAAATTACACGAATTACAACATACACGGCCTCTGGTAGTGGTGCCTTCGTGTTGCATCTGATTGAGCTCACCGACTGAGGGACGGCCGCCAATGGCACTATCGGTGCTGGGAATCGAAACCGCGGCGTTCCAACCACATTCCCGACTCATGTATCGCTCGAGTGCAGGGTGAGGCTCGAGAAACAGCGAACGGCGAACGTGCGCGCGCGCACTTCAAAGGGGGTGCGGGCCCTCGTGCTACCCGCTGAGAGACTGAAGAGCAAGAAGCCGAACAACCCGCGCGCTGTGACTGTCTGGTGGTCAGTGTTACTGGAAGCTGTTCAGAGGTACTGATTACACTTCCCATGGAGGTTCTGGGCTTGGCTGGCTGGAATGGTCCAGGGGATGCACCCCGCCGAGTTTGATTGCGTTTGGACAAGCGCTGAGCCACTCCGGACTTGCATTTTGCAGCAAACGCGGGACGACTGTTGAATGATAGTCGCTCATGAGGGTTGGCCTGTAAAGAAAATCAACAACCCCCGCTTGTGTGTGTGTGTGTGTGGCGGTGCATAGGCATAGGCACCGGGGCTGGGCGTGGATTGTCAAATCACGGTGGAAACGGTCGAGGAATACCTGCGATCTACGTACTCGTGAAACGCCGTTACGAGCCCCACCACTAGGACCAGCAGGCACACAACAGCCACCGCCACATAGGTCGACCAGTCTGGGTGCTCGATGTTCACTGCAGACAAGACGTGTAGGCAGTTGACGCTTGGCGATTGGCCAACAGTGGGGGAAGATTGGCTTATGCGCCGGGAAGGGTCGTCCGATCCCCTTTTCGAGACCCTCCCACACCCTTGATGGGGATCTCCGACGGGCCGACGGAGGGGGTTGGGGGGTGCCATAAAGGGAAAGGACATGCCGGTTGGTACTTTCGGATGGACGGACGCGTTCGCCTTTTGAGGAGGGAATCGTCCAGTCGTGGATAGGTGGGTTGGTTGCCCACCCGTTGGGTTGGGGGTGAGGAGGGCAGGTTCAAAATACTGCGAGAGGTGGGCAGCCTACTGGGCTACCTAACAGCTGGGGAAAAATTGTTTTTACTGCGTGAGAGTGGGACAGTTGTCCCGCTGCTCACAGGTGCTGCCTGGGGAGGGGGGGTCCGGAGGTACCCCGACATATATGACTCAAAATGATCCCCACTCATTTTGATGTATGTATCCGTGGGGGAATTTTTTTTTAAAAAAACTTTCTTCCAAGCTGCTTTGCGGCCCAGATGTGAGTCACCACTAGTCTAAACTCGCCTCTTTGGACTGACTTGACCTTTGGACTGACTTTTCCAGACCCCTCTGTGTGACATTTCGTCCTTCGTTGGTTTCCTTATGGGGCCGTGGAGAATCACCCGTTCTTCCCTTCGCAGAGTGCGTCGGGTCATCGTTGTCTGCTCGGCTGTGGGGCCGGTGCACGTTGCTTCGGGTGTGTGCGGGGGGCCAGTGCTTGGTCTGCTGCGGCTGTGGCTGGTGCTGCGGGGGCTGCCCTGCATTGTTTTCCTGACGAGGCTCTGGACAGTCACCCGTCTCCCCCTGCATGACGCATGTTGGGGCATCGTTGCTTGTTGGGCCACGCGGTTGGTGCATTTTGCGTGGTTTGCGTGTGGGTGTGTCCCAATAGTTGGTCTGCTGAGGCCGCAGTTGGTGCTGTAGGGGTCTCTTCTTTACAAATGGGGCCCAGACACCGGATCCCCTCGTCTCGCGCTGTAGCCACCCCTTCGGTATGGGGTTCAGCACTCTGCCTTTTCCAGAACCCACCCGACCCCCGCGCGCGCAAGCTCATTTTCCATCTGCACACCAATCGCTGGCAAGTAGTCTGTTGTGGGTTACCAGCAAACAGGCGGTGACCGTCAGCTGACTGCCCCCTGGTGTGTCCCGGTGTGTTCACTATGTAAGACAGGACACAAACAGGCCCGGCTCTGCCTGCAGCCACGCACACAGTGCACCACAACAGACACACACACACACACACACACACACCTTGTGGTGACGTCACATTTTTTACGTCCACATGTCCGAAGTCTTTTATGCGCTGGAGTTTCTGCAGTGAAGCCCACAGACAGTGTAGATCAAGGTATGGAGCCGACAACCCTTTTCGGGGGTTTGATGCAATTATGCACCAATTTCAATGCCGAACGCCCGTTCCAATCAAACCCCACTCTGAATCCCACTCCCATTGCCAGCCAACAGTCGATTCCAACTTCAGAATCCGTGTAGTTGGGGGGCAAAAATGCAGTCACATGGTCAATGAACGGCCCAAGAGACAACACCAGCAACGTGAGCCAGCGGCAGCAGCTTCGGTGTGAACTGCGGGATTCAGGTGTTGAGGCCACTGACGAGGAGGGCCTGCATACTCAACGACCGGAAACAGGAACAAGGAAATGCCCCACAGCAAACCCGATCCGACATGGAGCGAACACTGAGGAGGCCCATGAGGGGCAGGCATGAGAGGGGCAGAAGGGACCAGTCGTAGTGTCGGGCACAGCCTGGTGATGTACCATTGGGGACACCGCAACGCAGATGTTATGAAGATAAGGTGCAATGCCATTCAGGGATTACCCTCACCACCCCCTGGACGACACCGCATCTCGTCTTCCCTTTGTTGATCTGCTTAACCTCCTACTCGTTTTGCTACCTCGCCGCAGTGGTCTCTGCTGCCTCAGCCCTACCCATGTTCTTGTGGTTTCTGCTGGGCTGGAGCGAACTGGTGGTGATCTGGTGTCTGGAGCTGCTCTCCTGTTACGCCCGTAACCTGGTGTCTCGGGCCTTTCTTGCCTTACTAGCTGGGCCCCATCCGGCCTGTGATACCCTCCTTTGGCTGTTGCCTACAGTAGTGCTCAATAAGTACCGTGTAAAAAGCTGTGCCCACCACCTCGACACCACCCCCTTTTTTCCTATTGCAAATATATAGGCACCCTCAACATTTGTCTAAAACGTCCAGAATTAATGCTGTCTTGACGCCTGCTGCATCTAAGACAAAGCCGTACCTTCTGCGGGTTGCTGGAACGTGAGCTGCCAGACATCTTCTTTGGTTTGATGCACCCCATCTACTGCCCCTTCGACCACATTCATCAATCGATACTGCCTATATCCTGCCCATCCACACCTCTTCGGAGGCATACACCCAAGTACATGCATTACATTTATTGATCGGGACGGGGCCGTTTGGAGGTGGGGCTGAATCCTTCGCCTGAAATCTGAGCAGGTGTGCAAGCAACGACCACATCTCCTCCTGTGCACGTGAAGCTGGGCCACAGCCTTCCTCTCAGGAGGTGTGGACCAAACTCGGGAACCACCAGCCGGAGGCGGAAGGGGAGAGCATTTGGTCCAGGAGAAGTTAGGGGATGGCTTCCCATCTTCGCACTTTCCCCCACTCCATACCCTGCTTAGCGGGTTATCCACCTCCCTGCAGGGAGCCAAAAGGCCAAAAGGGGGGTGGGCGCCATTTTTGAATCCACCCCCTGCGAAGACAACCCCAGACCCCAACAAGTCTAATCCAAGTTCTGTCATTCACCCACAGCAGTGGATCCACGCACTGTAATTGCAGCGGAGGTGTTGACAACCGCTTGGCCGACCCCTCAGTAGCAGTGGGTCAGCCAACGAGGATGCTTCCTCACACACATAGCCTTTATGGAACGCCTCTAACACCCAGGGTCTCCGCTGCACTGCGAAAGGCCTGGTTGGACATTCTGAGCCTCAGAATGTAGTAACTCTTCCCTCATTAGCAAGCAGCTGACACGGGATTTCTCTTGGACTTCCTGTTGCTGTTTGCAAGCAAACCTTGGCACAGTGGACCACTACTTTGGCCCGCCTCAAGGGCTTACATCCCAAGCGCAAAGCTGTACCGACTGCTGGCACTGCAAATCAATGAGGGTTCTTGTGACGTAGCTCCCCCTTCCCACAAAAGTGGACATTGTTAGGTACAGATTGGCATCCGGGGGGGGCCTGTTCAGTCAGCCCTCCAGTGCACGGGGCGGTGCACGGGGCGGTACAAGAACAGGGAACGCATCCAAATCTAGCCCGAGAGGACTTCTGGGCGCCATTGACAAGAACGTGAGAACAAGCACGAAAACAGCGGTTGGAGGCGAGAGGCACAAACCCAGGGTAGCTTGAACGGAGGATCGTCCATATATATTTCTCGGATCAGCAGAGATATGTCTTGGGTTGTGCAAACATCTGAGGGTCAGCACAGGTTGAGGGTGGGGTCCATCTGTCTCGCATGCAAAGCCACAAGCCTCAAGAAAATAACGATAACTCCGTTGAGCGTCCGTTTCGTGGATCTCGGCAGTGTAACGATCGACGAAATAGGAGTTTACCGACAGAGGTTTCCGGGTCACAACGAGAAAACGCTAGGCATTCCTTGTCGCCGATGCCACCCACTTCCTCCTACTGGTCGTGATTCAGATGCTGAAGCGGGGGATCGAGACCTGACTGGTGTTCGGTAGTTGCACACATGAAAAAAATGCACACGATGACTTGGAACCTTTACAAAAGTAACCAATGCACTCCGCCACCTCCGGCCATTTCGTGGTACCCATACAGGTACTCATCCTCTTCACGGAAAATATGATCGCCCAAACCAGAGTTGGCTTTTTGGGCCGAAACCATGAAATACTCGAGGAGGTGCTTGACATGACCTCTACCCCTAGCCGACCCCTGAATATGATCGCGGCCTGGGGGGTAACCTGGAAGACATAGCCCCAACTCCATAGGAATCGAATTCCTCATTCCAAGGCCTGGGAAAGTGATCTTTGGGTTCGACAGCTCCAAAGTGACCAAAAAATATTGTGCCGTAGGGATTTGAATGCACAAATCGTACCTGCACGCGAGATGGCAAAATGCACCACACAATGTTCATGTTCAACCACACACAGCCTTCCACCCAAAGACGAATGCGGTTTGTGTGTGTTTGTGTGTGTGTGTGTGTGTGTGTGTGTGTGTGCGCGTCTGTGTGCGTGTGTGTGTGTGTGTGTGTGTGTGTGTATGTGAAACACATATGCCATAGGCATGGGCAATGAAGCTCAAGAATGTCACAAAAGTGTACCAAAAAAAACTGACTCGGGATAGCACAAGTACGCCTCCTTGTTGTCTAAACAGACGGCGTCTTTAGATGTCGCTCACTTGATTAGCACTCGAGCGGTCTCGAAGACTTCACACTCTGGGGCCGATGTACTGTGACGTGTACGCCAACGAAGCTGTCTTTAACCCTAAAGAGGGTGACCCCTGCACCCATGCACTAATTCTGATATTTGGGACCGTTGGCCGACTCATTGGCCCCAATTGCCCGCTTGTATTGTAATCCATAGTACGTGCCTTAGTGCGGAAGTCCCTTCTATTATGCCTGGACATGCTCTACCGCGAGCTGATTGTGCGGGGTAGTCATGGGCTTCGGCTACTAAAGATACAAGTGGGAGTGTTGGGTGCATGCCTCTCAAGTGTAGGTAAGTTAAAGCGAAAACCCTCAATTCTATGTTCAGCACGAACTCTTGCTTCCAGGGGGGATGGCAGCCGCATCAACACAATGGCCCACCACGTTGACTCCCCGTTGGTGGTGGCCTCTTCCCATTACTGGGCCAGCACCCTGTCTCATACCACCACCTCCCGCAGTGGAGGGAGGGGACAAGCCCCACCCAGAAGCGACGAGCCGCACCGCGGAGCACCATATGCTTCAGGTGCGGGCGATTGCCGCCCGTAGGCTCCCCCCGGAGGAAGTCCTGGGGGTTTGGCTCCGCCGATTGCAGCGAGCTGTGGATGACTGGGCCCAGAACCGTGGCATGGTATGAGCACACGCGTACCAGTCATACCGCCTCCGCTAGCACCCGCTGGAGTGGGCGCCACCTGCCTCGGCCCCCCCAGCCGGCTTTCCCGGCGCGCAGAACTTGGTCGTCATTGGTTGTACTGCATGGATTGCAGGTTATGTTGGTTTGAACATTGTGGAGCTCTTGCTTGTTGCGTTTGGCATTGTGTTGCACACGCACGCAAGCACGCACATGCACACACAACGCGCGCGCGCGCGCCATGCGACCCCATTTGCGATTCGCCATCGGCTTGATGAGAGGGAGGCGAAAATCGGGTGACAAAAGCGTTCTATGGAGTACCACAGGGGAGTACATTGGGTCTTTGTCTTGGTCGTGTGCATAAGAGCGTAGAGACAAACTAAACGAGACGAGGTAAGCACAGTGGAGACATAGAGAACAAGATGGAAACGTCATCAAAGATGAAAACGTCGGGAAAAGGAGAAGTAGATAGGCGCAAGTAGTAGACTTAAGGACACACGAGATGGTGACCACGGCCCCCACACTCATTTCATTAGCACCATCTTGGTGGTACTTGTCAGCGTGGTTTGCGCGCCCGGTGTGTCCCTCCATATACCACTTAGTGCCTTGATCGTATTGTGATTTGACTGTTGTGTGCGTGGGCCAATTCGGCTTTTGATTCCATCGCAAAAAGGCACTCGGTTCGCTCGAGACACACTTCTGCACTTGAAAAGGCAATTCACTGCGCCTTGGAGGTGACCAACTTTCTTATTGGGGTTGCTGATATGCGACGCGACCCCATCCCACCGAAACCTCCATCCGCGGCACCATCCCGCGGCCATAGGAGTCGAATCCTTCCTTTTTTGTGCGGTGTTTTTCATCCTCCATTTGTATCATTTATCCTTGTCCAATTCTAAATTTCAAACCAAATTCCAAAAAATGCTAGTCACATCTTTTTCCATCTCGTGTAGCTTCCTCCTAGAGCCTAGGTGGGGGGACAAAGTGAGGAATAGCGGATTGGACACGGGCGATGCTTTGTTCATCAAGATTGTTGCCGGGTGGGCGTCCCAATCAAAAAGAAATGCCACTTTTGGAGCAAGAACCATATTCAACAAGGTGCGGTGTGGCTTGAAGATGTGAAATCTCGCACCCACGGGCTACAAAGGCAAGCATTGAAAGCGTTCAAGAACTCCTCGGCCACAAGGAGATATTCATACTTGCCTGCGTCATATGGCACATCCTTCCCCGAGGCAAAGAGCATGGGCATCGTGTAGGGATCATCGCTCTTCCCAGCCTAAGCAAAATGCAAACACGGTGGAGACATATGTTTCGAATCCCGAAAGGGTGAGCTGGAAACCCCAAGTAGTCCGCATACCAAGTAATCTTTAGGTGAGCAATGAATGACCTTGAACACGAAAATTTGTTTGCAAAAACTCCGTGCTGATGCACTCCCGGTGGACTCGCACTCAATGTGGAAGGTACAAACTAAAGTTTGGGGTGGCACCGGCGCCGGTTGGACATTGAAGAAATGTTGGCAATTGGATGGGGCCGAAGTACCTCAAACGGAGAGCCCTTGTTGTTTTCTCTATTGTTGCCGAGAGGTATCGAGGTACTGCAAGCCCCTATGGGTTGCAACGCCCAATATTCCCCTTCACAAGAGACGGATCCTCTGCTTTGTGTTCTTGTGGATGGCGCGGAAACATGACACGAAGATTCATCAACGTACATGTGTTTGGTGGTTCGTGGTCCGTGCCACGAGTAATAGCAATACTTTAGAGCGCTATGATGCAACAAAGTGTGCCAAGCATGAGACAAACGAAGGAAATGATGTTATGTCAGACGAGGCCGTACAAGAAGCCTCCCCGCGAGCGCTAATGCGGCACACATGCCCCACCGCACTCGAGGCGTTTATCCTCTCGTGGTTGCACACTATGAAGTGAATAGCCGAGAGATGGAAAGCTCATGGTGCAAGGAAGGAGCTCCTTCTTCTTCTATTATCATCGCCCCAACACCTCGGAACTACAAGATTTGCAATCCGAAGTACGCAAGTCCGGTTTTGCAAGCTCGTTCAAACCTGAAGATAATATAGCTTGACGAGACAGTCTCGGCTCACATCGGTCTTCTTTTGATTCCATGGCCATCTCGCATCACCCGCGACAAAAAAGGCCGTGGCCAACAAACATGCCAACCACGACCGCATTGCTAAGGTAGCATGCACGGTATGAGAAATATACTCCTCTTTCATGGATCATGGATCATGGACACCCCCCTAGATCATGGATCAATGGCAAACATGTCTTGACACCCTTGGGCACCCAAAGAGAACACCCGAGTGCTCTCACCATACGTTGAGAGGACTTATTGCATGAGCTTCGAGGAGAGTATCGAAAGTCCCAAGACGTACAACGGGCTGCAACAATTTCATGCATCAACAGTTTAACATGTGGTTTGGATCCTTAACAATTTTTATGCCACCTACCTTTATTTGCTTTGTTTCCACCGCTTATCCCCTTCTAAGCTGAGAGGCTTGAAATCGCATCGCTGCCCTTTCGACGAGGTTGCATGCCGCATGCCACAACCATGTTAAAGCTAAAACAAACCATTTGATACGGAGCATTGACGAGCGCAACGCTCAACCCGAAACTTGCGAGACTTTTGAGAGCAATTTTGTCATTTCATCCGATGATTCTCATACGATGCCCCAGATCAAGGACATGACCTCGGCACACAAAGACGGCTTCCTCTGTATTATTCGTTTGTAAGAGAGCTCTGCCCTAACGGATGAGTCAGCGGTGCACTCCGCGATCGGTCGCATGCATGCTCAGGACTTGAAGACCCTTTCTGCAAATTGCCTCGGAAGCGACAGCCATTTGAGAAAGTTCTACCAATACTATTGCAGGTTCTATCAGTGTGAATACGCAGTGCACAGAACTACCACCCGAAAGGAATGGTTTAGTGACAACTGTCATCTTGGGTAACTAAAGTTTCAAGCTTCAAGCATTCTCACTCTCTTGGTGACGCCTCAACAGGCGACGCACCACTTCCAAGTCCAAAGAATGTCGCGAAAATCCATGCCGTTTTGGAATGCTTACTTATGTTCCACCAAGTCGCCTGAGGTGCACACTTTGTGGTTGAAGCGTCTTTCACTTGGCAAAGACCCCGAAAATGGGAACCGTGGTGGGTGTTTGTCCTTGTTTGACAGCACATACACGCTATGGACTTCTACCGAAGGAATATGAAAGAAAGGCCTCTGGCCTTCAAGGGTTTCCAAATGGGGACTCGGGGTGGGTATGTCCGTGTCCGTTTCTTCAAGCGACGTCTACGCACATCCCCGCATCCGTGTATTTGCATGTTTCATTTTTCGTGCTTTCGACCCACCACACTCTCATTTGCTCTTCCTCGAATCCGTAGGTTGGCTGATTACATCACTCAGACACTCGCAACGGGGCCTCCCCTGCCGTATAACACCCTTCGGACTGCTCAACTGTACCTGTATGGTCAACTGGTTGCTGGGTATGTTGACATGCACGTGACCAGTGCAAGGGAAGGATTGCCGACATAAAGAAACGGTGACTCCAAGAAACCACAACCCCAAAGGACATTCATGCAGCATGCAGCATGAAGCCAGGGGGGCCGAGAAGAGCGCTCGAGCCATCAAGAAAGCCGTGCACTCCGTGCGACCCATGCGGGCATGGCAGATGTGCAGGTGCTAAGGGACGGCTAGTTGCACATATACCCAGTGTCACCGTCACCCTGCGGCTCCCTGCCGTTAACTGGACGCCAGCAGCTCGATACCTCTGCAGCAACAGCCGCCAAGTGCCGAGACAGAAGTTGTATCAGCCGCTTGAAACTCAACAGCATCTTAAGCTTGGCATCACAGAGGACCACGCTCTTGTCTTTTGAAACGAGAACAAGGCCTCATGAGGCTCAAGCTTTTTGGGCTTTTGATGCGGTGAGTCTTACACCACAGAGCGGTACACAACAGCACAACTCAACACAGCATACCACGGAACAACTGCAAAACAGCACAATACAGAGCAGCATCAGGTCGTGCAGCACAGCACAGCACGGCGTGGCACAGCATGGCGTGCTATTAGAAATCCAGAAAGCCAGTTGGCAAACTTGCTTTCCGGGATTCCAGGGTGTTGTAGTGTTGTTCACGATGAAACACACCGTTGATAGCACATCAGGAAGGTGTCATGTTGGCGGCTTGCTTTCCGAATTTCCTGGTGTCCGGAAAGCAAGTTGGCCAGCTTGGTATCCGGAAATCTGGAAAGCAAGTCGCCAGCTTGGTATCCGGAAAGCAAGTTGGCCAGCTTGGTATTCGGAAATCCGGAAAGTAAGTTGGCCGTATTGGTATCCGGAAATTCGGAAAGCAAGATTGGTTTTGTCCGGCAATCCAGAAAGCAAGTTGGCCAGTTTGGTATCCGTGGATTGTCAAACTCCTGCAGCTGCAGAAGATTTGCCGTGGAGATGGCTTTGCCGGAGAGAGCTTCAGAGTAGCATGTTGTGATTTCCGCGCTGTGGAACTGAATATCAGGAGAATTTACCCTGTCAACTGGTCGCAAGAATGGCTCTGATGCATCTGTAAAGCACTTGTGATGATGTACTTCTGCTGGTGTACTGCAGTTGCATTCGTGTAGTGCGCTTCTGATGCCCTGATGCACTGGTGCCGCCATTCTGAAGCACTCCTGAAGCACTCCCGTGTTTGGAAGCACTATCCGTGTTCGGTCAGGCCTCTTGGACACTATTGGGGAAAGAAGCTGGAGAAAGCCTACCCTGGTACCTCAGAAGAGAACGTGATCGCCAAGGTAGCTGTCCAAAATACTGTTTACACCCCCATCACGAACGCGATACTATTGTTTGTGAGCGGGGTGCTGGGCAATAACCCGGAAGACGATAAGCGGTGTGTGGTGTGTGTGTGTGTGTCTGTTGTGGCCTGACGAGCCGTTTTGACAAGTGCCCTGTTTGTCTGCTATCGACAGTGGGTTCGGGTTTCTTGATCTCCTTCACGTAGTGTGTGTGTGTGTGTGTGCTGGTGATCGGTCAGTACGCTACATCGATGCCCGTGGAAAGTTGCATGTGGCTTGGTTGGATGTGTGTGTATTTACAGGCCAGGGTGCTTGAAACCACGTGAACACAGCGAGAACACAGCTGTCGAGTGCACTTCAAATGCTCCTTGTGCATGCGTGAGTGCGTGTGTGTGTGTGCGTGTGTGTGGTGCAGCGTGGCTTCAGGTGTGCCTCCTGTCCCAGTACAAGCGTACAGCACTGCACAGTGCGGTACAAAAGGCCTACTGCGGAAGCCCCCACTCAGTACCAGCTACCATCAAAGTGTTGCACCACCTGTCGTACCACATGCTGGATAAACGGTGTAGGGTTGTGTCACGCATCAAAAGGTGGCTAGACACCCACGCATTCTGGGCGGGGGACGCGTACAGTTCATGGCGACTGCCTGACCACCTGACCGTGGACGGTATAAATGGGGCATGGTGCTGGGATGCGGCAAACCTGGATAGCCTCCTGGCATTCTGCACTGACCCAATTTGTGGCTGTCACGGAGGAGGGCACGACAATGTGTGAGTGTAATGTACCAATGATGGTGCAGACTAACAGGTTTGACTTGCGGTTTCTTCCGGCCTCCCACTCCCTTCCCTCCCCTCACCCCCTTTGATCGAGTCACAGTATCACTGAAGTGCTGGTTGTTCCACAGGCCTCGGTGACGCTCAAGCAGGGCAGGGAACAAGGGCTGGCGCTCACTGGGCAGAGGGAGGTGTTGCAGCCAAGTTAGTGGATATCAGTGCCAGCATGAGCTGTGTCGTGATGGTTGATAATGGTTGACAAAGGAAATCATGCTGGGAGATGAGTTTGTGACATTTTACTTACCAGTTTGTATCACCGCTATATGTGACAACGGGCGCGTCAGCGCTACGGACAGGCATGTTGCGGGGAAGGATTTCATCGAAAGCAGACAGCACTGCAACGATTGTTTTACAGCCGAGCAGAAAGGCGTCAGAAGCGCCGAGAACTTCTCGGATTGGGTGACGAAGACGACGATGAGGACGAGGATGACGACGAAGACGAGGAGTCGCCAAGTGTCAGCCAGCGGTCTGTTTTGCGTGTGCCTGCGCGTGTTTCTGTTTTTCCCTCTGTTTACACGCACCTGTTCGCCTGCTGCATGTGGGTCTTTGCTTTAAGTTTACAGTCTGGTTAAGGTAGTTGTTTGTTCTGATTTATGCTGAGGTACATCGAGGTCTGATTTGGAGAATGAAGAGGCACTCAATCCCGACTGCGGAATGCATTGCCTCAAGTCACGTCGCCAGCAAATGTTGCAAGATCAACCTGGCCGTGAGAAAGCACCAGGCCTAAGGTATAAGGTGTAAGAGCTCCTTCGCAGGGGTGGGGGGGGGTCTGGGTGGTTGGGTGTCAGGCTGGGTGGGTGCGTGTCACGCTCTGGAGCCCCCCTGCTTATACCTGAAGGGGTCCAGAGTCATCATGCTTGTCGGGTTCAGTCCAGTTTGTTCTCACACAGAGATGCCTGAAATATTTTGCAGTCACGGGGGAAGGGGGGCTGCATGTGTCGCAGGTTCCTGGTTCCTGGTTGGGTACAGTGTCGCCTTCACGGCACGTTTTCAAACCACCCATCTGACCATCCCCAACACCTGACATTTTGAGAAAAAAAGTTTGGGCGGCTTTCGGCCTCTCCCCCATGTCAGGTGGAACACGGGCTTTGATCCCAAAACCCTGCACGGGGGGGGGGGGGGGGTTGCTGGGGGGGAATGGATTGCCTAATGCCACTCTGTGATCCGTGAGCTTGGGAAAATGGTCGAGGGAAAACAGCTCGGAAGATCTCCAGGGTGAGCATCATACACTGACTTTCACAAACCTTAGCCCATTAAAGAGCCCATTACCAGTAAATCTAAATAGGAATGCAAATCATTATTCCGAGTCCATTTGGGTCTCTTTGTCTCTCCACTTCTTGCAACCCCCCCCCCCCCCTCACAGAAACAGAAACGCCAACTGCCAGGAGAGCCGCAACACCTGAGGGCTTGTCCCAACCCCCCCCCCCTTCCCCACCACACACACACTGCCCCCCAGAACTGATCTCAACCAATGAGCAGGTCATACAAAACACATGGCACTGGACGCCGGTGGTTGTATTACACGGTGACCCACAAGCTTTTATGAAGCCACCAGGATTCGCTTGAGGGAAAGGAATTGTGAAGGGGCTGTGACGGCAGTTGGAAAGGCCGTTGCTGCTGATCAGCAAAACGGATAGAGGGGTGGGTTGGTGGTCACAAATAGGACGCAATGGGCAGTATTTAAAAGGTTGTTGTGGGGGCAGTGTGTGTTGGATCATGGGAACGCCCGCCTGTGACCTGCATACTTTCCTTGAATGGGATGCATCACCTTGAATTTTGCTGCATGGCAGCATTGTAGCGCTGTTGTAATGGGACGTTGGCAATGATGAGAGCTAGAGCAGATCTGAAATGGGCTGCGCATGTTCAATTTGTGTCCCTTTTTCATGTCTCATGTCATGTTTTGTGTGAATACGCGCTCAAGCCCATATGCGGATAGCCTACTGCCTCTGAGTCAATGGGACGTGTTGTTGTTGCCTGTTTGGAAGGGTTGCTGATGAGGTCATGTGTCAAAAATTCACATTCCTATGCCCATTCCCCAATCTCTTCGTCCCTTGTTTTGCGGTCTGGGCTGCGGACAGTTGGGGTGTCGCAGGCAAGCAGCGAATATTGTAATGGGTTGCTGAGCCATTTGGGGTGTCATCAGGGGTCAGAGTTGCTAAAGGGGGGTGGCCTGGATGGAAACCCTGGAGGTTTGCCGCATCCTCCACGTAATCTTTTGTGCCCTAACCCTCTGTCCGAACGGTAGTGGGATCTCTTTTTGCTGCTGTCGTGGTTGCGCCGCTGTTGCGTTGGCGGATGATGGAGGCTATGCAACGTGTTTCATGGCGCACTACACGTACTTGTGCTAGGGCTGTGGGGTCCGCGACGCATGCGCCTTGGGATTGAAATTCGGCCCCTCTCAGAAACGCAAATCTGAATTTATTTTCCTGCGTGTTACTGAAATCCACCCGGGTAATTTCAGTTCTTCGAACCTCCTTACCTGTGCGAGTATTCTCACATACATTTTCCCCTCCGTTCTGGCTGTTGTTGCCAATGCCAGTGACAATCATGAGCTTCACAAGTTGGTAAGGCAGCGGAAACATATTCTGGTTGGGGTCCGATTTGAGGATGATACTTGGCCGTACGACAGCAACGCATCGTCAAAGGAATGCACCGTCGTGTAATATCCAATGGTGCTATTTTGTTCTAGGGTGCATTGCTGCTGTTGTATGGCCAACAATTTCACCAACAGTACGAATTTCATTGCTCGGTGTCGTATTGCACTGTCAAGAAGTCTCCAAATTTCGTCACGGCAAAAACCTTTGTTATGAGTCTCAGAGATAACCACACGTTCGTATGTTGCAATCTCGCAATGTGGGAAGCCGGGAAATGTCAAATGCTGGACTGGTGGGAAAAGCTTCAATGTACATGCACTGGTGGTCCCGATCCAGTTGGTCTCCTTTGACATTCCAATGCGCTCCAAATCCAATTGTTGTCCATGCCGCTTTGTCCATGCCATCCCAAGCTTCAGCCCGATCCGCCTTTCCTGCGCTGTGGCAGAATTTCCAATGGCGTTGCTCGAGTTCGGGGCAAATGGAAAGCAGGCATTGAGAAGGGATTGAAGACAAATGTATGAACGTGCCCCTTTCTTCTGTTGTTGTGCGCATGAGATTGCTCGAAAAATTACCTTGCTTTTTCACCGCCAACGGCTTACTTCGGAAAAAATTACGCCCAGCCTATCAATACCATCCAAAAATATTTCCAATACTTCCAAACATTCTTTTTGGGGCACAGGAATGGCCGGAAGAGTACATATGCAACGCAGGATATTTGCGATGTGCTGCACGACGGAAGTCACTGGGGGTTCTGACATGCTGGGGCCACAAATTTTGTGTTGGTGGAACACCAAATTGATAGTCATGCCTTGTGTAGTGATTCATTGAGAGCGGATGAGATGATTGAGCCGAAACAAACTCCATCCTACTGGATATCACGGATGGGTGGGGTGGAATGCAAACTCTTTCGGGGTCTCGGATTGCAATGTATGAAGCACATATGGCAGATGCACTTTTGCAGTCCGTTCGACCCAACCGGTGCTTGGTTGTTTTTGATTGCCCATAACATCCCATAACATGCCATACACTTGCCGTAGTTCCAAATTATTCACCCATGATATCCCCATGCACGGGGAAATACGGAAGACAAATCTCTGGTCTGGGTCTTTCTGGTTTCGAGTGGGAGGACACCTGCCAAAGAGCAGTTGGACGGAGGGAAGAACTTAAGGATGAAAACTGTGTGGCTCTTTCTGAGTTTCTCTTTTTAGAAGATAACAATTGCAGCTGAAAATCGTGTGGGGTTGGATTTGCACAGGCAGGGGGTCTCAATGGGGGCGTGTCAAAATAATATCACTTATAAGGGGGGGAGGGGGGGATTAGGTGTATCCCATCGAAAACCATTCGAAAAAAAATTCAGTTCCTCCCTCCTCTCGCTCCTCCTCCTTCTCCTCCTCCCCATTGACCATTTCTTGAGATGCAGCTTCCAGGATTCCAATGGTGGGGGCTGCGGTAGATGCTGCCAAATAGACTGCGTTGCTGCTTGAACAACAAATCTTAGCCCATGGTGTGGGCATGGAATACTAATTAGTATCCTCTGGAAGTTATGTTGCACAACACCTGTTCTGTGCGGTCCATTGTTCGCAGAATGCAGAGAGTTTATCTTAAACAGAAAAATGCACGTAGTTGCTTTTTACCAAGCCGCTCAAAATTGCAACGGCAGATTATTTTGCACATGATATTATTTTGACCAGCCCCCTGTTCCGTGTCTTTTTTGTCATGTCTCATCCCGCTCGCTTCCAGGATCTTGGTTACATTGATCCCACCAATTTGTCCCACCAGAAATTCAGCCCAAAAATGTTGCAGCTGCAAAGCCCAAGCCCAAACCCAAGCCAGCGGCATGGCAGCTGTCCATGGTTGCTTTCCTGGCATAGAAATAGCTGTGTTTTCCGTCGTGAATCACATTACCAACAGTGTTTTCCGTTGTTCCTTGGGGCTAGGTCAGGTGGGCAAAATGCATGTGTGCAGTTATCGTGCATGCGTGATATTATTTCGATGTGTGGTGATATAAGGGGCGGGGGTTTACTCTGGGATGTCGCGATAATTTGCTTCGGCCCGTTTGTCCTTGTATGGCAGTCAATAGTTGCACATATATGGGTGTTTTTTGTAGAGATTTTGCAGCGCGAACGCAAATGCTCTTCACGTGTGCTTGCACTATGTGCTGACTTGGCACCAGACCTGTGGTTAGAAGCGTGCGCACAGACCAGGGTTAAGCATGCACAAGCGTGCACAGTGTTGAGTGGTAAGTGTGCGTAAGCATGCGCCATCTCCCCGTCCAAGCGTGCGCAAGTTTTGGGGTATTACATCTAGCTCTTTGGTTCTCCTTCCTCTTTGCTGCGAAAGCTGCTGTACAAAACGAACCTAGAAGCAGACCCAAGGTCTGCTCGGGCCCCACTGGAGAGGCAAGCATGCACCGCCACGAGGATACATTTCGACAGCAACCATGGTATGGAAAGATGGATATTTGGCACTACTGTGGGGGGGTGGAAGTCAGAAGTTGCCTGCGCCACAGGGTGGTGTGGTATGCTTGTCAGAAAGGAGTAGACACTCAGACCTTTAGCTGAGGCATGCCGCCACATGTCGGCCAGCAAATGATTATACTCAGGGATGGAGGATGATCCCTTCCCTTGCACTGCATTATCAATTTCCTCTTCGTCACTCACATTACCTTTTTGCTTAGCATCGCCGTTGGTTGGTGGACACATTTAAGGACTTGTAGTGCATGATGCCTGGCCAAGTGGGGCGCTATCATTGCAAATGTGGGCCCGGAATGGACTGGGGGCCCTTTTTCAAAACACAGTTCCCTTAAACAACAATTCCACGAGCACCACTTTTATTTCTGCAGAGAACCAGTGCATGATTACACAAGAGGTCCACCTCTGTGTCCCTGAGCCCAAGTGTGCACAAGCGTGTGGAGGGCTGGGGTGTAAGCGTTCGTAAGCATGCATAGCCATGGAAACTAAGCGTGCGCAAGCGTACACGCACGGTTCTAACCACGGGTCTGATTGGCACGCATCTCAAAGTATCTGTGCATGATGCCTCCAGCTGTATCTAGTGGAATGGAGCTTCGCGACACTGTTTTCCTTCATGGCCTTTGTTGAGTTACAGGGGGGGGGGATTTCGCGGGGAGAATATTTCGTTGTGGGAAATTTGGTATTTCAAATGTGTGCGAAATTTCCCGCTCAATTTTCAGGCCGCTGTGCGAAATAAACCGGTGCGAAATTTAGCCACTGGGGATTCGCCGGATTCGCGGGAGGGATGCTTCTTACCCCCCCTCCCCCTCTTCCGTGGGTTTCTGGGTTTCACTCGCTGCTCACCCCCCCTCTTCCCTGTCTCATGCCCCATTCTGCACCTTGCTTTGCTTTCAGAGAATGATGAATCACGCCCTGATGTGCCCCAAAGCAGATAAAGGGGCTAGTTCGGGACATTTGCTTGCCAGGCTATTTGTCATTGGACTCGAATGCTAACGTGCCCCAAAGCAGATAAAGGGGCTAGTTTGGGACATTTATTTGCCAGGCTATTTGTCATTGGACTCAGATTGAGAGAGGTTTTTGGTGTCCACATTTTTGTAGCTGCACAGCAACCAGAAGGAAGGTGTGTTTGGGGCATGGGATTGAGATCCAGGTCATGCAGGAACCCCCTGAAAATGAAGAATGCCCACCTGGAAGCTCTTGGAAATTCGCAAAACAATCCTGGACCCCACTGGAATTTGGCAGTGCAGCTACCACTAGTAAACAGTACAATCCTGGAAGGGTGCGAAATTTCCCGCGGGATTTTCAGGCCACTGTGCGAAATAAACTCAGTGCGAAATTTTCTCGTGCGAAAAACCCCAGTGCGAAAATCCCCCCCCCCCCCTGTAGTTCAGGAGACAGATTTTCCTGCAGATTCCTTGTCATGTAAGACGACAAGACCTGTCAAGGCTATACAGGCTATGAGGGTGTGCATATAGCCCGGTCCTGGGTGATTGAAATTGTTGTGCATCCTGAATCATCCTGAAATTTATGGAAAACAATAAAACATAACTCTATCAACTGCTGACCTGAAACCAGGATTCCCGGCCCCCTTCTCATTCCCGTTCTGTAGGTGCCTCTGGACTACATCACTTTCAAGTACATTCCCAGTGACTACAAAATGATGTTTAAGATATTCACTGGACTGACGAATACAACTCTCACGGCATGGAATGCCAAGGTGTGTGTGCATGTTCATCTGTGCTTGTGGAGTAAAGCAACAAGGCATTTGCGACAGCTTTCCAGACATAATCTGGATTTGATTTGCGTCGGCATGCCATAGAAAGGTTTCCTATTTTGCATACAGCCGCCTGGTGATTTATGCTGTGGTTTCAAATTCACCACATTCCTCCAGGCATTTTCTAGGTCTGGCTCCGGATTGCACACCCAAGGCATTGCAGATTTGTGCTTCAGATGTCTGTCCTCCTCTGCCCTTCCTTTGATCCCCACCTATGAAGATACAGGGATCCGTCGTGTTCTTGTGCACAGGAGTTCGCTCATTGGGGCCTGTAGCATCTTGAAGCTAGTTTTTGGTTGCAACCGTTGAATCATCCCCACACAGACATTTCCCCTCCCCTGTTGTGCATTTTTTTCTAGGCCTCCGTCCGTCCGTCCGTCCGCCTGTCGGTCCGTCCGTCTGTCTGTCTGTCTGTCTGTGTGTCTGTCTGTGTGTCTGTCTCCGTCCGTCTGTCCGTCTGTCTGTCAGTAGCCATCTCTATGTTACTGTACTGCCTGTATGTCAGGGGCGGGGGAAATGCAAATGCATTTTTTTCTGCCTTTTTTTTTCTGTCTCAAGGAGGCGATTTTTTTCTGCATCTTTTGCATTTTTTGGATTGTTTTGCATCTGTCTTGCCTTCAGTTTCCTTTTATTGTGGCAATCCATGGACAAATTTGTGTCACATGCACCATTTTTACAAGGGGGGGGCGAAGTGGAAATGCATTTATTTGCATTTCTTTGCATCGAATTTTTTGCAGCCTCATCTTGCATTCCCCCCCACCCCCCTGCTGTATGTGCTTCTTGCTAACATCGTCATTGATCTCCAACAGAAGAAAGAAGCAAGCGAAAAGCGTCAAAAGAGGCGGCTGGCTCTGCAGGCTGCCTCTTCAGATCCTGACAGCCCAGTGAAGGTGGAGCTGGGCGGCAAGGCTTCCAAAGTGCACCGAAGGAAGCAGTAAGCAATGGAAAGACTGGTGGTGGAGGTGACGCCTTCCCCAGCGGAGCGTGAGCCCTGCTGCTCTCGGCTTCGCAGAATATGGGTGGTGCAGGGTCCGCAGGGATCAGTCGAAACGGAAACGAAAACAATTTTGGAGCATTGCATCACGTGTATATGCGTTGGAGTGTGTGGGAGTGTATTTTGCATGGGTTGTGAGCGTGTAAGTGTGTGTGCTGCAGAAATGTGTCTAATCGCTAAATGGTTTGTTTCTGACTGTTTGTGTGACCTGGCATTTGTCTTGCTGCCTGTTTGTTGTACAACGTACAAACTGCGTGCATCTGTACAGTGTGTGCAGGTGTGTGTGTGTGTGTGTGTGTGTGTCTGTGTGTGTACATTGCGACGACACCATGGGAAATGTCCACAAAACGGTTCAGTGTACAGTACCTCGTCAGGCCGCCACCAATGCCTATTTGAAAAAAAAAAAGGTTAACACAGAACGATAAAGGTACCCTGCTGTCTGAGTTTTTGGGGGGGCTGATGGCGGCCCCTGCACGTAGATTTCACAACCGCTGTATCTGAGAGAGACACCGTAACAACAACAACAACAACAACAACAACAACAGCAGCAGCAGCAGCAGCAGCGCAGCAGCAGGAGCAGCAGCAACAACAACAACAACAACAGCAACAACATCTGTAACCAATTCGTGCTAAGCACACCGCTTGGGCGCCACCCCAGGGATGAACCCTTGCCCAAAACTACTTTACATTCAGGATTTACCCAACCTTACCTGTACCGACACCAGAACTGTTCCGAGGGAGAGATAGCGAATGTGATTGCATGTGTGTGTGCGCGTGTGTGGTGCGTGCATGCATGTTTTTGAGTGTGTCCGTGCGTGCGCGTGCGTGTTTGCACGTGAGACGAGTTTTATTGACGTTATGTGGATAGGGCTCCGTATATTTTGGCGCAATTTAGTGTCATGAGTATTGGCTGTACAGTTTGCACGCATGTGTTACTGACACGCATAGCCATCGTAATTCAAGCTCTTGTTATCCTGCCCGCTAGTTTTACAAGCATGCCGTGTGTGATGATTGGCATCTTAGCATGCAAGGGAGGTGGGTAGTGATCTGGCTGGGGTGTTTATCGCAGTACAAAGTGTTGCGCTCTTCAGTGCAAGGCATTTGCGCACTGTGGAATCCACTTTCAGAGAGTTTGAACGAATTCTGCCCAGCAACAGGTCTAGATGCTGCTGAAAATTTTCTTTGAACGTTTCAAGAAAAAGCTCCATCGTAGGGGCTCGCAAGGGCGAGATGTGTAAGGAGTTTGTTGTGTTGGTATCGGGATTGGGGCGTCAGTCCCTGGTTGGCCCCTGTTAGCTTACCTTTGCATTCACGTTTCATATCTCACTGGAAGATATTTTTCACACTTGATTGGAGTTTTGCCTGGATTGTTTATCTGATTTATTTTAGGAAATGTATGGTGGCCCAGGATGTAGGTTTGTGTTATCCGGCGGAGTTCCAAGGCAAAGTCTATTTGAGTCGGTGACCAGATCTCACCAAATAGTGATTGGCTTTCTATTGTTCGATGGGGCCAAATTATATATTTTCTTGCGGTTAGCAGTATAGATCCATCTGGAGGTTCCGCACTCCAACCCACAGCCAGCTTTGTTTGTACCATATGTTTGGAATTGGCCACATCATTGAACCTCAGAAACACAGAACAGTCAAATTGGGTGGTGTGAATGAGATTGCTACAGCCGTAGTGTGGCTGCAATGTGCACTTATTTCTCATCAACTGTCAACAAACCCTATTCTTCATTCATGCGAGTAGATGTTTAGCCTTTCCTGTGTTACTCTTATGCTGACTAATCTTTTAATACTTCAGGGTCAAAATAGCAGATTGGATGTTGCCCTGGACATCTTGTGCAGGCGACACATATTTTGAGACTCATGCTGCTACATCACTGCAAAATTTTCAGGTTGATAACAATTGTCATCATTGTGTTGTGCTTGCAAGTCCAATGAGCTGGAATTTCCCAGTGCTAAGCCAGATATTGCGTCTGTTTTCTCCCTGCCTTCCAGCACCCTTGGCACAAATGGTGGCATCAAAGTGGAAGACCAGTGCTGTTGTTGAGGCAATGACCCAAACATTGAGTCTCTGCAGCAGGAGTCGTAGACACACCAATATTTTCAGCAATGCCTTCACGCTGGGTGTCAGCTTTATTATTTAAGATGCAATGCAGTCCAAATTTCGTCTTTTTTTTTTTAGGAGTTATAATCTGGCAAGAAAGAATTTTGGTGCCAGAAAATCATGTATGCAGAAAAAAACAGTAAACACAAACACAGGCCACAACGGTGTGCACGATGATGTTTGGAGAAGATCACCAACCAACCAAGGGAAAGACATGTGCCCAGTTTCCCCACCAGGATGACCATTGCTGAGAATTCTTTTTGTGTTAATTTGATTAAGGAGTGCATTCTAAAGGAATGCCCTGGTGCATGTTGTAGGTCATGTACTTTTTTTTTTCCTGTCAGCGCCGTGTGTGTACTAAAAAGACATGCCACATCAAGTATTTGTTTTTTTGGTGCTGTCACCAAGTGCAATTTTTTCGCGTGCATGGTATGACAAAAAAAAAGAGGAAAATACACGACGTAGAATCCAAAAAAATTGCGCCATGTGATTTTTTTTCATAGTTTTGCTGGATTCTGTGTTTGTATTTCTCAGTGCAGCCACACTGATGTTGACCATGGTTTTGTCAGACTGATTTTCAAACTTTTGTTTAATGGCGAGTTTGCGTCAACAAAAGTTGACAAATATCTATCAAAACATCTGCAGGCCTCAATTTGACGAGGATTTTTTTCAAAGGAAATGTAACAGGCTTGTTCTGCGCAACCCTAGAGGAGTGCTGTAAAAATATGTTTCGGTCTTTGAAGCCGCATGGGCATCTCAGGAACTATAAAAATGAAAGGCGCTTTTACAGCAACGTTGTGATAAGGATTTTTGACCAAATCACATTGAGAAAAAAAAACAACGTGCTTTGCTCATGTAAAGCTGATTTTTTGATCGACGTCGATCAAAAAAGACTTTGTTCCAAAATTTCATATAGCGAGTATTTGGTTTAGCTACGAACAATGCCGCGTTTCCTCTTTTTGTACGACAACGACACAGAAGTTTCTATTGTAATTATAACTACTTGTGTCGCCACATTTGGTAGCCTTGGTATACTAGCAAGGCGAGCAGCCATGTGTGAGATGGTGCCGCTTCAGCTATTGGGTATTGTAAGTGATACACCACATGGGTCTCAAAAATGTACAATTTTTTGCATTTGACAAAGCCAAGCTAGGGAGCAAAGGTGTTGAACGACGGATTTTTTTTTGCGGAGAGGGGGGGGGTCAGCACGGGGACTCAAAATTTTGTGCCAAACACACGATTAAGAAACCAAACTTTAATTGCAGGTTTACATATTGCAGCCATATATAGTTTTACCTTTGTCACAGAGAAAAATATCGGCAACACTTTTGCAACCGAGGAAAGGAAGCAGAGGCTGATTGAGGTGCACATAAAGTATGCATAATGAAAACTTGGAAGAGCCCCGCTTACATATCATTGTGTCACAACTAAAAAGTGCAAAAAAATTCTAGTGTCAGGGCATGCATGCTGCCTGGAATGAAGTTGGAGGTTTCAGGTTGACTATGAAGAAGGGCAACACCCAGTGTTGCTTGATGCGTATATATGACAGGCTGAACCAGCAGCTTAGAGCAACGAACATGAAATGAACTCATTAATACGAACAAGACCCTTGCTCTTTCTTGGGCAACCTGTAGTCCTGATTAGGACTAACCACCAACAACATCATCCCCAACTATGTCATTTCATGCAAATGGTGGAAATGGGCACAAAAGTGTGGCAAAAGGTCAAAATGGGTGAAAATAGGTGAAAATGCCAAAATGCCATATCCCCAACATGTAAGAAGTATCAAAACCTACTCTCAAACAACAATGAACCCCCTAGTATCACAAAGTATGGGTCTCTAGTACGGCCACACGCCCAAATACTTGCACTACGCTTGCAGTGTGTGCGCACTGCGCTAAATGCGCCCCCTAGGGCTATTCGTTTAACGGAGGTTCGGGGAAGGAGTCGAGAGCAAGGGGGGAGGGGTTTAAGGGGTATGTTGGCCCGTGACTGACTGATATGGTCCCCCTCACGGGAGACACTCGTGGCAAAGAGTGTAAGCACCCCCCCCCCCCCCCGAGCGACAGAGTGGTCAAGTACAGCATGTTGTGTGTAGCTGGATCAATTGATGAGACATTTAGCGTGGTATATGAATCAACCGTATGGTCCTTTGCGGCGAACATTTCGCACTCTTCAGTGCCTAGAGAGAACACAGTGTCAATTGACACCGCAAGTCATCTCTATGGTGCGCATTCACACTGCATGCAAGATGCACAAAGTTCAATATATACGCATTCCCCCGTGAATAAAACTTGTACAAAGGGGATTTTTTCCCTGCACCGCACTACCCCCCGGTAGTGCGAAAAACGACCACTAGCCAAAATTTCTCCAGCCCCCCCCCCCCCCCCCAAAGTGTGCCACATCTCTCAGTGTTGTCTGAACATTCTTTGGATGTAAAACAAAGTGCCAAATGTTGGCGACATGCATAGTAGGAAGGTGTAAGGTGTACATGCGCCCATAACCCACAGAAGCAGGTTGCGAGGTATAATGCCGCAGAATATAGGTCGCGCGTGAGTGCGTAAATGGTAATGGGAGATTCAAGAATTTGTGTGTTATTTGGAAACACAGTTTATGTTTACATGTTTGTAGATATGACATGAACCCGTGTGGAATATCTTGAACGTTTGTCTCGACAAGGTCTGTGCTTGGACTTCTTGGTGTTCGCCGTGCCAAGGATAGCAAAAGGCCTTGCAAAACGTTCAGATCCCACGGGGATTTTAACTCGTCGTTTCCGTGTCGTTCCTGTGATGTTCTGCGACGTTGCGTCTGTGAAGAACTATGAGAACTACTCCAAAACAAAACTGCTGAACATGATCCAACACCAGCGAGTCGTGGATGTCAAGATCAACAGGCTGGCAGTTCAAGAATACTGCCGCAAAACTGGAGACTACAGCTTGGGTGAGCTGGACTACTTGCTGACGGCGAAGGAGCGACAGGATTGTTTTGACAGCCACGAGAAAGGCTGCCAGTCGTGGTATGAAAGTGACTCTCAAAGCCTACGGCAAGTGCGGGCTGAAACCGAAGAGTACCACCGACACGTAGACCGCACTGTTGAACAGCTACACGCAGCGGAGTCCCTTTGGGGCTCCTTTGAAACCACTGTGGAGGCCTTGGAGTCTGAGGTCAAGGTGATGAGCGCCAGGGCTGAAGATCGCGCTCTGACGAGCGCTGTGAATGGGATGCCGCAACAGCCGCGCAAGAGAGGAACACGTGGCAAGGGGCGCTCCTTTAAAAGCAGTACCACTACTTATTAAGTGCAGTTTGTAGGAACAGTAGCAATCCGACCCGTGTGTTGTCTCTTTTGCACGAGTAGCGTTGCGCTCCGTGTGTCTTTTTTGCTCCGTGGCCGTTTTTGTGCAGCACCTTGCTCCTTTCACGTGCCGCGAGTAGCATTTAGTAGGCCGTGGGTGCGTTCCTGGCTGTGTTCCCTACGTCTGCCTTGGTTAACTTTTTTTCCCTTGTTGATAGACTTCAAGTGAGCTGTTCTCAAGACAGCTGTTTCCCAGATTTACGGTGCAAACGCGAGAGAAGCCGCACATGCCAGTAGCTCTGGTATGTGTTTGCGTGCTACGCTGCTTCGTTTTCTTTTGTTGCTACTTTTGTTTGTACTGTTTTCATTCGTATGTCAGTGAGAAGTTTGTGTTTCGATCACAAGGAGAAGTGGGCGCCGAAGAGTGGACAAGTTTTTTTTGGGTGTGTCTGCTTCATGGTGCACTTGCGTAGTCGTGCGTTCGTAGTCTTCGTGCGCGCGTCGTGCGATTGGTTTCAGCTTCGTGCATGCATGCTTGCTGTGGTGTGTTAAGCCGTGTAGGCCTGTGCTTTGCGAACGCTGTTAAGCTTGTTTGTACGTGCGCCTTTGCGCTGTTAGGCTAGCTTGTACGTGCGGTCGTGGTGTATGATGGTTAGATCTGATTTGATGATGCGTGCATGTCAAAATGAGTTGTGTGTTTGTGCTCAGTTTTTCTTTCAGCGCCATCGTCGTTTGATTCGTATGTACACACTGACATACGCTCTTGCTTTCGTTTTTGCACCTTATTCGTTCTCAGGCATCCTTTCAGAGATCATAGCTTCGGGTGTCCGACCTTGTCTCTTCGTTTCTTCGCTAGTTTGCTGTTAGCGGTCGCTGAGTCAAAAAATGCCTAAGCGCCATGACCACACTCTTGACTGCCATTTCCGCCCTGCCGTTTGTGGACGGTTTATAGGGGACACTACTGTGTTGTTCAATACCGCTCAGGGAAAAAAATGTGTCCAGAAATTGGCTGCTCAGAACCGAAGCATTGTCGGAATACACTTCCTTCGGTAACCCCATAAAAAAAACAACTCTCTCTAAAAAAATTTCAGCTAAATTCCGGCTGTCCAGACCCACTTTTTGGGTCGGAATTGCCAAAATATAGCCTGTTAGCCGTCACACAATGACCATCAGGTAATCGTAAGTCTCACCATTAACGACAGTTTTTGGGAGACTCACGAAATCTATGGCTAAACTAGTGAAAGGGTCATCACGGACTGGGTAAAACGCGGGCTCCCCATGTTGCTTCCCAGTTCGGGGCTTAGTCTGCTGACACACCTGGCATGCCCCACAGACCTGCCGGACCAACTGGCGCAAATCTGTATCAGGGAAATAAAACTTTCAGTCACAGAGTAGAAATGTCTTGTCCAATCCACCGTGGACATACGTGTGGCAGGCCTGAACAACTTTCTGACTGATGGCCTGTGGCACCACATGTTTGCCACGGTAGCGCAGACGTAAACAATCAGGCCTAGGACTATAAAACGCATAACCTGGCGCGCGAAAAGACGCCTGTTCCTGCCGCAAAGAGGCCAGGACTCCCATGAGATGAGGGTCCTGCTCATAAAAAACAGTCCAGTCGGCATGCAAAATGGAAACCTCAGGGGGAACTACTCTCCCCGCGCGGACCGTTGCCCACGGCTCATCAGAGTCACAATCAGGAATGCAGGCCGCAGGCACACATTGCAGTGCAGCCCCCAGGGCACGAGCAGACCAATTCTGGCTGCGTCCCTGCGTAATCGCGATGCGTTGCGCCTTTCGGAGGGCCTTTCGTGGCAGGCCTTCAACAGAAAACAAATTTCTGACCTGACTGCAATATGCAGCACACTCCGCATACCCCTGCTCAGCAAACTCAGAAAACTCAGCATCATCCTGGAACACGTCCACGCGACCCACTTCCTGATTCGAAGGCGTAACTCCTGATGCGAGCAAGGAGGAATGCCATGCCACAGAACTACGTAAAAATCGTGTCTCCCCCTGACCCTCAGCCCTCTCCAGGACCTGATCGGCATGGGCTCGCTGCTCCCTCTCATCTGCCGCTACGCCCTCAGCATCCTCCTCGGTACCGTGTATGTTAGTTTCAGGCCTATACAAATACGCTGGGTAAGACCAGCGTGAGAGGGTGTCAGGGATTTCCTGATTCTGTCCGGGCACATACACTACATCTAACAAAACTGTAACAGAAACTGGTGCCAGCGGCCCCGTCTGCCGACTGGACCGGACACCGTGACGAAGTCCTCCTTCGTCATATACTCCAGGCTGCGGTGATCTGTTGCGACCCACGCCGACTTCAAAAAAGGTCTAGACTGCTGTAGCCATGCGTGAAATTTGTGGAGCGTCGCAACAATTGCATATGTTTCCTTGTGCCTCACTTGCCAAGCACGTTGGCCATGGGACTTATCACCCTGCAACTTCCTCGAAAAAAACGCCACAGGAAACAGGGGACATCCGCAACCCTGGGTAGGATCATCAGGCTCAGGACATTTGCAGCGGCGTTGCTCCAGCACACCACCGACCGCAAAGTCACTGGCATCGGTACGAATCCAGAACTGTTAGAGCGGTTAGCAGCGACCGCTAGTTTGCTGGTTCGTGCTTTTTCTTTTTGTTTTGTGTATTGTCTCACAGGCAATGGCGAGAGCTGGAGTCCTGAAGTAAGTTAACGATGGGTTTTGAAGAAGTCCTCGCTGTATATACTAAGGAATGTTTTTTTCAGTGACTTGAGGACATTTACGGGAACAATTTTGAGGCTCCACTTTGTTGCTCTGCCTTTGTTTGTCTTTTTTTTTCAGCATGGACAGGGTTTTGCAGAAGGTTCACTGCCTTTTGTGTGGCGTTGTTGTGTTTTTGGCAAGCCTGTTATTTAGTGCTCATTGGCCGCGCACGCCATGTAACCAGTTTTTACTGTAAAATGGGTTGGAGTCCCGTGTGTGCAGTGGTGCGTTGCGTGCCTTGGTACAGTCTGTGCTATGGTAGTTGCTGTGACTATTTTCTGTGGTCATTTTGAAACATGGTTGTGGGTTAGCGCTTGTGGTCACCAGTGTGACTCTTGGTTCGTGTGTACCCTTGATGTGGCATATATATTCATGTATTTCAGTGGGCTGCCACTGCAGCCTGGGGGCTGAACACCCCATTGAGCATGGGTGCATACATGTTCTTTTTTTTGATATGCATGATTGGTTATGCTTGTAGGTGCGGGAGTGCCGGGCTCTCCGCCACCTTCCGATTTGTGTTTTGGAGATCTCACTTTTATTTATTGATGCGCATGCACACCTATGGTGGCATGTCAGCCACTTTTCGGTGGTTGTGGACCCCTCAAGTGTCTTGGGAGGGGGATGTAAGGTGTACATGCGCCCATAACCCACAGAAGCAGGTTGCGAGGTATAATGCCGCAGAATATAGGTCGCGCGTGAGTGCGTAAATGATAATGGGAGATTCAAGAATTTGTGTGTTATTTGGAAACACAGTTTATGTTTACATGTTTGTAGATATGACATGAACCCGTGTGGAATATCTTGAACGTTTGTCTCGACAAGGTCTGTGCTTGGACTTCTTGGTGTTCGCCGTGCCAGGGATAGCAAAAGGCCTTACAGAAGGGGCAACCAAATTGTGGATGTAAAATTTTGGTCCCCCCATCCCATTTCACTGCATTGGACTCCCCCTTGTACAAGGCATTCCCCCGCCCCTTCAAGAATCTGGGACCGGATGCCCCCCCCCCCCCACTTGGCATAAGCAAGTTGGAGCTGCCCTAAACAGACAAAAGACAGGCAACAGCTGTGTTCTAACTACCTGGACAACCATGCAATCCAACATCAATGAGGGCCAGATGTGCCTAATGAAATACCATGTTCAGCAACATGGCACTGGCATCATCATTGGAGATCTGTGACACAGTTGACACTGCCTTGCAAGATGCACGAACCACAAGACAATGGCACACTACCGAAGACGAAAGGGACAACATGGGCGAAATGGATGACGATGAGGAGGAGCGGCCACCCTCTTTGGAGGTAATCAACAAACATAGGCGATGAGGATAGGGATTGAGAAACGAAGGACCACTAGCTGTCCCTTGTTTTCTGATAAATTCCGTTTCAGGAGAAAATTGTCTTGCTGGGGGCTCAAGTTCTTGGCAGCATCCCAATCATCTTGCGGGTCGGTTAGAAGGAATTCGGGTTATGCACTAAGCACACACGAGGGCAGCCTGAAGCCTTGTGGGACAAGCTTTCTCTGTCAAATAGGCTCCGCGTGGGGCAGGTCACTTGCAGTGTAGAAAATCATTTACCCTTACAGGCGTTAAATGGTCGTTTGAATGGGCGATTCACGTTCACAAAATGTATTTGGTCCAATTTAGATGTTTTTTCACCCATGTTTTGGTTCGGACAGGTAGCATGTTAAGGTGCCAAAGGCTTGTCGCATTTTCATTCTGCATCATCTCGCAACAGTCTGGCCTCAAAAGGACCCACCATTGCCAAATACTGCCCTCAAAAGGACCAACCTTGGCCAAATGGTGCCCCAAATGCTGCAAATGCTGTACAAATGGCTCTGCGTGAACGGAGTGTGAATTTTGATACAAAAAATTCATATGAATTTCGTACGAATTCACGTGAATTTCGTTTTCATTCATTCACAGGTTCGGGACAGGGTTGACACGGTTCATGACAAGGTTCATGACACAGTTGACACAGTTGAGAACGAACACTGTATACATTGGCTTTGTGGGACTGCTTTGCATTGTAAAGATCCAAACAGAATACGTGTCAACAAGGTAAAATGGCCATCTGGGGTGGAAACAGAGGATCGATGTCAGTGGCCCAGAATGTCATCAAGGCTGTCCTTAAGACAGCGAATGAGTGGTCACCGGAGAGCAAGCGTCGGGTCAGCGCCAACGTTAATTGGTTGAGTGTCAAACCGCCATCGGCGAAACGAATCTTGCCACTGATAACCACAGGCCATCATTAGTGAGAAAAAAAAAGAAACACCCTGGCCCGAAGGAACAGCCCTGGATGTCATATTGTCATACCGCAGGGCACGCATGATGCTGGACCACTCAAACCCCAACCTGCAGCAACAGCCAGAGCAAACAGACCGGTCAAGGAGTGCCACACGGGAAGCCACATGGCACTACGGTCCCCTGACATGGCTCGGCCCTTGCAAAATACACCCTCCATTTTTGAGGGCAGGCATACGGACCTCCGACCCCAGCACATCATACTTGCGGCCCGGGAAGGGGGATGACCGGAAATGAACGAGTCCAATAGCCCCACAGATGCCAAGAGCACCGCCCAGCACCCGGCATGTTGCCGTACAGTCGGTGGTCTTTTCGTGTGGGCCGGATGCGCGCTGCTCCAGGAAAATGCCAAGAATGGGGTTGGCATGGGACGGTGGACAATCGACCGTGAGAAACGTGCTGAGGGCACAACAGTACTAAACCCAGCCCCCCTCCCCCGCCCCTTCCCTCCCCCCTCCCCTCACTTGGGGCCTCTGGGGTACAGCTAGGCGCCGCGAGTGTAACAACGGGAAAAAATTCACTGATGCTCATGTGGCTCTGGGACATTTTTTTTTTGAAGGAGGAGTACTCGAGGCCATGGTGATCTGGTGAGGCTTTTTCACTTGATGGCACTCGCAAAAACTCTCGGGATCAAGGATCAGAGTTGTCCAATGCTACAACTGTCCCACAACGCAATGTGGTAGGGGGCGTAATACGTGGTGAGGGTGGGCTAAATCTGATGTTAAAGGGGCCCATTTCTGCAGCCCGCACCCCACCACAGTAAAGAACCACGACGCCCCCTTGCGATGGGCGCAATGTTTGCGATAGCGATCCTTCCGCAGCCAAAAAATGTCATATTTCGCGATCTCGCCGGTTGTGCGGACCCGCACCACTCGAGGGGCCCCCAATGAGTAGCTAATGTTGTGGACTGGAAGGAAGGTGCCCAGGAACTCCTCCGCCATTTCTGCAATCGGGTACAGGCCGTGCTCTTGTCCCCGGTTGAGGTAAATGAACATGGCCTGGGGGGAGCCGTATGCCAGGCGATCATTCGGCGCAGGCGTAAGCGGAGGGAGAAACAGTAGAGATGGGTGCTTCTTAATGAGTGCCAAGTGGGCAGGGAGGCGGAGTTCGTCTACAACGGCGGTATCCGGCCGCAGGAATACAACGGCATCGTAGGTCACATTACGGTCTGCAGCAAAGGCACGAATCATGGCTCCCACTGTCCTCAGGGATTCGCCTGGGACCAGCCAATTGTCCCTTGAATTTGGCGGGTACTCTCCAAATGGGCAGTCGGGGAAATAAGCCCCGAAATTGACTCCCTGATAGTGATACAGAAGCGGAACATCCGATGAGATGTCTGCCGCAGATGACGACCCATTGCTATGAGTCATGTGCCAAGCTGCCTGACGGCGTTTGTAGTCCTCCCAATTAATGTTGGCTCGTGCCTGTTGCACCTCAAACACATTCCGTTCCCACATGGAGAAATCTGTGAACTCCCGTTTGACACGCATCATTTTGGCCTGGGACAGAGTGGAGCGGTTGGTGAAGGGAATATACTTCATCCCGTAAAAGGCTGTCCGGTTCAGGCGTCCTATGCTTCCGAGATTCCTCCTCCGAGCGCAGAGCTGTGTCAGGAGGGCATCTTTGATGCTAAGCTGATCAAGCAACTGCAATTTGCACGGCTGCATCAAACAGAAGTCGAATTCATCCACGGATGCACCCCCTTCCTCAGAGACAAGGTTTGTGGACCAAAAGACATCGTACTCAATGTTTGCACTTGATAAGACTTGGAACACATTTTTCCTGAAAGACGGCAAGGTGTGCTTCAGTGACCTGGACAGGCCGGCAAACGCAACTGCGAAGGTAGCACTGGAGCTGCGTGTTCTATTGGCGCAAAGTCTTGTTGTCATCAAACAACAGGAATACCGGCAAGCCAACAGAAAAAGGGCTGACACACGGAGCCACCCGCACGAGCCATGAGGCATGCCTGGCAAAACATAGACACAAAATAATGAGGGGCTTGGAAGAGCATGATGCAAGGCAGGGGAGTGGTCATGGCAGTGCTTCAGGATACCAATTGACATCCAGTCAAGCAACGTTCTGGCTGCGAGACATGACTGAACTCGCATGATTGGTGAATTCAATCATGTCCTGGACCAACCTCCTCAACTTGCTGCACCTCCGGCCAGGCCAGGTAGATAGGTAGGTAGGTGCACTCGGTCGTGGAGAGGCGCCCCTTGGTTCCCCCTGGCGTCGCCCCTGTGACGAACAGGAAGAGGCTCCGCGCGTGAAGAGGGGAGGCGGCTTACATCCCGCTAGACCTGACTGTTGGCCCCCAACAAAGCGGCCCCAGGCAACACCGGGAGGGCTGATGGCCGCCGGCGTGACGTGCTTGTCTCGCCGGGAGGGTGTGCCCCCGTGCTTGCGCACGTCCCCTCCTTTGGGCCGAACCCTAGAGGTTCACCGGACTTCCTGGCGTATCCCGTTCCCAAGGCCTGCATGCACGTTCTTGGTACTAGGGTTCCGAGGCGCTTGGGTGTCGCACGCTCCGCCTCGAGTCCCAAAGCAGCGCAGGCCTTAGGATGCAGCCTTACCCCCGGTCTCCGGATCTCGTTTGGCCGGGTCAACTGCATGGCACGGGCTGCCTCAGTGCCCGGGCTGTGGGCACTGGGCTTCCTACTGTTGTGCGGCGTTTGTAGTAAGAAAAAGTCACTGCCTTGTCTTTCTTGGAGGGCTTGATCCAGGCTAAGCCCCCCTTAAAACCCTTTGTTGATGCTAAGACAAACTTAAGTGTTTTTATCTCTCTTTTGTTGCCTAAAGTACACTTTCTCAAAGTAACTAGGGTTGTGACCCTAGCCCCCCATGAAGTTCACCCCTACCACTCAACTGAGCGGAGGTACCTTCCTTCATGGAGGATATACCAAAATAAATCAGGCATTACATGCTTTAGGCCTTGGAGGTTAAGCCTAGTGGTCTCCCACCCCTAGACCCCTATACTCAATTGTTCCTACCACTTATTGTGGTCCTACTTTGTAACTGTTTCTGAATGCAGTTGCTTGGCCAAGTCATTTTCTGTGTGGTCCTGACATCTATGCCCCTCAGTCCTAACCAGCACCATTTCACCCAAAAGAGTGCACATGAAGTGCCTAATGCAACCTCTGAGGCAAGAGTCAGACCAATTTTCATATAAAATCTCTTGTATTATCCATTTGTGATTGAATCTATGTGTATAAACCTGCTTTGTCTATCTGCAGCCCTTCTGTGTTACACTGGATTCCAAAACCAATCATTGATTCGATCCACATCCTCTTATTGCTCTACTTGCTGCTTTGGTTTGGGTTTTCAACTACAAAACCTGCAGGACATCATCAAAATATCTAGGGCATAAAGCAAGGACATCTTTCCGGTAGCAGAGGCAGTCCCTTGTGACCTTTTGAACCGACCCTGAGAAGAAGTGCAGAACAAAAGCTCAACAACAAGTTCATCATGTCCACGCCAAGCGTCAAGACCTGGCCTATCCGAACTGTCCAAGTACAAATGGGCAGCATTACCCACCCAATGAGTGAACCACATTACCGAGCTCCACATCATCTCAGTGGCGGATCTGGGTCCCAAGGAGATCCAGAACGCAGAAAGGCGGAAGAGAATAAAGGCCTTACCACCGAGGCCTTAGCAGCACACGGTGGAGACAGCTACAGTCACCTCCACAGACGTGTAGCTGCCTCAATATCAAGATCAAATTGTCCAGCTTCATCCTCAACTGCCATTGAAGGACCTGAGGAGTATGAGGAGCTGAAGAAGAAGATGGATGAGTACATCCTACATGAGGAGTACTACAAATCCATCCGTGGGGAAGATGGAGAGGAGCCATTGGCTGTATATGGATCCATACCACGTACAGACCTAGGGTCCTACGCACACTCTGATCCTCCGTCCACTGCATCCCTGCCAAGACGACTAAGACCTGAGTATCCAAGACCATGTTGTCCAACCCCAAGGGCTCCCGAGGTGGGCCCAACACGAGTCGAAGAACAACATCATCCAAGGCCAACCTACGGTGCCCTGGATCACACGGCCGAGCTGTTGGCCAAACTCCTGTCTGGATCAGAAGATCCAGATGTGACGGCCCTATCGGAGGCCATTAAGGCTAAACTGGGTATTGCAGAACCCTTACCCAAGCCTGAGTTGCCCTCTCTCTCTCCAGGACTGAGTACCCTGGCCGAAGATCTCAAGAGATCAAGGGTCTCAAGGCTGTTGCCTAAGGTTACCTGCCCCAGCCCCTTTCACCCCCGTGCCAGGACAGTAGTGCCTATGGCTGATCTACAGGACGTGCCTGTCACAGAGATCGAGAGAAGAGGCCTGTCAGCCCTGGCACCTCTTGCCGGCGTGTCGCCTTCAGGCCTAACTCCGGGGGGTGGGAAGACGGGCAGACCTATTGCCCAGGCGAACATCCAGCTGCAACTGCCGGAGTTCGACCCCAAAAATCTGCCTGAATGGGCAGAAGAATTTGCAGAGTTCCTTTTGTTGACTGGCCAATCCCATGTGGATGTGGCCACCAAATGTTCACTACTAAAACGCTCATGCAAAAAGAAATTTTTGCAAAAACAGGTCAAACAGATTGTGAAAACCTGTTCTACCTGGGCAGAGGTACTCCTGAGGTTAGAGAAAACATTCCCAGTCTATGAGACTGACCTCTGCGTACGCACACAGATTGAGGAGCTACCTATGCTCCCGGAGTTTCCATCCGCTGCGCGAATTTCTGAGTATGTGTGCGACTTGGAGTACTTGTTTTCGAGGATGAATGTGGGCTCCTACGGAGCCACTGAGCCCCACCTGTGGCTCATGAGTAAGATTCCCCAGCGTACGTGGGATGATTGCCGCTCCACCTCTGAGAGGAAGAGCAGGACCCACTCGTACGATGAACTGGTGGATCTCTTGATTGAGCTAGCTCTTGAGAGACAGAATGACTCCCACATAGAGAAATTCCTCAAGAAGCATTTGGGACGAGGTGGTACCCCTACCCCCGAACGTGGAGAAGGGAAGGGGCATAAAAATCCCACTAACACCAACCAGGGAGGTGGTAAAGGGAGGGGCAACCTACGTGCCATGAACGAGGTTCAACCTGATGCAGGCACACCCCCCCTGTTTTACTGCCGACCTGTCAATGACAAGGGGGGACCTTGTCATGCCTCTGACTGCGATCTCCGCAGTGGCTGTATGCTGCAGATGAAACGTCAGCAGCACACCAAAGATGGGAAACAGGTGACCCATCAGGACCATTTCAGGTGTACCATCACCTGTGGTTACTGTGGCAAACGTCGTCACTACGAGGACGAATGCCACATCAAGAAACGCGAGAGTGACAAACTCAAGCGTCAGGAGGCGGAGCGCCAGAAGACCCAGACGCCCGCTAGAACTCCCCCGAACGGGGATAAAGGTGGTAAAGGAGGTGGCAAAGGGGGTGGCAAAACTGGACCCCCTAACCCCCAGAGGCGCTCATCAGCGCCCGTTGCTACACCCACTCCTGCTGCTACACCCGCTCCCGCAGTTGACCCCAAGAAACGCCCCCAAGGGGATAACGCTACCCCTGAGGGGAATAATTCTAAGAAGAGGCGCTTGGCCTGGATGGCCAAGTCCCTCATGGCTGCAGGGGTGGACGTGAAATTCCCTGATGAGGAATAGGGGGGCGGCTCCGAAGAGGAGGACTTGGTTTTCTGGATCCTGGTGAAAATCGGGGATCAGGTTCTTCGAGCGGTGCTTGATACCGGTGCAACACTTTCCATAGTGGCCCGGCGCCTGCTTAAGACTTTCAGGAAAACTAAGACCGTGGCCATAAGAGTAGGGGATGGGCGTACCATCCATTCCTTGGGGGGGGTCGATGTGACCATATGTCTGGGCGACGAAACCGTTACCCAACACTGTAGAGTGTTGGACACTGACGCCTTTGACATCGTCATTGGCACCGACTTTCTAAGAAGAAACCCCCAGGTTAAAATGCTGTCCCTACAGCGTCCTTACTCTTTGCACTGCGACTTTGGCAGTGGGCTATTCTCCGTTCCTTTGGAGCTGTCAGGACGAAAAGAGTCTGGGCTGCGCTACGCAGCCAAGACGAACTATCGTACTGAAAACTACCAACTGGCCCGTCACGTTCTTGAAAATGGACTGGCGGCCCTTCAGGTAAACCTGGATGAGATCCAGGTGGAATTGTTTGCGAGCCAACAACAGCACATCATGCAGTTGTACTGCTCGAAACAAATGAACAATGCTTTCCGTTTCTTCTGGAAAGCAATGGGCCTAGCGTATGCTAACCCTCCCTTCTCCCTGCTCGCGAAGGTTCTAACCAAAATCGCTTATGAGGGAGGAAGGGTTGTAATGTGCACCCCTGACTGGGGTTGCTCTGGTGAACATGCTTACTGGCGCCGTATGCCAGATCGAATGACCGTGGGAAGAGTGCAACTCCCCGACGGCCCCATCTGTGTGCCTGAGGACTCAGACACAGCTATGCAGGCCCCTGAATGGGCCAGTTTCCTGTCCATCGTCGATGGATCTCTCAATCCTGTACCCCTGTGTGACCTAGACCAGGTGCTGCTAAAAGAGGTCATGGCCGAAAATCGTGGCCTGACCCTTTATGATCTCAAAAATCGATCTCCTGAGCACCTATCTGCCACACTTACAGGGTGTGAGTCTCCTGATGACTATCTGGAACCTGCAGCTGTAAAAGAGGATGCTGACGACCAACTGTCTGAGATCGCCAGCACTATTCCCTCTGTTGATCCCAGCTGTGTTGACCTAAAACATAGTGCTTTCCTAGCCCAGCTGTTGCTAGAGGAGGTAGACCTAGAGTCAACCTCTGAACCCGCTTCCCCTGTTGGGAAGCCAGTGCTACACATGCAGCCTGTGCACACAGGTGAACCCGTGGCCCGGAGTACTGATGCTCTGGCGCGGCCTGCTGCTAATAACATGCCATTGTCTGGGCATGACACTCAAGAACTCCAGCGGCTGTTGTACCTGAAGGCCGAAGGTATTGAGCGCCAAGAGCGGCTACAATACCTCAGACAGACCTGGAAATACTCCATCTGGTCTGAGGAGGACGACGAGTCCTATACACTGCCTGATCCTGAGATACCTCTAGTGTATTCTCTACACTATGGGCAGCAATGTCCCCCTGAGTGGGGCGATGGTACTGTGCCTGCCGAAACTGCTGATCGGCATAAAAAGAAAGAACATGGAAAAAGCAACCTCCATGCTGAGGAAGATTTCCTTCAGAAACTCGAGAGTCTTAACCTTGACCCCCGCCTGAAGAAACTGCTGATAACCTATGAGGAGGTGTTCGGCGCCTTGCCGCCTCCCCTTTCTTGTAAAAAACTGGTCCAGATGGACCTGAAATTGAAACCAGAATTTGAAAAGACGCGAGTGAGGCGTCGTCCCTATCCCGCTCCACAGGAACAGGTTGAAGAAATCGAGCGCCAGATCCAAGAATGCATTGATGCTGGCCTCGTTGAAGAGTATAAACACGGGGACTATCCCCATCACTGCAGTCCCTGTTTCCTTGTTGCTAAACCAGGGTCGACTGCCCTACGTCTTGTTGTAGACTATGGTGAGGTCAACAAGAAAACCCAGAACCACTCAGGGAGTATTCCTAACATGGAAAACACCCTGGAGCGTATTGCCAAATGCAGGTATAAGACCAAAATGGACAAACGCTCTGGTTTCTGGCAGGTTGACCTAACCGCCGCAGCTCAGGAGCTGCTGGCCTTTATAACCCCTAAGGGTCGTGTCTTCAAGTGGAAGGTTATGCCTTTCGGGGTGGCAAATGCCCCAGCGCTCTTCCAGGAGCTTATGAACAAAATTTTGTACATACTGAGGCGCAGGCCTCTAGTACAAGAGTTGATTTCTCGGGGTGCAGAAATGGAGGCTCACATCGACGACGTGAGTTTAGGTACTAATACCAAAGAGGACCACGTCCTTCTCCTCCGTGAATTTTTCACTGTCTGTCAAGAAAACCATCTCCGAATCAAACTCGAAAATGTGAGTTTATGAAAGAGGAGATGGAGTATTTGGGTTTCGACGTGGGGTACGGCGGTCGGAAACCAGCCGCGTCTAAGATGCAGCCCCTACAGGACATGCAGATTCGCGATGACCCTAAGAAGGGTCTACACGATGTGAGGAGTTTTGTGGGCGCCTGTAATTTCTATCGGCGTCACATCCACAATTTTACTTACTCCTCTGCACCCCTCACTGACCTGATCAAGAAAACTACTCCCTGGAGATGGACCTCCAGAGAGGAAGAGTGTTTCCAGGAGTTGAAGAAGAAGATTGCCTCCTCCAACTGCCTGGGAGTGCCCCGCCCTGAGGGCGAGATAGTCCTGATCACTGATGCCAGTGATGTAGGGGGGGGAGGTACGATCTACCAATGGCAGGAGCTTAACCCCGCTGAACTAACCCACTGCCATTATCGTACTACTGGACTGAACCGTGATGGTTCGTTGAAACATGACTATCCTACCAGTGAGTGGCGACTGGTGCCACTGGGACACTGGAATTGGAAATGGAACCAAGCGCGTTCTAACTACAGCACCTATGACCAGGAACTCCTGGCCGGTATGTTGGTGCTATCGTCACAATCCCGACTCCTGGGATCTAACCCTATTGTCTGGCTGTGTGACCAGGAGCCTGTGAAGTCTTTTCAGAAGGGCCCACCACCAGAAAAAGCAAAGCTAAAACGGTGGTGGACTTACCTGAGCCAGTTCAGGCTGACAGTGCATCATATCCCCGGGATTAAGAATGAACTGTCTGACTATATATCGCGCAACAACTTCGATGCGCTTATTGGTGAGAGCTCTGAGGCGCTCGCCAAAGAGGCTTTCCAGCGTATGGATGTCCAGCTTGACCTGTCCATGTGCACTGCCGGAATCCTGGAGGGTTGGAGTCTAACCGACTATCAGTCAGAGTATGAAGAAATTCTCCAAACCCTCAGCACTGGTCTCGAACCCCGTGTCATTGACGGGCACCAGTGGTATAAAAACAATCAGTACCTCTTCTACGAGGACCAAATTGTGGTGCCTGAGGCACGACTGGATGGATGCCTACAGTGGTCCCATCTCAGTTCTGGTCACACTGGCGCTAATCGCTCAGTGGACTTCTTCCGTGAGTGTTTCTACTCTAGTCTAACCCTGACTGAACTGAGGTCGCGTATGCAGACCATTGTGGATGCTTGTGGCTGTCATGCCAGCAAGCAGAGCGACAGTAGGGATAGGGGCCTGATCTCCAGCTTACCCATACCCTATTGTGCTAACTCTCTTCTCTACGTGGATTACATCCACGGCCTACCACGCTTTGGCGGCTATGATAGTTGCCTCGTGGTCACCTGTGGTCTATCTCGCTTCACCCGTGTGTTCCCTTGCAATAAGAAAATCACAGGTGAGCAGACTGTGAAAATGTTGGTCGAACAATGGTTCGAACCCTATGGAGCACCTAGGCAGGTGCACTCTGATGAGGATGTACGCATACGCAGTGACACTGGGTGGTACAAACGAGTGCTAAATGCCCTCAACGTGGAGGTAACCACAGGTGTGCCCTATACGCACACGTCTAACCCTCTCTGTGAGAGACAGAACCGTGTGGTGGAGCAAAACTTAAGAATCCTGATGAAACAGGAGCGCACCAAGGACTGGGTACGCCTAGTGCCCTGGGCAGTGCTGTCCATGAACTCACAGCGGAGCTCTTCTACGGGTTTCACCCCCCACGAACTGTTCCATGGAGGACGACCTGCTTGGTTCCTCAAAACCCCCTTTCCTGAGGACTTCAAGAGCCCTGTGGCAGATTGGCTGGAACACAAGCAGTCTCTGGCTAACCAGGCTGGTACTAACCTGAGGCACATTCGTGACCGTGAACAGAGCCGACGGAACCGCCTACGGCGACCTGCCAGCTTCAAGGTTGGTGACCTTGTTTTGGTACACCATTCACGCCTACTCTCCTGGCCACGTAACTGCCTACAGGACCCTCACTTTGGACCCTATCGTATCATCAGGATAGATGGATCCAGGATCCATGTCAGGTGCAGTCCACGTCTAGGTGGTGAACTGCTGTGTGCACCTAAGCAGTTGAGGCACTATCACTCCCCTGATGACTTGTCTTGGGATGAGTGGCGCCTCAGCGACAGTGAGATTGAACGTATAGACCTAGAGAACGCTGCCAGTCCAGAGGAGGCAGACGAACTCGAAGAGATGACTGCCGATGAGATGGCAGTCGATGGTTACTACGTGGTTGCAGGTATTGCTCGCCACGAGTATAAACAGGGCTGGAAATTCCTTACCCTGTGGGATGGCTATGGGTTGTCTGAGGCGACCTGGGAACCTATGTCAGCCTTCATACAACCAGATGGGAGTATCAACCCCATCTTCCGCACTTACCTCGTTGAGAACAACGAGGGGCAGCTCCTAACCCGTGCTGAGACTATGTCCCAGCGTAAGAAGCAAAACTAATCTCCCTGTGTCAGTTTGTGCCCTGCAGACCCATGCCTATGGTTTCCAGCGTGAGCCAGGTGGCCGCTTATCATGATTGCAGCCACCCAGCGAGTGTGTGCCTTGTTGACCATGTGTTGCATGGGTACTGCCCTAATGTAATGACCTTGGAGAGCCAACGAAGAACGGTGGCTTACTACACCAGGGGGGAATGACAAGCAAGGTGTTATGAGGCAAGGTGTGTCTTCCCTCCTTGGGGACAAGCGAGCCCACAGTTAGGACCCCTGACTGGTCCAGACCCATGGGGTTCTACCCTTCCTTACAGGGTTTAACATACCCCTAAGTGTGCTACGTATGTCTGTATGTGTCTCACTTCTCTCCCCAGCGTGGCTCCCGGAGACCGGGCTTTGCTGACGTCGGACCGAAGGTCCTAATCAGGTACTATTACCACTCTTATGGCGCCCAATTTCTGTGCTGGCGCCTATCCTTTGGGTAAGACGGCAAAAGCCCTACCTACTAGAGGGGAGGGGTGGCCAAGTGTGCTAAGGGCATACAAAACGCCCATTTTTGCTACAGGCCAAAAGCTAACGCACTCCCCTGCCCACGAGGAAAAGCACGCGGGACAGGAGACACCACTACACTACACTCACTAACGCCAGCACCGGCCTTCAAAGGCAGGGTGAGCACTCATCACTTGCACTCCACTCCTGCCAGGCCTGCTGACCCTAACCCCTACACACGCTACTTGGGGCTGCTGTCCAGGAAGACTCAGGCCCTAGTGGCCCTCCTGTGAAGAGGACAAGAGAACACAGCGCTCCTAAGCAGCTGTGGCCTAACAGGGGACGCCACAACACGTTTCCCCTGCTAGGGCTTGGAGGGAAGGGGTGCTCTCGTTGCGTGCACAGCGCAGATGTCGTTGAAGTCGAACTGCCCTCGCCAGTCCTGGCTGAGGCACAGTCATTTGATTTGTGATCAGCGCCCCTGTTTGCTGGGGCAGAAAAATGGATAGCCGCCGAAGGCAGCTGCTGCGTGCACCAATCACCCTTAACCTCTCCCACCTGTACAACAGAGGCAAATGAAGGAGCGTTTGCGGCGGAGGAACCAAGCCACACTCCCCGTATTATACGGTTCTCAGTGCCACCTATAATACACTGTCCGCAAACACGCTGAAGATTCAGCTACCCCTGTCAAGCAAGCAAGCTTTAAGAAACTCCTCGGGTTCTCTTAAAGAACGTACCGAGGAGCCTCTGCGTAACCTAAACAAGGTTTACCGTGCGCAATTCGCGTGGCCTACCCTTTAATGCATCATGTGCACGCAGGGAAGGGAGGCTGAACCATTGACTCAACCAGGAGGTGAGCTTCTCCTGGGCTAACCTACCTTACTCACCATGCATCGTGTGAATGCCGAATTGAAACGAACACAAAACAAGCCTAAGCGTTTTAAGCAACCCTACTTTAACGCCACGGCCGCACACGAACAAACACTTTCTGTACTTACCTGTGAAGAAGAAAACAAGTGTGAATTTGGGATACAGGTAAAGCGTCGCAGCGTGTGGATGCCTCGATTAGGCACATGCATCGCGAGCACAGCGCATATTCTAACCCTACGTGCGCGCTGCGCGCTCCATTCGCATCACATACTTTTCATTCCTGTTTTTACCTGTGCAGAGCACGAGAGAAGAACACCCGACCCCCCAACGAGCACAGCGTTGACAACCCTAACGTTTTGACGAAACAACCAACACGAACGCAATGCGTGAGTGTGAGGTGACACTGACATACCCACCTATGATTTTAGCAGCTGTTTTTTCCCAAAATTCAAAAAGTCAGCAAAAGGCAGATTTTCGCGGGAAATGACCTACTTTTTTGGTTTCTACGGCCCCAAAATAGGGGGGGGGGGTTCCTCCTACCCGGCTTTTGTCCAAAAATATCAAAAACCCTGAAATTTGGCCTATTTTGGGGTATTTTTGCCTGCTCTGGGCTGGTCCTGCAGAACAGTGCTGCACACCAGTGTACCTGCCTATAGAGGATTTTCGACAGAAATTGCCCTTTTGTTGGGATTCTCTTGCCCCAAAATATGGATGGGGGGGTTCTTCCCACCCGAGCTTTCTCCTAAACCATCAAAAACCCTGGAACTCGGCCTATTTTGGAGTACTTTTGTCTGTTGTGGGGTGGTGCTACAGAACAGTGCTGCACACCAGCGTACCTGTATCCTATAGTATAGGCACAAAAATACCATGAAAAGAGGTTTTGTACCCAAAAAGACCAAAGGAAACCTTTTTTCTTTTATTCAGCACGCTCAAAATAGGAGAGGGGGGTTCCTCCTACCCGATTGTTCTCCAAAAATACACTGTTTTTGGCCAAAAATTGGCAATTTTTGGCCATTTTTGGACTAAAACTGTTTTTTTTCTGTGCTGATGGCCCTGCAACACCCAATAGGTTGCTCCAATACAATTCCAAACACATTTCACTGGATTGGGCACCCTAAGAATAGGGTATGGGGCCCTAAAACTCACGACCCCGGCTAAAAAAACACTATTTTCGGCAAAAAATTGGCAATTTTTGGCCATTTTTGGGCGAAAACTGTTTTTTTTTGTGCTGACGGCCCTGCAACCCCCGATATAGGCGGTCGTCAATGATCCTACAAAACGTTCGTGCATTCAAATCCAAGGAACCACCAACGGTAATGAAAACAAAGGACAATCGCAACAAGCCGCACCAGTCTGAGCATCTGAGCATCTGGTTCTCTCAATCAGTTCAACATCGCACAAAGTGCATAATGAACACAGAGCTCAGGCATCTGCACTTCCAGAGATATGATCCTGCCGTATTCACAAACACGGCAATAAATTTAAATCACCAAACTCTAAACAGCACAAAGTTCTTTTTTGGGAGAGGGAAAAAAACAAAAGACATATATGCAGGCGCTGCTAATAGGGCCGGTACATTGGAAAACCAAAGGGCTGCATGCTGCTCATCGTCGAACAAAGCTGCTGCATGGGCTGCATGGGCATTTGGAGCTGGTGCATGTTCATGGCTGGCATTGGCATGGCCATGGGCATGGCAACTGGCATGTTCATTTGCAAAGGACCCATATGCTGCTGCTGCTGCTGCTGCTGCTGGGCCTGCTGGTGCATCTGCTGGTGCTGCTGCTGCTGCTGCACTTGGGTCTGCATCTGCATCTGCAGCTGCAACTGCTGCTGCTGCTGCTGCTGCTGCTGCCGCTGCTGCTGCTGCTGCTGCTGCTCCTGCTGAAACACCTGCCCAGGGGGGTTCAGAGACACCTGTTGAGACACTTGAGACACCTGCTGAGACATGTGCTCTCCTGACTCCCGTTTAACCCTTCCTTTTTTTCGGGTATTTTCACTGTTTTCACCTTGCCCGCGTTTGCGCTTCAGGGGGTTTGTTCGGTTGTTTTGTTGTTGGGTTGTTTGTTGCAGTGCAGCCAAGAGCCGCTGAACAAGGTCAGCCTCTTGTTTTACCGTCCCACTGCCCGTCTCTTCCTTCTTTGGCTGTTTGCTTGGTGGGCTGTTGTTTTTATGGCCTTTTGGTTTTGGTTTTGGTTTCGGTTTTGGTTTCGGTTTTGGTGGTGGCTTTGCGGTCGAATTCCGTTTCGGGTTCGGTTTGGGTTTCCCATTGGTAGTGACAGATTCCTTCTTCACCGCTGTGGTACTGAGGTTTGTGATCTCAGGGAGACGTGTGCTCCGCCGACTGTCCTCATATGCCAGTTCACGCTTGGCCTGGTGCGGACCGCAGGACTGACACCTCTGAGGAAACTGGAAATAAATGCACTGCCCGGAATACAAACCTTCCATCCAGGTCTTCCCTGCTTCACAGCCCTGCTTGTCAGCCAGGGCAATTTCTCTGAGGCTGGATTCTGAAAACCGTAGAAGGGATCTGAAGTCTGCCTGCCCTGCCGTACAGCAAAATGCACAGACGCCGACAACATCCCTGGAAGCCGGATTGGTAGGAATCACGGCTAATACTAAAGCAGTGACGCCCCGTTCAAGCTGGACTGTCCACCTGCCTGGGAACAGGGGCTGCCCTTTTCGCGACAGACCGGGACAACGCACAGTGGGCCTCCACAACAATTGGGTGTGCAGCAGAACCGAAGCATCGCTTAGGCCGTCATACATCTGCACAGTGTCACCGTGCTGCAGGTCACTCCAGGTCACACTGGACGGCCGTAAATGTTTGCTGATCCAACAGCTATCGTCGGGCACGAATGGTGCATTTTGCGAATTCGAGAATGGTACAGCAGCAAAAAAATTAATGCCTGGACACAACTTTGGCAGCATCCAGTGCTTTTCAACTGGCAGAAACAAAGTGTCACCTGGTGACAGTGACAGAGGGGTTGCGCTGTACTGAATTGTGTCAAGAGTATGCATTACGCAAAAATGACTGGCCTCTCGGCCCAAGCACACAAGACAAATCATTAGCACGCTCTCCATGTTAGCCAGCTGACAGGGGACCGGACGATCTGTGAGCGTTATCACTTGGGCAGCACCGGGGCAAGCCATTCCGAGCACAGGGCAGATCCGCTCAAGATGCTTGATGATGTCAGCAGCAGGGACTCACAGGCCCTTGAGCCCCCAGTCACGTCGTACCACAGACTTCTGCCCAATTTTTGAATTGCGTCAATCAGGGGCTTCATCAACGCCAGCGGCACCCCATTGGCTCTCTTCAATGGATCCTGTGGACGACAGAAGTGGAGAGAGATACAGAGGGGTACTGAAAATATCAGCATGAATACGTTCCAAAATCTACCCCAATCCATAAACAATGAAAGATTAGCAACATTAGCAAGAAATGGCCAAAAATAGTAAATCTATCACAAGCCAAGGGATGTGGTGGCAAGAAGGTGGTATACCGCTAATTGTCAGCTGGCAATTTCGGTTCATGCGTGTACCAGAGAGTTGGAGACAGCCAGCCTTGCCTCCACAGCCCCAACCAGAGCCTAACGTGCTTCATGATCTCCACCAGCCCCACTGGGCATTTCCCTCGTGGGCGAGAGGGGCGTTTTTGCACGATCTTTGAGTGGGGCTGGTGGACATGCTCGCCCCCCTCCGATGACATGCCCACGAGGTTGCCATGTTTGCGTAGCCGGGGGGTGTAGTGCTCCAGAAAGTAATGAATTGGGACTCCAAACCGGCGCAGGGGAAACCCGAGGTCCCAAAAGAGCTGGTGTGCTTCACAGCACATGTCATCACGCTGGTCAACACCCTCCGGACTCCAGCTGTTCAGCTGGACCATCAGAATCCGCATCAGTTTCAAATATCGGTGTATTGGGTCCTGCAGAACCTCACCGTTCCGTTTGACTGTGAGACCATTTGCCGTTCGTGGGAACAGATCAGCTAGGGCTTTCCAAAAAGAATCCTCCTTCAGGATATCCTTCGTGACAATGTTTGGGGGTGACCAGTCCCTTTTGCCAATAGCTTCTTTGAAAGGTGGGTAGTATGGAAAGCGCGTAAAATGTTTCTCCAAAATTGTCTTCAATTGGACAGTGTATTCCTCAGGCAGGTTTGCTCTGGTCCAGAACCACAGGGGGTGGATCACCCCGCTTGCCAACACGTGATTGTTGCAGTGGTGTACATCATACACGCTGTTGAGGCGACATTTCATGAGGCGAAAGAAGGGAGCGCAGCGTGAAGGGTAGTTGTGAAAATCCCGCAAAGGCTGCCGTATCCAATCAGGGTGCTTCCAGAGTTTTTTTGAACCATAGCACTCCACACAACAGCAATCTGCTGTTGGTGGAGGCGTCCCTGTGGTTCGGTAGTAGGCGGCATAATCAGGAGAAAAAACCAGCTCCATGCTTTCACCACCCCAGCCGCTCTCCAACGCCTTCTCAAGGGCAGGAAGCAGGTCCATGCGCTCAAACTGCGACGAGGTTGTGATGTGATCATCCTGGTCCAGGTATCTCGCAAGGGGAAGTTGCAGAAGGAGTTGGTGTGGCTGACGTGCTTGCGGTAGATGTACGCTCAGCACCTGGCATTTGCGGCGCCCATACATTCCATTGGCGTCAAAAAAGACGCAGAGCTGCCGGGTTCTGACAGCGTCATGCAGGCAGCCATGTGCTCTTGCGAGCTCCAAATACAGTGGAAGGGCGGTACTCGGGTCTAGGTACGCACCTACCGGTGTGGTAGCAATCCCCATGTCGGCTGTCAAAAGCTGCATGAGTTTGGTCACGCCTGTCCTATACACCCCCTGACTATTGCCATCATTATTTCTGCGCGCGCGAATGAAATCTTCCCATGTATCATGGGTCGTAAACTTTGCAATGAGGGTATCCCTCAATTGCTCTAATGTGGCCGGTCTTGCCCTCAGTCTGTCTCGATTCAGTGATCGCTTGACTGCATGCTCCGCAATCAGGTGCCCGCAATGCAACTGCTTCGCATACGACCTCACAAGGCTGCGTCTGTTGGCCAGATATTTCTGTGAAAGCTGCCATTCAGGCAGTTTGGGCCGTCCCGGTCTGGAAGGTTCTACCATCTTAGGAAAAAGAAAATCAAAAAACAGCCTACAGCAACGTGGAGTGGTATGCGAAATAGTTGCTACAACGCTGATTGGTGCCTGCACCCAAGTACCGCCCTACCATTGTATTTGGAGCTCGCAAGAGCCCATGGCTGCCGGTCTGGAAGGTTCTAGCATCTTAGGAAAAATAAAATCAAAAAACAGCCTACAGCAACGTGGCGTGGTATGCGAAATAGTTGCTACAACGCTGATTGGTGCCTGCACCCAAGTACCGCCCTGCCACTGTATTTGGAGCTCGCAAGAGCACATGGCTGCCTGCATGACGCTGTCAGAACCCCGCAGCTCTGCGTCTTTTTTGACGCCAATGAAACCTCGCATGGATCCTGTTCTCTGTTGCCAAGGCTTTGAAGAGTTGCTGATGTGGTGGCCGTTGGACAGGCAGATCATCCTACATTTTGCTGAGGGGTACAGTGACAGGAATGCAAAAACCTTGAGAGGCTCTGTTTGCTTTCGGCTGAATGGTGGAGGCGGTGGAAGAGCGATAATGTCGGGACCCTCGCTTTCGATCTTGCGCTCTGATGCCGTGTTGACGTTTTGCGCTTGGCGGTTCTCGTGTCGCTTCTCTGCTTCCTCCCGTTCGGTGCGCTCCTGGGGACATGCAAAAATCTAAATCCTATCTCCGTCAATTGGAAAGAAATGAACACGATAGGTATGCACAGAATCAAGAGAGCGTTACTGCAGAACTTTGCATGGTTACCTTTTGCTGTTGCTCCTCATCCCCTTGCTTTTGACGCTTTGCCGCCTGCGCCTTCTTTCTGTCCGCCTCCTCTCGTTCGGTGCGCTCCTGGGGACATGCAAAAAACAAAATCCTATCTCCGTCAATTGGAAAGAAATGAACTCGATACGTATGCACAGAATCAAGAGAGCGTTACTGCAGAACTTTGCATGGTTACCTTTTGCTGTTGCTCCTCATCCACTTGCTTTTGACGCTTTGCCGCCTCCGCCTTCTTTCTGTCCGCCTCCTCTCGTTCGGTGCGCTCCTGGCGACATGCAAAAAACAGAATCCGATCTCCGTCGATTGGAAAGAAATGAACACCATACGTATGCACAAAATCGAGAGAGCGGTACTGCAGAAATTTGCATGGTTACCTTTTGCTGTTGCTCCTCATCCACTTGCTTTTGACGCTTTGCCGCCTCCGCCTTCTTTCTGTCCGCCTCCTCTCGTTCGGTGCGCTCCTGGCGACATGCAAAAAACAAAATCCGATCTCCGTCAATTGGAAAGAAATGAACACGATACATATGCACAGAATAGAGAGAGCGGTACTGCAGAAATTTGCATGGTTACCTTTTGCTGTTGCTCCTCATCCACTTGCTTTTGACGCTTTGCCGCCTCCGCCTTCTTTCTGTCCGCCTCCTCTCGTTCGGTGCGCTCCTGGCGACATGCAAAAATCAAAATCTGATCTCTGTCAATTGGAAAGAAATGAACACGATACGTATGCACAGAATAGAGAGAGCGGTACTGCAGAAATTTGCATGGTTACCTTTTGCTGTTACTCCTCATCCACTTGCTTTTGACGCTCTGCCGCCTCCGCCTTCTTTCTGTCTGCCTCCTCTCGTTCGGTGCGCTCCTGGGGACATGCAAAAATCAAAATCTGATCTCCGTAAATTGGAAAGAAATGAACACGATACGTATGCACAGAATCGTGAGAGCGTAACTGCAGAATTCCGTGTGCGCTCCTGGAAGGTTACCTTTTGCTCTTGCTCCTCATCCGCTTGCTTTTGACGCTTTGCCGCCTCCGCCTTTTTTATGTCCTCTTGTGCTCCGTCTCGCGTCTCCGCTTCCTCTGGTTCGGTGCGCTCCTGGGGACATGCAAAAATCAAAATCCCATCTCGGTCGGTCGGAGAGAAATTAACGCGATATGCATGCACAGAATTGAAAGACCCTAACTGCACAACTTTGGAACGTTACCTTTTGCTGTTGCTCCTCATCCGCTTGCTTCGGTCGGTGCGCTGCCTCCGCCTTTTTTCTGTCCTCTTCTGCTCTGTCTCGCCTCTCCGCCTCCTCTCGTTCGGTGCGCTCCTGGGGACATGGGTTCTCTGCCTTTCTGGGCTTCTCAACCTGAGTGGCACGAAGTTACACAAAGCACCGAACTGTTGGCCTATGAAGCGTGTCCCACCGGCCCAAATCCCAGCCAGCGATATTCACGGGTTGTGCCACCCATGCGGTGGGGTGATGGTCTATGTGTGAGTCACAAACATTTAATGCACCGCAAGCAACAACATCAACAAGCATTGAACAGCAATAGATGCCTGTCGAATGCTGCTCATTGATATGTCCATGGGTTTGAAGCTCACTTGCGGTTTGTGCGGTGCAAACAGCTTTTGGATTGTGAAGCCTCCAGTCTTACTTCTGTCCTCAAGCGCTCGAAGAATCTCTGGTATCGTTTTGGAACTCATACCGCTAACACACAGGTTCTCGCAGAGTTTGATCAAATAATGTTTTGAGTAAGCACTTGCCTGCTTAAACAGCTCCATACGCGTCATATGCTCAGTTGCTTCGGCTATTCTTGATGCCAACGCTTCCTCAGACACATCGGGTGACCTACTCTTTTTGGTATACTTCCTCAACTTTGGGGGCTTTGGTTTAGTTTTCTTGTTCTTTTCCTTTTTGGCTTTGGGTGTGCCACTTGCGCCATCCTCCGAGTTGTCGCCATCGTCACCATCGTCCTCATCATCACTACTTTCATTTTCCGAGCTCTCATCAGAAGGTGCCTCGCCGTAGTCGGATGTTTCATCACTCGGGACGTCACACCCATCGTTGAAGAAGGCAGGCAATCCAAGAGGAAGGGTTGGGAAGACGTCAGCGCGTTTGAACCAATAGAAGTAATTATTTGGGAACCTCATGCATAGGTCGTTCTTGTTTGGTTCCGGTATTTTTTTCGGTATAATCAGCATTCCGTACCAAAACAAGACCCGCTTTTCACCGGTTTGCACATTGGTGGACATGCCACATTTGATGTAATTGAAGGTCCCGACTTCAACACTTTGGTCTTCCTTAACACAATGCCCTGCAAGGAGCCTTTCTAGCTCCGGGTCCAAACTTTCGCAATTTTCCCATGCTCCGCCTTCTCCTTGTTCCGCCCCATCTTCCACGTCCCCCTTGCCTTTATGACAATCGGCAGGCACCAAGGCTGGCATGTCAGGCTTTGGAATCACAACCTTTTTCTTCTTGGAAGGAGCCATTGCTTAGCCCTGTGGGTTGTACCAAAGGGAAATCACATTTTGTCGCCATGCATGCTCCCATGACCATTCGTTCACCCTTAGTTCACTATCTTTTCACCCTTTGCTCACCCTACCTAGGAAGGCATAATACACACAAAAAGCACGCAACAAGGGCATGAAGGCAGTAAGACAATCGTTGCTTACGTATGAACCATATGGAAATGGACCAAAAACGGTGCAAAATAGGGCCAAAAACACCTCAAATGTTCATCGCTCATCCCATTCTTATGCACATAGTATCATATTTTATGTACAACGATGACACACGGAGAAAGAAAATTCTCAAATGGCTCAAATAGTTCCAAGCCTACCTATGAACCATATGGATATTGGATCACAAACGGTGCAAAATAGGGCCAAAAACACCTCAAATCTTCATCGTTCATCCCATTCTTATGCACATACTATCATATTATATGTAGGACCTATCATACAAATGCTTACAATAACAACCTAAGCCCCAAACATGTGTGTGTACGGTGATAGGCACGCAAAAGCCCACCTATGACCCATATGGAAATGGACCACAAACGGTGCAAAATAGGGCCAAAAACACCTCAAATGTTCATCTTTCATCCCATTCTTATGCACATAGTATCATATTTTATGTAGTTCTTATCATTCAAATGCATACAATGCCAACCCAAGCCCCAAACATGTGTGTGGACGGTGATAGGTGATCAAAACCCTACCTATGAACCATATGGATATTGAGCACAAATGGTGCAAAAACGGGCCAAAAACACCTCAAAACTACATTGTTCATCCCATGCTTGTGCCCGTAGTATCATATTTTATTTCTTACCCAGCATTCAAATGCTTACAATACCATCCTATGCCCCAAACATGTGTGTGGACGGTGATAGGTGATCAAAACCCTACCTATGAACCATATGGATATGGAGCGCAAAAGGTGCAAAAACGGGCCAAAAACACCTCAAATCTACATCGTTCATCCCATTCTTATGCACATACTATCATATTTTATGTAGTTCTTATCATTCCAATGCATACAATACCAACCCAAGCCCCAAACATGTGTGTGGACGGTGATAGGTGATCAAAACCCTACATATGAACCATATGGATATGGAGCGCAAAAGGTGCAAAAACGGGCCAAAAACACCTCAAAACTACATTGTTCATCCCATTCGTATGCACATACTATCATATTTTATGTCGTTATTATCATTCAAATGCATACAATACCAACCCAAGCCCCAAACATGTGTGTGGACGGTGATAGGTGATCAAAACCCTACCTATGAACCATATGGATATTGGACCACAAACGGTGCAAAATAGGGCCAAAAACACCTCAAATGTTCATCGTTCATCCCATTCTTACGCACATACTATCATATTATATGTAGGACCTATCATACAAACGCTTACAATAACAACCTAAGCCCCAAACATGTGTGTGTACGGTGATAGGCACGCAAAAGCCTACCTATGAACCATATGGAAATGGACCACAAACGGTGCAAAATAGGGCCAAAAACACCTCAAATGTTCATCTTTCATCCCATTCTTATGCACATACTATCATATTTTATGTAGTTCTTATCATTCAAATGCATACAATACCAACCCAAGCCCCAAACATGTGTGTGGACGGTGATAGGTGATCAAAACCCTACCTATGAACCATATGGATATTGGGCCCCATGGTGCATGAGAAAGGGATGAATAGCCTAGAATAAAGGCAAAACATCGCTTGTCATGTAGGCTTCTACGTATGGTGATGACAATTTGTTCATATATCACCTCTATACCACCTCTTACAGCCCTGTAAGGCCCTCTATATGGCCTCCATAGACCCTAAAACCATGTAAAAAAGTGGTTTTTGGGTAGAGAAGCGTGAATTTCTCCAAATCTGTGCCTGCCAATCTGGATTTTTTTAGGTCAGCAGCAAGGTATTTATCTCGGAAACACGCTCATGCCTTTACTTTGCTTCCAACTGCGAAAAAAAGTGGACTTTTTGGCGATTTTCTATTGCGCACGGCGGTCGGGAATCTGAAACTCGCGTACGCGGCAGTTGCTGACAGTTTATCTGCGGCTCCAGCTTCAGCGACAGCATAATTTTAATAAAAATTTGGGAAAACATAAAAACAACAGTACTACTGTGTACAGTTTGATATCGCGGTTCTGAAAATGCATGATTTTGAATTTTGGGAAAAAACAGCTGCTAAAATCATAGGTGCTGAGAGATGGGTTGTTGACCTGCTCTGTGGTGTGGGCTGAATTTGAATACTTGACTCTGAAGTTTATAAAAATTTTGATGCAACTGTGCAAAAATTTTCTTTGAAACTTTAAAAACTACGGCTCATACCTTCTTTTCCAAAAGCCGTTTACGCTTGCGCAACCCTTTTCTTGGAGTCCGCTTCCTTTGCGCTTGTCTGCGACTTTAAGTTATGTGTAAAAATGACGATTTCCCGCGTGGTTTCGTCGATTTTTAACGATTTCACTTGCTAAATCGCAACCCCTTCCGCTAAACCGCAGGAATCACTCCCTGCTGGTTACATTTTCTATTTTTTTCAGCTCCTGGGGGTTTGTGTCCTCCATTGGGAGGATTCCTCCGCACTGGCCTTTGGTCAGGACGTTTACTAAAACGCTGTTTATACAGCGATGGCCGTCCGCATTAGGGCGTTCGACTGTACCCTAGTGGGCAAGCACATGTGCTCTAGGGAGGGAGTCCTGGGTTCAAATCCCACTACCCCCAAATTTTTTCCAAACGTTTTCGTCGCACGCCGGCGACTTTTGAGGAATGCCCCATCGAAGGGACATCATTCACGGTACATTACACTGTTTTTCAAGGGTACCTACAGTGTGATAGGCTTCTATGAAGTGATGAGGATGTTTTTGGTAAGTTTAATGCATTTTCTGAGGTAATTTTGGGAATACTTGAGCCTTTTTCCTTGGTCCTACTAGCTTGATCAACTAGTACTCCAGGGGGGAGTAAGAAAAAGTCACTGCCTTGTCTTTCTTGGAGGGCTTGCTCCAGGCTAAGCCCCCCTTAAAACCCTTTGTTGATGCTAAGACAAACTTAAGTGTTTTTATCTCTCTTTTGTTGCCTAAAGTACACTTTCTCAAAGTAACTAGGGTTGTGACCCTAGCCCCCCATGAAGTTCACCCCTACCACTCAACTGAGCGGAGGTACCTTCCTTCATGGAGGATATACCGAAATAAATCAGGCATTACATGCTTTAGGCCTTGGAGGTTAAGCCTAGTGGTCTCCCACCCCAAGACCCCTATACTCAATTGTTTCCACCACTTATTGTGGTCCTACTTTGTAACTGTTTCTGAATGCAGTTGCTTGGCCAAGTCATTTTCTGTGTGGTCCTGACATCTATGCCCCTCAGTCCTAACCAGCACCATTTCACCCAAAAGAGTGCACATGAAGTGCCTAATGCAACCTCTGAGGCAAGAGTCAGACCAATTTTCATATAAAATCTCTTGTATTATCCATTTGTGATTGAATCTATGTGTATAAACCTGCTTTGTCTATCTGCAGCCCTTCTGTGTTACACTGGATTCCAAAACCAATCATTGATTCGATCCACATCCTCTTATTGCTCTACTTGCTGCTTTGGTTTGGGTTTTCAACTGCAAAACCTGCAGGACATCATCAAAATATCTAGGGCATAAAGCAAGGACATCTTTCTTTTGTGTTTGGGTCCGGTTTGCGGTTGGGTGTGGGTTTTGTTAACCCCTGCCAGTCCTGGCTGGGGTCTTGGGTGGGTGTGTTTGGGCACGGTTTGTGGTGTTGTCCCTCTTTTGCCGGCTGTTTGTGGTGTTCGTGGTTGGGCTTAGGTTTCGGCCTGCTTATGGGACGTGTGTGGTTTCGTGCGCGCTCTGTTTCCCCCCCGCCGCTTCCGGTTCCGGTGTGCGGTGTGGGCGTGCGTGCTGGGCCCGGGTCTCGGCTGTGCCCCCCCCTTCTTGGCTGGGTTGTCGGGGTGTGTTTTTTGCGCTTTTTTTTTTTTGCTTTGTGGTGTCGGTTGCTGGGTGTCCCTATCCCAGACCTTGTGTTCCCTGTCCCCCCATCCCCTTTCTTTTGGGCTGGGCTGCTGGCTCCTTTTTTTTTTTGTGGTGTGTGTCTGCATGTTTCGGTGTCCCTTTTCCCGGCGGGCCGCTGCCCGGTGTGGTGTTGCTCGTTTTGGCTGGGTGGTCCCCCTGTGCCTCTTTGGGGGTCCTGTCTTCGGTGCCTTCTGGGTGGGGGGTTTGGCCGCCTCTTGTGGTGTTGGCGGGCGGTTTGGTGGCTGTGGGCTGTTTTCGCGCCCCCCCCCCTCCCCCCCCTTATTTTTCTTTTTCGGGGGGGGGGGGGGGGGCTGCCTGTTCCTCCCTCTGCCTTCCCTGGGTTGGCGCACGCACTGGCCCGCATTCAGTGTGGTCTTCCGGGCTGCTGTTGGCGGTTGCGTTCTGTTTGGGTGTGTTCCGGCCCCATGGGTCGGGTGGGCTATGTACACGTTGGGCTCCGCGCCCCTTCCTGCCGGGTTAGGTCCTGGCTCTGCCGGCTGGGCGGCTGCGCCAGGCAGCTGCGTGTGGCTCTGGGTTAGGGGGCTGGGGTTGTTTGTGTCCTTTCTCCTCTGCGGTGCCGGTTTAACCTTCTGGGTGGTCCGGCACCGTTGTTGCCGGGCGCGCGGTGGCCCCGTGTGTGGCCTGCGGTGCCGGTGTGAGGCGTGCTGGTGCGGCGTCTTCCGGGATGTGCGGTGGCTTGCTTCGGTTAGTCCTTCAGGTTAGGGTCAGTCGTGCCGTGTTGTGCCGCTCTGTGCCGCGTCGCGTCGCGTCGTGCTGTGGCGCGTTGCACTGTGGCGCGCTGTGGTGCGGTGTGCCGTGGTCTCGCGTTGTGCCGTGGTGGGTCAGTGGAGGTCAGCCTGGCCTGTGTCGTGGTGCGGAGTGCGGGCCGGAGAGTGGCTGGCTGGTGGCTGGAGGATGCGGTCAGGTCTGGGTGTCTCGCTGGGTCCGTGCTGTGGGGGCCTGGGTGTGCCGTTTGGGCCGGTGGGTCGGGTAGGCGTCTGTGGGGTTGGCCTCCCTGGGGGCCTGTGCCTTGGTCATGTGTCCTCTGGGGGTCCCGGTCCCTAGCCCTGGTCGCTGTGGCCGTGCCTTTGTCCTCTTCCGGTGCCTGTGAGGTGGCCCTTGTGGCGGCTGGGGTCGTCGCCTGGCAGTGTCCACCGAGTCCAGGAGGGGCTGCCTTCTGCACCATAAAGTCTTGTGCAGGTTCTGCCTTGTGTCCCATCCAGTGTAATGTAGGGCCTGCCTTGTGTGCCCGCAAATGTTAGGTCCCCTCATGTGAGACTGGCCCTTGCTCCTTGTTCTCGGCTCTCATTGAGCCCTGGTTCATGACAAGTTGGGCAAGATTTCACGGCTGTAGGTTGAGTTAGGCTCTGGGTCGGTCACCTCTCGTCAACTGGGCGGGGGATGATGTTGGTAAAAATGGCCGCGTCCGCACGCCGCATTGTGCAAAAACAAAAAGTGCCGCGTACCTCCGAACAGTTGGGTATGTGGCCAAGGTGGAATACAATGGTTCACACTGCCCCTCACCCCAACATTGGGTAGGTTGCATCAGCTTGGGTATTCCGGGCCTAAAATAGATTCTAACCTAGTTTGGGTGGTAAACTCTAGGGCCTTCTGCTGGGTTGGGTCTAGATTTTGGCCAAATGTATCATGTCCAGCCAAAGGTACTCCTGAATTCTCGGAGTGCGGTTGGGAGGGAAGTCAGATCAACTGCCCTCAAGCTGTCTGTTAATATAGTCTTTTGACTGATTTCGGAAGGATTTTCAAAAATCTGATGTAGATGTATCATCGTCCATCATTCATCATTATTAATCATTCATCTATCATGTGTCATGCATCATGCATCATGTCATGCTCAGCACCTCAAAAGTGATAAATGGTTGCCGTCTAACATCAAATATGCCCCTAACCTAGGGTACCCACAGGCAACTATACTGCTTTGTTTCCACAAAAGTCCCAATTCATTATTTCTGATTTCACACCATCATCATGATCCATCATGTGCTACCATGTCATGTATGATCACTCACATTTTGAGTGATGGGACACACGCAAACTTAGCACGTGTACATACACGCTACAAGGGTAGTGGGATACCCTGAATGGGTCTCTTCCAATTTGTGATTTTTTCATCCATTCCTAATCCTACATTCACCAATTTGGTGTGTTACTTGCAGTTTCAACAATGGCTTCTTCCCAAACATTGATGGAGGCCTAAGCCTACAAGGAAATCTTTGTGGTTCTTTTATCATAGATATGGATACAAAAGTAAGGGCGACAAGCCGAGGGGGCACATGGTGCCTCCGAGGTAGATTGTAACTAGTTAACTAGGACTTAAATAGTGTGTGCATGCAAGAAGTTTCTCTTGAGCCTTCAGACGTGAATAGGATTGTCTTTTTAGACAGAGTCCCGTTATGGATATAACAAGCAAGGTCAAGAACTGCGAGCCGCTTCTACTTTGCCGGTTGCTAACATTGCTACCAACCTAGTTTCGCGGACTATAGCGTGGATTGACACATATCCCACAAACCACCATAATTTATTTTCTTTTTGTTAATAGTGTTCTTATTTATGCCTTAATTTCGTGTCGAGGCACCCTTTTGTCACTCAATGCAAGGTTGATCCTCCGAATAAGCAACGCATCACGGATATGCCATCCTATGCCCCATTGCTTCATTCCTTCCACGGATTTCATGGATTTCATGGACATGCAATATTGTTTAGCGGTGCAAAATGAGTAGTTTACTAGCTTCCATAGACCCGGGGTTGCTTGCCCAGGCTAGCTTCAACAACTGTAGGAAATGAGGAGACAACCGAAAGCAAGCCACAAAAAAAACTTCCGTTAGTAATATATGGGAGTATCAATGCTCATCGAAAGAATAGCCATCACACAAAGTGCGAAAACTTGGTGAACAAGGTGATGGAATGCTACAAATCCAGTTGGCCAGCAATCAAAATTTGACCAACTACTCGCCATGACCACCGTCGCAAAGGAAACCCATTAACATTCAAGGTCAAGAGCCCAAGAAACAACGCTCATCAAATCCCACAACCATGGTGAAAACGGAAACAACAGTACATCACATCGGAAGCGCCAGAACCGATCTTGGGTAGGGCAGCACTAGAAACCCATGCCTCGACCAAGAGGACAGTAACCGATACCCGAGCCCCACCCCGGTGACAAGGAGAAGATGATGGGTCGGCTCCAGTAGAATCGATCCCCAACTGCCCATTGCCGGAACCGGCGTATTAGTCGAACATGGCCATTGTCAAGGCCACCATACCCGGATTGCCTTGTGCGCAGACTCACAAGTCACCGCTACAGGACCCAACCAGCCCGTCACAAGGGAACCAACGTGCATGCACCATGTCACCAAAAACCTAAAGTCAACAACTCAGTGTCACAAGCCACCATAGCTGGTCTGCGACCCTCCCTACGACCAATGTCAGCCGCGCGGGCTTGGAAGAGGGTCTACGTAGCGTCACAGAAGAAACCCACTGCCGACTTCAGGCGAAGGGCGAACACCAACGCACCACTCGGGTCGGGGTACACAACGCAAAGGTTAGCCCAAAGAAATCGGCTACATCATAGCTGCAGCTCCCCCTACCGGACCAAAAGATCAATATACCGTGAGCGCACCGGCCGGCAGGATATCTACCGTTGTGGTGGTGATGTCCAGTGCGACTAACACTGCTCCAAAAAAAATCAAAACGGGCAGGTCAAACCCCTCATAAACATTAGGGGTGCAGCGGCGGACACACACACGTTCCATCCACAAAAGCACGCACCCGGGTACAGTGGGCCACCCTATCAGCGGCCGCCGTGCTAGCCGCCAGCAAAGGGAGGCGCCTCCCCACCTCCGGCGCCCAGCATGCCCGGGGGCAGAGGTTGCATGCCTTGCCACTCGCCCTCGGAGCCTAGCGGCGGCATAAGAAAGTACCAACCTTCCTCCACAAGCGGCATCTTGCGCAGGATCTCTCGCGCCGCTCCCTCCACATCCCCAACCACCAAACGCCCAAAACGGGGGCACAGCACCTCACCACTCCAGGCAACTCGGACGAAGTGCCCGGCTTGCCCCAATAACCGATCGTCCAGCCGGCCCGACACCACCAACAAACGATTCGCCGGTCTATCCCACCAGAGCTGCGGCATTCAGTCAGATGCACCTTGCAGGGGGACAGGTGCCCGGTCCCGAATGGGGGCAACGTGACGCTCCACCACCCAGGAGGCTCCCGCAAATCGCACCGAGCCGCGCACTGTGCACATCCAGACCGGCCTTGGAAGGCTGCATGAACCACGGCCAAGCTAACGCCGAGACCATGACAATTCCGGCCGATGCACGCCAGAGGCCGCAGACCCGTCGCCACCCAGACCGCAAAGGTACCCATGAGAAGGTCCAAGAGCCGAAGTAGCCCCGGACGTAGCGTGAGGACAACGAAAAGCGCACATGCCGAATCGCACAGTTGCGCAGTGGACCGAGCACGGCCAAGCAAGCAAGCGGTGAGTTCCCGCAGCCAAAAGGGGATGTAACACACAAGCCCCTCCCACGCTCGCAACTGTTCTGCTGCCTGGTGCCAGCGAGCATCCACAGGCGCCCTCGGGGGCAGCGGACGGAAACAAGGCAGAGTGACGGTGACGGGAAACCGCCATGTCCCAAAAAAAGGCAGAGTGACGGTGCGGGGCATAATGGCTCAGCCGACGGATGGGTGGGTGGGTGGGGGCGGGAAATAAAATTTTCGCAGAACTGCAGTAGAGATACAGGGGGGGTTGTGAACTACTGTCCGCCCAGAAAAACATGGGCAGGCGGGAGTTCACACAAGCAACAACACAGGATCGAAATCACCTTCGGTACCCCTCCACCTGATCCCTTCACAGCCAGACGACTCCCACGAAATCCGGCTCAGGCACACTGGCACGCACATGGTTCCATTAGACATGCGCCAATCGCAAAGCACGTACGGGGACGCATTCGCCACGGCATCAAGCCGACTCGGCGGGTCCGCCGGCTGAAACTCAGTGGAAATCCAATGCACACCCACCACCAGCCCACGCCGCCTCATCCAAATAGCAGTCCCTCGCAAAAGTCGGTTTTGCCTATGCAGCCAAGTACGCGTGCGCAGTGAAACCACCTGTGCACCCGCCACTTGCGAATTGGTAACCAAAACCATAAACCGCCAACCCAACCGCCTCGCCAGGCGCATTGCCCAACACAACCCCTACAACTCCACACTTTGTTGAGTGTGCCGGTTGGGAGGAATGACGATGGATGCCACCGCAGCTTGCTCCACCGTGAATCCCGCAGCATGTCAGCATTGGATGCCTCCAACCCCGCCGCTCCTCGCTCCGCGAACGGCTGTGCCAGATCTGCCGACTCATCCGGAATAGCCAAGAGATAAGAAGCCCAACCAGCTGCCCAGCAGACACTTCTCTTCGGATGGTCCCCGCCCCTTCGTGGTGATGAAGGCGGCCATGCCCGTCCCTCGCATGTCTCTCAGTGCAATGGTCCCCGCTTCGGATACTCGCAGCCAGAGCGTGTAGCTAAGGCACCCGAGTCCCCCTGCAATACGTTGCTCGCGGGTGTGTGCTGCCTGACAAAACAAGGCCGGCGCGGGGGGACTGAAATAGGGTTGGCGCCCCGAGGACTGTCCCCCCTTGGCCAATCTCCAATGGATGGGGAGGGTCGTGGGCGGCAGGAGGCCCAGGTCCTCCACTCCTCGTACCGCGGACACCACGTTACGGAGGGTTGATCGGGCCACCCCAGCCGATACCTTGGCGGACAGGTACTCTGAGTGGCATGCACACGGTCCAATAGGCAACGCATGGTTGTCCTCGAAATCCATGACCGCGAACAGCGAGCCTTGATACCGTTGGGTGGTCTTGGGTACCCAGCTGCGCATGGCGACAATCGTTGCGTCGTTTGGGCGAACGCTGGTACACGCCGCTGACCACACTCGTGCTGCCACACGAAAATGTCCCATAGACATGGTCCCCGGGAAGCTGACGACGTGTCTGACCCCATCTCCGGGCTTGATTCCAGGGGGACCTGGCGCCCATACCAAGGTCCCCGTCCCGGGAATTCAGGACCAGTTGGGGCACTGGTAGTGCCGGTGCTTGGCCATCTCGACAGTCAGGCCCATGTCCAGCAGCGCTTGTAGGGCTGCGACGCCATAGCCGTTTCAGGTACCCAACGGCCCTTGGCCGTCCTCCACTGCAACACCCCTCCTCTCGTGGCAAACTTTGTAGGTAAAATTATCGCAACCTTGTTTTCGGGCGTCTTGCGAGGCCAACCCGTCGAGGGGGTTGGTCGCCTGCAATGCGGAAAGTGCGGCCCGGTCGGCAAACTTCTCCGTGTACGCACGTTGGGACTGGACCAACACGGACCACATCCGATAAGCCAACCAGTCCCCATGGTCGCCACCTCCACCAGCCCTCCCAACCGGCCGCGCAAGTGGCCTCTCTACTGCCCTGGCGTAGTGGCCCAATGCGTCTCCACACTGCCGCATCCATGATGCCAACTTCGGTTTAGCCAACAGCTCGGTGACAGCCGCACTTGTTAGATCAGGGACTCCTGACTTGTCGATGACGCTGGGTTCGCCTAGTTTAGTCTGCAGCGACGCTAGTGCGGCCTGTTGCTGCGCCAGCAATGCGTGCATCTGGTCCGGGGACATTGTGGACGTGCCCAGGTTGGGGGAACCGGAGCCTCCGCCAGTGTCGGTAGAGGTTTTCGCGGACGAAGAGGTAAAGAAAAACATGGTGCACACACAAATAAAATTTTCGCACAACTGCAGCAGAGATACAGGGGGGTTGTGAACTACCGTCCGCCCAAAAAAAACAGGGGCAGATAGGAGAGTGCCCTGTGCGCAGACATAGGGCATGCCCCGGCCTTCTTCACTAGCTCCTAATATCATCTTTTTCGCACCCCAACTCATTCAATCTCGGAGGACCACTTGACAACGGATTAAGTGAGTAAGTAAGTAAGTGAGCCGGGCTTCTAGTAGCAGTCATTACCCTTGCTGCACCAATCCGGGTACCAATGCGATCATTCTCCAACATCTACGGCGGCGTTCTATAAATAGGTTGTGGCCTCTTCGCGCCTATGACTTCTTGGATAATTGAAGCCTCCGACCAACTCCCGGAGGTCTCCACGTGAACGTCATCCCCTTGGTTGTCTTCTCATGTGTTGTCGATAATGCCCGTATGTCGTAGTCCGGCGTTCCACCCATGAGGGACCATGCTTGTGACGCTTGGCCAGCTTGAAGGCGCTAGGTGGAAATGGATGTAGCGGTTCGGCAAAGGTCTCACCCTTTGTGGAGACCTTGGACACGACTTCAAAAACATCGTAGTATGCACATGACGCGATGGCGTTGCGACCAGCAAGAGCCATGACATCAAACAAAAAGATGGGTAGGTCCAATACATCAAACAAGCGGAGGGGGGCTCCACGAGATGGGGAAGGGCAGTGTGCGGGCTGCGATCGCCTCTGAAGGGTATCTGTCGGACGACGAATTCAGATTGCACGATATGCACGTGCATGATCAGCTATTTATAGCAAAGAACGATGAGCATGTTGAGGAAATTTCAATGAAGCAATGATACATGAATTGTTGTGGAGGGTGTGGAAAAGTAAGGTTAAACGAATCCTTTGTCTTTCGTGCTTGGTCTGGCTTTTCCTTTGCTGGTCCGAAGCACCATCAAAAGAAAAGCCTTATTACGCTTTTAGCCATTTTCGGGTCACCTTTCTATGTCGGAAATGGAGCTGGGCGGTGACAAACAAACGGAAAAACACTCCTTTGCCTTGTGTTTAAGCTAGCAGCGCAAGAACAGGGAGGGTGCATTGGGCAAGATTAGCGATACAGGGTGCAAATAGCATATAATTGACATATTCATAACTCAGGCCTATTGTATCGGATTTTGACGAAATTAAGGGTAATTTTGGTCAATTTGGGGGTGTTCTTTGCATTTGTCAGCTTAAAAAGGCACCTGAGTGCGCTGAAAACTTTCAAATCGAAAAGCGGTGCTAAAACGAAATGACGGCGGTCCCTCAATTAAACAGCAAGACGGGGCTTTTGGAATCATTTATAAATATGGTCTTAGATTGAAATTTTGTGCATTGTAGCCCGATTTCACTTTGGACAGTCAAAATGAAAGATCGCAAATGCCGGCGACTGCAAAATGCACGCGTGCACAGCAAATAAATAATATGGCAAATGAATTTCTTGAGATTTGGGGCCTGTGGCTTACATATAGTGTTGTTCGGCACCCCAACGTTGCTAGTGCACCTTTAAATCGCATCCCTAGCTTATATGGAATTAGTGGATGCTGGTAAAGAAGTTAAAACCTTGTAAAGGTCCTAACTTTGCAGAACAGCACTGATTGATCGAAACAAATATGACGGCACGAATCAGCTCTTTGAGGCGGTCATTTAGAGGGGCTGCATTGTAGACTTTTGGGATATGTTTCATTTCGGCGCGCGGATTGTATATAATGGCATAAGGACTGCTTTTAGAGGGGGGCGGGGCCCCATTCCCCGGCCCCCCAATTAAAAGCCCCCCATGGGGGGGGGAGAGTGAACAAGTGGTCCCAAGGCACCCTCCACACCATAGAGGCACACAATCACAGACTATGCACCAGATCAGTGCAAGAGATTGTAGAACAAACTCGAGACATCGTCCCCCGGACCTTCGGACCTTGGCCAAACCCAAAGCCCACACATACACCAAGGCAGAGTCTCCGCAACGCTTCAGCGGATACAGCCTCGTAGTTGTTGCCAAACTCCGTATCCAGGTAGCTCCAAGGATCCAAGGGTTGAGCTCGCTTTGCACCCGGAAGAGGTGGTCTGCCGTGGGCCCATTTTGCCATTGCATGAATAACGCAACAGGTCGCTTTCGCAATTTTCAAAAATAAATGAGAGAAGAAAATTGAGATTATGTATACTACTTGCTTAGAGCAATCCAATTTTCTTTGTTGTATTTCCTCAGTAATTGTGAAAAACTGTTGGTACAAAACTTTGAAAACATTGGTCAAGCAACTTGCGGTGCTGCCAGCGGGATGATTGCTTTCTCCAAAACGCCAGCATTTCATCTGCTGAAAAGCATATATTCCTTGATAGGACTGTTTCCTGTTTTTTTTTTCATTAAAAAAATCATCGTATGGAATTGGTTGGTTTGGCAGCCACCCGAATGTACACTCGCCATAATACACCAATTAGGGTACCTAGTAGCAGCAAAGAGCACAAACCACACAGAGAGAAAAGTTTATAGTGGTTTCAGCACTGTGTTTTTGCTTCTCCTGCTGCTTGCTGTAGGTGTAGGGTTTCCTGCTGCTTGTTTTGGAAGATGAAAAGCTTTTGTTTGTTGAAATACAGTAAATCCAAGTCAATCTAGGATAACCCAAGCCAATAGTATGCAGAGAGAAGAGATTCAGGATCAAAGCATGAAGGGCTGCAGTGTAAACAGTGATAGATGATTGGATATTCACAGAAACTGCAACTCAGGTCAAATCGGAATGCATATTCACAAAGATAGCTAAAATGTTTTGGAAAAGAGTTGGAAAAATGCCCCATGGTCACTCTCTCTCCATAGTGCCATCTTAGGAGATGTGCACTCTTTGTTTTGGGTCCCATATGTGCTGAGGTGGCAGGGCATGTGGCGATGAGGTCACTGCCATGTCACATGGCATCTTCCTACTTAGCTAGGCTGACCAGGAATTGAACCCAGGACCTCTCAAAAAGAGGTGCCCAGCCCCCTAGGGTGCATACCACTAGGATAGCTAAGAATTCATGGAAAAACATAGATAAATTCATAGGCTCTACTTTGGATATGTCAGTTCTCAGTCAACTCAGGAAAAGATGATTTGCTTCACATTGAAAGGGGATTAAGGGGTCCACTCCATATCCTGATTGGGTGTTCGGTTCCATAGGTCAAAATGTGTTATCACCAGTTTTGGTGGGACCAATACTAAGATAAAAATGCATGGATGCTCAGTGCATCTCTAATACAACTAGAGTATGCCTCAAAGCAATGGAAAAGCACTTTTTCTTACTCCCCCCCTGTGCGGTGGTGGCCACCACTGTCGCATTTTAGGAAAAAGGGAATTTTTCTTGGCCTTTCCTTGGTTTCCACATCTACTTTAAAATACCTATAGTTTCCCTCACACAGTAAAATGGGCGCTCACCATGGCTGGCGCTCTTTTGCTGCTCTGTTTATAACATGTCCTACAGAAGACTCAGCGCTCATGGCGCTGCCGGGGCTCCTGTGGCTTGGTTGGGTTAGTATGGGAGCATGCCAAACATGTGCATATGCATCCCTCCCTCCAAGACGCAGCGTCGACACAAACCCAACGCAAGACACAATATACACACTCGCATGGGTTCTCGTAAACCTGCTGGCGACCTGTGACCTGTCTTAGGGCGAAGGGAGTCGTCAAAAAATTGAATTGCCCCTTGGTGGGGTCTTGGTTCTGCTCAGTCTCTCCAGGCACCTGCGTTTCGGCCCGAACACGGCCTACTCAGCGAGGCTGCGCGTGGGTATCTGCAGAGGCAGGAATGGGAGAATTATGGACGAATCCACGCAAAAATGAAGCGACAACATCAAAATCCGTCAAATGACGGCGTAGAACTTTTCTGAAACAACACACCTGAGCAGAATCCAATTGTGCATCAGAAGCACATTTTTATAAAAATTATAGTCATCTCTGGATTTTTTAAATCCAGAAATTCATACGCATAAAAAGGCGGCGCGCAGGAGCGGCTCCTAGCGAAGCGCCGGAAAATGGAGAAATAATGGAATTATAAACGTATGTCTCACGTAGTCTTGAAAATGACGAGACACACATTAATAAATAAACATACAGATTCCACCCACACTAATAGAAGCTTCAAAAATTCAAGAATTCGAATATCAACGAAAAAGACTTCAATGAATCAGGTATAAACTACAGGTATGCTCGTCTCGTATGCCGCATACACATTGCTCGTCTCGTGTCTCCGTGAACGAGTCTTGTAGCAGCGCTAACAACGATAGGACGGGATAGAGGGATTGATTAGAAAGATTGCAGATGATTAGCGGTCAGATCAGGGTGATTAGACATACACACAAGTGCATAGCAACGTTCTTCGCGTGCGCCCCTCACTTGCTCTCTCTCTCCAGCGGTAGGTAAGGTGAGTAAGCCCAGGCGGGGCCACCCCCTGGTGGAGTTCGTGATTAAGGTTCAGATGGGCAGGTGTGCCCACAACGCTGGTGCATGCTCGCGCATTCACACACGCATTAAAGGGTAGGCCACGCGAAGTGCGCACGGTAAACCTTGTTTAGGCTACCCAGGGGCTCCTTGGTACGTTCTTTAAGAGAACATGAGGAGTCCCTTAACGCTTGCTTGCTTGACAGGGGTAGCTGCTTCTGCAGCGTGTTTGCGGACAGTGTATTATAGGTCACTCTGAGAAGCGTATAATACGTGGAGAGTGGCTTGGTTCCTCCGCCGCAAACGCCTCTTCATTTGCCTTTGCTTTACAGGTGGGCAGGTAGGGTGATTGGTGCAGCAGCATACCAATTTTTTCATGCCCTGCTAAACAAGGGCGCAGATCACACAATCAAGTAACTCCCCTCTGCCTGTGGCAGAGCAGGGAGTCCGACTCCATCGACATCTGCGCCGTGCACGCAAGAGCACCTCTTCCCTCCAAGCCCTAGCAGGGGAAACGCGTTGTGGCGTCCCCTGTTAGGCCACAGTTGCTTAGCAGCGCTGTGTTCTCTTGTCATTTCACAGGAGGGTCGCTAGGACCCACGAGACCTTTGCCTTCGCAACGCCCAGTAGAGTGTGCGTGTAGGAGTGGTAGTCCTGAGTGGGGGCTTGAGCTAGTTGCCCCAGTGCTCGCCCACCAGGATGGTGCCACTGTAGGGTGTGTAGGACCTGTAGTGCGTGTGTCACTGTCCCACCCGTTTCCTGCAATTTTAGCAGGGTTGGTGGGCTGTGGCAGTGGTTAGGTCAGTGTTTTGGCCACTTAGCAAAACGGCGTTTTCAAGCCTTCATAGCTTTTGGCCACCCCTCCCTGTAGTAGACAGATAGGTAGGGAAAACAATACCTGGATTAGTACGCTGGGTATTCCCCAAAGGTTTTGCGCCAGCACAGAAATTGGGCGCTTAGGGGAGGGGAGACCCGGGGCGTACCCCGTGGCATCAATAAGCCAACCCTCCAGGTTTAGCAAGCGTGCAGACTTGGGTATAATTAGGACACCACTTCTGCGGCTTGCTCTCAGGACCTTAGGAATAGCACACTCACACATACGCTTTGGCAGGTAAGGGTAAGGTTCAGTCCCTAGCTTTAGTCTTGGAGGCAAGCGTCTCCGCGAGCCTCAGCAACTCACCAAGGTTGTTCTGGGACAAGTAGTCAACCAGAACTGAGTTTAGGCGTCCCTCAGGTAGAACAAATGCAGAGAAGGGCTCCCAGGTGGCCTCTTCGACTCCAAACCCTTCCCAGAGGGTGAGGAAGCGCCAACCCTGGCGATAGCGGTGGCGTAGGACAGACTTCACCAGGTAGAAGCCCTCCTTAGCCATCTCCTCGGCGTTCATGTCGGGGAGTTCACCTTCAACTTCCATAGGGCTAGCAGCCCCTTGTAGGTCCAGAGCGGCGATTTCCTCGTCGTTCAGCTCCCACTCCTCCCCACAGAGGTCTTCAGGATCATAGTAGCGCTTCAGGTGTTGAGCAGCGCACACCAGGGTCCCCCCTAGACGGGGAGAACACCGTACGGTGATACGGTGTCCATCCACTGATAGAATCTTGTACGGCCCGAAGTAGGGGTCATCGCTGGTAGAGCGTGGCCAGGCGGGTAGTCGACTGTGGTGCACCAGCACCCAGTCCCCCTCTTGGTAGGTGGCCGGTAGTCGGTGCTTGTTCTTCTTGTTCCACTGACGCTCCCTCACTCTCTGGAGCATAGCCTTGGCCTTGTCCACCTTCGCTTGTTGCTCTTGGACCCATTCACCCACAGAAGAATGGGTGTCCTCTGGATAGGGGGCATGTAGGAACCATGCCGGGCGCCCTAGGAATAGCTCATGGGGCGAGTAGCCAGTAGCTGAACTCTCTTGGGAGTTCATCATCAAGGATATGACGGGGAGTAGTCTCACCCAGTCTCTGGTGCGTTCAGTTTTGCACCATATCCTTACGTTCTCCTTGAGGACACGGATCTGTCGCTCACATAGGGGGTTGCTCGTGTGAGAGTAGGGAATCCCCGTAGACACCTGGACATTGAGGGATCTCAGGACCCTCTTGTACCAGCCAGTATCTGAGCGTACTCGTACCTCCTCATCGGAGTTGATCTCCTTGGGCGCCCCATAGACACAAAACCACTCCTCCAGGAGTATCTTGATAGTCTCCTCCCCGGTAATGTGCTTGGTACATGAGAACACCCTGGTAAACCTGGTCAACCCACAGGTTACCACGAGGGCGAAGTCATAGCCCCCGAACTTCGGCATCTCCGTGTAGTCCACGTATAGAACACTGTTAGCACAGTGAGGGATGGGCAGGGTCGAGTAGAGACCTCTGTCCCTGATATCCCCTGGTTTACAGGACCTGCGCGGGCACTTGTCCACGATAGGCTGGAGGGTCTTCCGCAGTTGGTCGTCAGTCCACGTAGTGTGGAACCACTGCTTGAACAGCCTCAGGGTACGGTCAGCACCCACATGACCACTGGACTCATGGGTCCACTTCAGCAGCGCTGGGACTCGGTCACTAGGCACCACGATGCGGTCCTCGTGCCAGAGGTAGCTCTTGTCCCTCTTCCACTGGTCTTGGTTGACCAGGAGGGGTTCAAGGCGTTTCTCCAGGCGCTTGTAGATATCCCCAAACTCCTTCAGGTACTCCGATTGTTGGAGTCCATCCAGGGGGCGTATCATCGTTATGTTGAGGTCCAAGTGGACGTCCATACGGCTGAACGCCTCCTTAGCCAGCGCTTCAGACCGGGCACCAATCAGGGCGTCGAAGTTGTTGCGGCTGATGTAGTCGGCACACTCGTTCTTCACTCCCTGGATATGGTGTACCGTCAGCCGTAGTTGACTGAAGTAGGTCCACCAGCGCCGTAGCTTGGCCTTCTCAGGTGGGGGACCCTTCTGGAAACTGCGGACCGGTTCTTGGTCGCACAGCCAGACCACAGGGTTACTCCCCAACAGTCGTGCTTGTGAGGATAGCACCAGCATACCCGCGAGCAATTCCTGCTCATAGGTGGAGTAGTTCCCCCTGGCCTGGTTCCACTTCCAGTTCCAGTGGCCCAGAGGTACTAGGACCCACTTGTCGTCAGGGTAGCTGTGCTTGAGGGTTCCATCTCGGTTGAGACCTTCCGTCCCCCATTGGGAAATGGCCGAGTCGAACTGCTCTTTCTCCAGTGCTTGCCATTGGAACAACGTTCCACCACCGCCCACATTGCTGGCGTCGGTCACCAGGAGAATCTCCCCTTGTGCTCTAGGCACGCCCAAGCACTTAGCGTTGGCTACCTTGTCTTTGAGCTCGTCAAACGCTTGTTGCTCTTGTGGGCCCCAGCGCCAAGTAGTACTCTTCTTGATCAAGTCCGTCAGAACGGCGCTGGTATAGGTGAAGTTCTTGATGTGGCGGCGATAGAAGTTGCACGCCCCAATGAAACTGCGTACATCATGAAGTCCTTTCTTGGGGTCTTCGTGTCGTACTTTGGCATCCATCAGGGGTGGCGAGGGACCAACCACACCACACACCAGCCACAACCCCACCAACACACCACCGCCACACACCACACACCACACACCACCGCTGCAAGCGGACCCCAGCCAGGAGTGGCGGGGACCGCCCACCACCACCGGCAGCGAAACCCAGCCAGGAGTGGCGGGGAGTAGCACACAGGAACCACCGCCAGGAGTGGCGAGGGACCAACCACACCACACACCAGCCACAACCCCACCAACACACCACCGCCACACACCACACACCAACCACACAGCAACGCCGCCAACGGACCCCAGCCAGGAGTGGCGGGGACCGCCCACCACCACGGGCAGCGAAACCCAGCCAGGAGTGGCGGGGAGTAGCACACAGGGACCTCCGCCAGGAGTGGCGAGGGACCAACCACACCACACACCAACCACAACCCCAACAACACACCACCGCCACACACCACACACCACACACCACACACCACCGCCGCCAGCGGACCCCAGCCAGGAGTGGCGGGGAGTAGCACACAAGAACCACCGCCAGGAGTGGCGAGGGACCAACCACACCACACACCAGCCACAAGCCCACCAACACACCACCGCCACACATCACACACCACACACCACCGCCGCCAGCGGACCCCAGCCAGGAGTGGCGGGGACCGCCCACCACCACCGGCAGCGAAACCCAGCCAGGAGTGGCGGGGAGTAGCACACAAGAACCACCGCCAGGAGTGGCGAGGGACCAACCACACCACACACCAGCCACAACCCCACCAACACACCACCGCCACACACCACACACCACACACCACCGCCGCAAGCGGACCCCAGTCAGGAGTGGCGGGGACCGCCCACCACCACCGGCAGCGAAACCCAGCCAGGAGTGGCGGGGAGTAGCACACAGGAACCTCCGCCAGGAGTGGCGAGGGACCAACCACACCACACACCAGCCACAACCCCACCAACACACCACCGCCACACACCACACACCACACACCACCGCCGCCAGCGGACCCCAGCCAGGAGTGGCGGGGACCGCCCACCACCACGGGCAGCGAAACCCAGCCAGGAGTGGCGGGGAGTAGCACACAGGAACCTCCGCCAGGAGTGGCGAGGGACCCCACCAACCACACCACAAACCAGCCACAGAGCAAGCGCCAGCCGAGGGAAGGCAAAGGGAGGAACAGCCAGGCCGCCCCCCCACCCCCCCCCCCAAAAAAAAAGGGGGGGGGGGAGAGGGGGGGGCCGCGCGAAAACAGCCCACACACCAAACCGCCCGCCAACAACACAGAAGGAGGCCAAGCCCCCCACCCAGAGGGCACCGAAAACAGGACCCCCAAACAGGCACAGGGGGACCACCCAGCCAAAACCGGCAACACCAAGCCAGGAACAGCGGCCCAGAGGGAAAAGGGGCACCGAAACAAGCAGACACACACACACACAAAAAAAAAGCCAGCAGCCCAGCCAGAAAGAAAGGAGACGGGGGGAGAGACCACAAGGCCCGGGACAGGGACACCCAGCAAAAAAAAAAAAAAACAAAAAGCGCAAAAAACACACCCCGACAACCCAGCCAAGAAGGGCGGGGCACAGCCGAGACCCGGGCCCAGCACGCACGCCCACACCGCACACCGGAACCGGAAATGGCGGAGGGCAAGGGAAACGCGCCCGAAACCACACACGTCCCGAAAGCAGGCCGACACCAAAGCCCCCCAGCACGCCACAAACAGCAGGCAAAAGAGGGACAACACCACAAACCGAGCCCAAACACACCCACCCAAGACCCCAGCCACGACGGGCAGGGGTTAACAAAACCCACGACCAACCGCAACCCGGACCAAACCACAAACGCAAGCCAACAGTAGGAAACCCAGTGCCCACAGCCCGGGCACTGAGGCAGCCCGTGCCATGCAGGTGACCCGGCCAAACGAGATCCGGAGACCGGGGGTAAGGCTGCATCCTAAGGCCAGCGCTGCTTTGGGACTCGAGGCGGAGCGTGCGACACCCAAGCGCCTCGGAACCCTAGTACCAAGAACATGCATGCATGCCTTGGGAACGGGATACGCCAGGAAGTCCGGTGAACCCCTAGGGTTCCGCCCAAAGGAGGGGACGTGCGCAAGCACGGGGGCACACCCTCCCGGCGAGACAAGCACGTCACGCTGGGGGCGATCAGCCCTCCCGGTGTAGCCCGGGGCCGCTTAGTTGGGGGCCAACAGTCAGGTCTAGCGGGATGTAAGCCGCCTCCCCTCTTCACGCGCGGAGCCTCTTCCTGTTGGTCACAGGGGCGACGCCAGGGGGAACCATGGGGCGCCTCTCCACGACCGAGTGCACCTACCTACCTACCTACCTTGGCATCCATCAGGGGTTTGGCCTTAGAGGCCGCTGGGGTCCACCACCCATAGCCAACGTCAAACCCCAGGTACTGCATGGTCTCCTGCATGAACTCACATTTCTCCAGCTTGAGTCGTGTGTGGTTCTCCTGGCAGACCGCAAAGAACTCGCCCAAGAGGATTAGGTGATCCTCCTGGGTATTGGTCCCTAGGCATACATCGTCGATGTGAGCCTCCATCTGGGCACCACGGGATATGAGCTCCTGCACCTTAGGTCTCCTTCGTAGGATGGACAAGATCTTGTTCCTCAGCTCTTGGAATAGAGCGGGTGCGTTAGCCACGCCAAACGGCATGACCTTCCACCTGAACACCCTCCCCTGAGGGGTGATGAAGGCCAGTAGTTCCTGTGCGTTGGGCGTCAGGTCCACTTGCCAGAATCCGCTTCGCTTGTCCATCTTGGTCTTGTAGCGGCAGGAGGCTATCTTCTCCAGGGTAGACTCCATATTGGGAATGGACCCTGAGTGGTTCAGCGTCTTCTTGTTCAGCTCTCCGTAGTCCACTACCAGCCGTTTGGCTGTAGACCCAGGTTTAGCCACCAGGAAACAGGGGCTGCAGTGTAGGGGGTAGTCCCCGTCCTTGTACTCCAGGACTAGGCCAGCGTCGATACATTCTTGTATCTGTCGCTCAATCTCGTGGGCCTGCTCTTTAGGAGCTGGATAGGGTCTCCTCCGGATCTTGTGACCCACGAACTCGGGTTTCAGCTTGAGGTCCATCTGTACCAGCTTGTCACATGAGGCTGGAGGGGGTAGTTCTCCGAACACCTCCAGATAGGTCCTTATAAGCTTCTGTACCCGCGGGTCCAATACCTTGATCTTGTCCTCCATGTCCTCGTCAGAGTGTAAGTTGCTCGCCCCCTGAGTGATAGACGTCGGGAGGTGGTCCTCCACCGACTCTTCGCCCGTGGTAGTATCCTTCAGCCCTTGGTAAACCCCCCCCCCGATTATAAGCAAGCAAAGAAATTTAAGCAAGCATACCTGCTTATATTTGTGAGGTCTCGAATATAAGCAAGCATGGCAAAATGGGGAACTCAGAGGCAAGACGAACACAGAAAAGAGAGGCACAAGCATGCTTTGTCTGCCACAGTTTTCCCAGCCCATGGCACGATAAAGTTGAAATTACCTCCTGCACATGAAGTCGCTGATAGACATTTGCTTTGGGCCCGCCTTAGGCTTAGCCTTCGGGGCTGGAGCATTAGAGCCCTCTGCTGCATTGGGCAAAGCATCTGCAGGGGGGTTGAACTGATAAGGAACACGCAATTTAGCTTCCACAGGGTTCAAATATCCAAGGGATTTAAACAGGGCAGGCACATCAATTTTTCTGGATGCAGCCTTAAGGCCCTTGTAGGACAATTCTACAAACAAATTGCGTGCCTCTGCAGCTGTGACTTTCCCCTTTTTTTCTATCACTTCCATATAAAGTTGGTGATGGCAAGCGCGATACAGTGCAGCCAACGCCACATCAATGGCCTGAATGAATGAAGTCAGGCCACCAGGTATGATGGCATACTTGACACCTGCAATGCGGAATGCAGCAAGAACAGCAGGGCTGATGTGGGCACTTGCGGAGTCCATGACAACTAGTGCATCAGCATTCAATTTTTTCAGTTGGTCCACAAGGTATGGGACATACTGGTCTCGCATGTACACTGAATTGATGACACCTGTTGCATTGGTGGTTACCAATAGCTGATGGGGGTTTGCAATTGTCTTCGGTTTGTGACACTTGATGATTATGGCTGGGTTGATGGGCACAGAAACAAACTTGTCACCCTCCTCCCTGACAGCCAAAGCAGCCAACAAGGTACCCATGCGCTTGAAATGCTTTTCTTCTGCATGAACAAGCACATTGGTGTTGCCTCTTATGTCCAAAGTGGTCAACTGGCCTAGCATACCTGCAAGTGCACCAGGAATTTCATCATAATTGATGAACACTTTGTGTCCCTTGGGGGTGACATACAAATACGTATAAAATTTATCGAACCGTTTAGTGCGTTCTTCAGGGGATAGTTGTGTGCGACGCTGCGATTTTCGCAGCACAATACGATGTCGTCGCCGGAATCGTTGCAGCCATTTGTCCGTCAACAAACACATCTGGGCTGCACCAATTGTTTCGGCTTGTCCCCGAAGAAGGGATACAGAAACTGATAAATTTCGCCCGCGACGATCACTGAACCAGGCCCACAGTGCAGAATCGCACTCTGCAAATTTTGCTTTGCGGCCACAACGTCCTACTCTTCTGGTGTTTGTGGGTAGCACCATACCTTGCACCTTTTGCACGGCTGCACACCAATTGTTGAGTTGTCGCTGTGAGGAAATGAAGACCTTTTCTGCTGTCACATCCCAAATTTTCTGTCGGATGGTCTCCAGGTCCATGCCATCCTGTACCATCTGTGCGGCGCGGCGTTTCACATACATTGGGGGGGTGTATCGAACTGCTTTTCCCGCTCCATTGCGATTTCCAACTCCCCGATTGAAATTGCGTTTCGTTTGGAGATACCTCTCAGCCTTTGCTTTGCTGGCTTCCTCCTCTGGTGCTACCTCTGACATGCTTTCAGCAACAGCAACACCCCAGTGATCATCACAGACATCATCCTCAGCATGTTCATCATCTTCATCAAACCCCATGTCATCTCCCCCTTCATGTTCTTCTACACCTTCATTTGATTCTGCACTAACGCTGCCTGTGTCCTCAACGTCTGTTGCAGCCTCATAAAAATCCTCAACAACGGCTTCATCCTCCTCTCGGGCTGCTGCGATGTCATCATAAAAGAAATGGGGGTCATTGGTGTCAAGCAAAGCCATCTTTCTGCGGGGAAACAGGGGGTGTTCCAAATATAAGCAAGCAAAAATTATAAGCAAGCGAATAAATATAAGCAAGCACTTGCTTATAATCGGGGGGGGGGTTTAGGCATATAGAAGGTCTTGTTCAACCATCTCCGATGGACGATGGCAACATAGGCACGCTCGAGGGGGTTCACATACACATTCCTCCGAGAGGTCGTCCTCTTCTGGGGTCCTCACATGGGCGCCCCATACGCTCTTCAGGAGCTTAAGATCTACCTCCCTTTGCCAGGTGGTGATCTTCTGTTCGAGGTCCTCCTTCAATTGGGATAGGTCTCCCATACGTCCTTGCTTCAGGGGCCACGAGCTGCGGGTAAGCTTCGCGTAGCATAGCTTTTTCGCCACCAACTTCCTCTTGGAATCCACATACTCCCTGAGCCTGGATCGAGGGTCCAGCTCCTCGTCCACGGGGTCTTCCACCCTCATGGAGAGTAGGGGTTTCAGTGGGGCGACGTACTCGGCGTTCTCCACTTCCTCCACACAGGACTGCACGAAGAAGGCGTCGTGCTCAGTCTCGTCATCTGAGTGGATAGAGCTAGGTAGCTCAGATAGTCCACACTCAGAGACTCCATCAGGAACAGGTACATGACAGGGAGAGTTGGGGGCGTTGGTGTTAGTCACGACGTATTCATCACCTCCGGGTATAGTCTCAATAGCATCTTGAGGTCGTAGTGGATCGTTCAAGTCACCCAAGGCGAGTCCATCGCTTTCTTGTTGTATAGCCTGGACCAGAGTCGAGTCCAGATCCTCCCAGGGGATGGAGGCAAGACCTCCGTCCACCACGCTGAGCATACTCCCCCGTCCGGGCTTTCCAATAGGCGTCTTGCGTCCCAGAGGCACGTAGATGGCCTCATCAGGCAAACGAACAGAGCTGATAGTCAGCCTGTCCAGGAGGTTTCGCCAGTACTCGTTGCCCCCATGGGCTCCCCAATCGGGGGAACACAGGACCATACGGGAACGTTCCAAGGCCACCTTGGTCAGCACCTTTCCCAGTTCACTGAACCTGGGGTTCCCGTAGGCCATCCCGAAAGAGGGCCAGTAAAATTTGTAGCTGCAGTTCTTCCCCTTGCTGCAGTAAAGGTCCAGTACATGCTGCTTGTCGCTGGCGAACAACTCCACACTCAGGTCTTCTCGAGAGTAACCCAACTCCTTCAGACCTTGGTCTAGGACTTCCCCCAATAGTTCATAGTCCTCAGTTTTGGAGGCCGCCTGTAAGTGCGGCTAACCCCCATCTGCTCAGATTTTCACAGATCTGCCCCAGATTGGCTACATTTTGGTCATTTTCTCTGCTTCGGCGGAATCGCCGCCCCGCAGCTCAGTCTCAGGATCAGACCTATATATTTCTGATGTGCCGGATCTGATTCCGCGGTCCATTCATCGTAAATCCGCCGCGTTCCGATCATTTACCCGGAATCGCCATTTGCCGCTGACGCGCGTGCGCGAGCCAGATCGGCCAAATATTTTTTCACAATCGGATTCATATAAATCTTTTCAGACAGATATGGACACTCAGATGTACTTAGGATAATCCGCATCAATTTTCTTCATAGACTGGGATTTTTTGCCGGATAACAATCAGCATGGATCTTGCCTCCGTTGTCGCCGCTCTTGCCTCCGTTGGTGTCCGTGTATCCGGTTCTGCCCCCAACAGCAGCGTTCAGGTCGACTCCTCGCGTGCCTGCCCCCCCGGTCTTGCCGGCCCTGAGCCCTCCGGCACCATCAACGACCTAGGGCAGCACTTTCATGGTAGCAGAGGCTACCTGAATGTTGCTTCAGTGGTCTCTGCTCCACAGCCCGCTCCCCAGTACGGCCCCGTAGACCCCGCCGCTTCTGGAGAAGTAACGATTACGCTGCCTTGGTGCTGCGCGAACGAGGCCTTGAGAGGAATGCCTTGCGCGAGTCCAAGCTGCCCAAGAAGGGCGCACATCAGCAGCTGTGGAGACCCAGATTACCATAATCCCAGTCGAAACTGGCCATCGAGCAGCTAGAATCCGCCGGCCTACGACGATGGCAACGCTCCGGTGGAGCTTACGGAGCTGACAGGTACCAACATTCCTTATGGATGTCCAACATTTGAGACCACAGACGCCGATCTGAATGACATTGAGATGGGCGGTCCAGGTGAGGTACTTAGCTATAATCGACCAGCCTCTTGGGCACACTGGGGCGACCATTTGTCCCCAGAAGTGACCCGTAGCCTTGAGGCCCTTGAGGCCCTTTGTTACTTAACCACGTCTAAGCTGATCGAACAAGAAAGAATCGCCTCTCATTTTTTAATGGAATATTTTTTCCTCCTTCAGAAGGAAATTAATACCAGGATGTGGTGGCGTTCTCAAGAAGATGACTCTTTTGCCATTTTTTTGCAGATCTGGGAGGCAAGCCCCTTCCCGAAGGAGAAGGTCCGGGCACCTGTTCCCGGGCCCTCCGCCCCTCATCCCCCTGTTTCCATCCGCGACGATCTAGCCGCCGCGGTTGAGGAGGGAATTTTAGAGGCGGCCAGGCAGGCAAGCCTGGAAATCAGGGCTGAAGGAGCTCCCCAAGTGGACTCCTGGCTGCGGAACACCGAGATCAGCGGTCCGACAGCCTGCTCAGGCCCTTCAGGACACGGCATGTACTGTCCTGCCGACTGCTCCTGCAGATTCCAGCGAGATGCTGAGCTCCAACAGCTCAAAGATCAAATGCACCTCATCATTCAAACGCTGGGAATAAAAGATCTTTTCAAGACGCACATGCGGTCTGAGGGCGCCTCATCGGTGGAACAAGCAACAGAGCCATCGGAGGAGGCGACAGAAATTTTTTCAATTGCTCCTTCGGTGGACTCCAGGACCACCGATGCAAGGATCAGCAGGACCAAGCTAAAGGAAAGGGTTAAAATCTCTCGTTCTGAGAGTAGGACGGCGAAGGCTAGGACTGAGGCTCAGAATGCCAAGCGAACTGCCTCCCGTACTGCCCCTCCTGCTGCTGATTCCAATACCTTAGCCGAGCTGTTGCTCGCCCAGACCCTCGCCGGAGCTGGTGTGGCGAATGATGCCGCCAAGGTGTCTGCCATTACGGCCGGTGTTGGGCTGGATTCGCTTCTTAATCCTACTTCCTTGCGACTTCGTCAGGTTGCCAAGCAACCGAAGTATAATGGGAACCCCCGACGTTGGCCTCAGTTCCAACGGGAATTTAAATTGTGGGTTAAGACTCAAAAACTCCAAGATGATCAGTTCCTGATGGCCCTCTTGGACTGCCTTGAGGGAGCGCCGGCCAACACTTGGCTCAGGACTTGGAGTGATTGCGAGGATACAAGTTCCCCCCTTACCTTTGATGAGGTGTGGGAACAGTTGGAGGTACGTGGATCCCGGCTGCCAGAGGACCACTACCACCAAATGGTGAAGAATTTTCCTTCATTCTCGCGATTAATCTTGCACGAAGTGCAAGACAAAAAACAGCGCTTCTGGAATTTAGTGGAAGAAGCTGAACATTCAGGCGAAAAATTTTCTAGTGCCGAGCTGAAAAGTCTGATTTTTGACAAGATCCCCTCAGAAACTGCCGCCACCCTTCGGAACAAACAGTCCGAAGAAAAGGTCAAGACCTGGTGGGCGGAGGTGGAAGGCTTCGATGCCTCCGCCAATAAATTTTCAGTTCGGGAAGCACTTCAAAAGTGTTCCCCCACGTCGTTTTCCAAGGTGAAATTCACTGAAAACACGTGGAAAATCAAGTTTCATGAACACGAGGATCGGGACTTGTTTGTCCAAGTCCTCAACAGGGGAGTAAGCTTCCATGGCCATCGCCTGAAGGCCAAAAACTGGGTGTTTTCGTACACCCCGAAGGAACTCTGGGAGGAGGTTGAGCGGCTCGCCGACGCCGCCAATCAGAATTTCCATGAGGGTCTTGGGGGAAACAAGAATACCCAGCAAAACACCCAAAATGGGGCCCAAAAGGGCAACAAAAAGGTGAATGACACCCGGAATGTTCAGCAACACTGTAGCATCTGCCTTCTTTTAGGTTCTACGAACCGAGCTAAGACGCATTCTACTGATAATCACCGATGGTCTCCTTACGATCACAAGGTGATTGGTGAAAATATCAGTAATCCGCAGAAATCAGACAGGAATGACAGACAGGTGCACGGTGGGAAGGCTGGAAAAGGGAATCCGCCCCCCTCCGGTGGAAACAAAAATACTGGAGGCCCTGGCGGGTCCCAAGGCACAGGAAATCGGACTCCATCCGGCTCCGGTGGGCAGCCGAACGGCCAGAAAAATCCCAATAGCAACGCCGGAGGCGGAAATCGAAATCCAGGCCAAACCCCTCAATCCGGTGCAAACAAAGGAAATGCTCTAGGATCCCAGGGTAAAGGTAAGGGAAATCCTTCTGGGACCCCTTTCTCTGGTAAGGGCAGAGGGCGTGGCGACGGTGGAGGTCCATCATCCGGTGGCCGTGGCCGTGGACGTGGAAAGGGCAACCATCGTGCCGATCAGGTCTCAGGTGCAGATCAGGTGTCCGATGCGGATCGAGATTACGTTGAAAATGCCTTGAATCCAGCAGATGATCCGCTCCAAGATGAGTGGGTCGACGAATCAGGGTGTGTCCATAATGTTAACGCAGCCACTGGAGGTCAGAACGCCTAGGGGAGCCACGAAAATCGCCCCTCCCCAGGCGATTTCAGGCATGATCCCCAGATTCCTTCTCGACCACTACTTGATGTAGGGTCGCTTGTCTCCTCTCCCCTGGATCCGGCAGCGGATCCTTCTGTTTTTTTTTAGGCATGGCGGTCCCCCGCCGAAAAAACACAATCACTGCTCACACTGCGAGGTTCCTCGAAGGACGGCCGCTATGTACATTTCCTGTTTGATATAAAACCCTGAGGTGCTGAGCACTAACTGAAAGAAACCAAAGGCTCAGGTTTTTATTGTACACGAGCGTACACAAAAGGAAACTTAAAAAGTGGCTGGTACACGCTGTGGTCACTGCAGGGTGTGTGGATGTTCACTGAAGTTGTTACAGTGAAATGTTGTGTGAAAACTTTTTTTTTGGGGGGGGGGACTGATTGTGTTAGATGGTTTGATGGCATTGAATTGTGAAAATGGATGAGAAAGAGAGTTTTCTCCTTTGCATATTGATAAATGTTGTAGTGAAAAGAGAGAACAAGAAAAGGAACCTCCTAGTCCTCCCTGAGAAAGGCACAAACTGGACCACTCATTGCATTGTTTTGAGTACCCTTAGGAAGTATTCAGCACTGTCAGCAGAGAAAGGGCGGTCAGCAAAGTGAGATAAAGTCCTGCTCCATGACTGCTGCAGGAGATACGTATCAGAAGTCCTCAAGCATCTCTCAAGTTTAGCAGCAAGGCGTTTGTCTCTTAGGCCAATCCATTCAGCAGCGCTGGGTATATCAGGAAATGAGGAAGCGTTTGAGCTTGCAGAGGATTCACTGCCTGATTGAAGGCTTGGCATTCGCTGATCACTGCTGGCAGAAGAGTGGTTTGAATCAGGTGCTTCATGTACTTCACGTGAGTTCTCACTTGACGCTGAGCTACCAGAGTAGTCAGGTTGCCTTGATTTGCGGCGTTCAGGGCTGCCTTCTCTTGATCCTGGACTTGAATCATCGTTGGCGTTGTTCGTGGGCATTCGCTGATCACTGCTTTCGCTTGTCTGTGGGTTGGCAAGAGAATGGTTTGAATCAGGTGCTTCATGTACTTCACATGGGCTCTCATTTGACGCTGAGCGACCAGAGTTGTCAGGTTGGCTGGATTTGCGGCGTCCAGGGCTGCCTTCTCTTGATTCTGGACTTGAATCATCGTTGGTGTTGTTCGTGAGTAAGTCGCGAATAAGAGCTGCTTCGGCTCTCTGTGCTGCTTCGTCGATTTCTTTGCGTGACGCTGTTGTCGTCTTGGACTCGAGCTTGTCATTTGAACATATGTTATTTGAGGGATGAATAGAGCTCCTTGCGGTTGAGCGTTGAGCGGCAGGATTGGACCATGCTGTTTGAGAAGAGCGGATATTTTGAGGATACACGACCACTTTCGGAGGTGACGGATGTCGTTCATCTTGTTGAGCTTTGGCTTTTCTTTCATGGCGACATGAGGAACAGCGTACTGGTAAATGGAGTTGTCGCTCGATGAACCAGGTCTTTGTGTCTTCTGAAAGGACGAATTTGGATGAACAGTCACGACATATCTGAGCGTAATCTTGGGTCTCGTCGTTGATCTTGGGTTGGAAGCGACGCTTTTTACGCCTGACCGAGGTCCATGATCTGCTGCTGTTATCGTCTTCTTGGCTGCCTCCTTCACTGTTCTCACTCGGCGTCTCGTTTCCTCCATTTCCATCTGATTTGTAAATGGATTCGTCGGGATTAAGTATAGCAAATTGATTGTAATTTGCAACGAGTGGTCCAGTTGGCTGTTCTACAGGAGAGGAAGGCAGACCTGTTGGTTGGCATTTTGGCGACTTAGGTCGCTCTGGACAAGGTTGGCATTGAGTAGTCTCTGTTGCCTTGTGGTCAAAGGACGAGGTCACCACTCGATCGTTAGTGCGACGCTGTCTCTGTGAATAAGAGGGTGCCAGTTCGTAAGGGTTGTGAGCGATGGGTGCTCTGTTGAGTTGAGGGTGGAGAAACCAGCAGTCATCGCCGAAACGGCAATTCGGGTGGTGGTGGCATGTTGTATCTTTGGCTAAGATGCGTGTGACCGTTTTTGTTAAGTGCAGTAAAACTGACAATTGCGATGCGTGCGGAAGCAAGCGAATGACAGCCGAAAATGCGATTTCTGCTGCCGATTTATCGTTCTGTTCCATTTTCATTCGCTGATTGCGATTCTTCTGCTCTTAGATACATTCATCTTCAGAGTTTGCGAGGAGTTGTTGTCGTTGTCTTGAATTTGTTGTGACCATTGTTGTGCGCGCGAGACTGCAACATTTGGTTTTCCTAGCGGATCCTTCTGTTGTAGTGGACGAGGTTGGTGTACAGTCCAAGCACAGGGCCCGTCAGTTTGTCACAAAGATGTGGGTCTCTGATTGCAAGGGCAATTTCCACCTCGCCACTTGTTTGTGTGACAATGGATCGGAGGTAAATCTCCAATCCAATTCCTTTTTGCCTGACGACTGCGTGTTTGATTCGCCTCATCCTGTTACCCTCGAGGGAGTTTCTGGACATTCTCTCGCAGGTGGGCAGCGCGGTTGTTATATATCAACTCATTTGGTCGCTCAAGACCTTTGGGAAGAAGGCAATGTGGAGGAAGTTATCCTTAAGGATGACTACTTCTATCGTGCCGACATAAAGTATGACCTTTACTTGGGCCATCCTTGGCTTCGCAAGAACAGGGTGGCGCCCGTAGGTCATCGGCGTTCTTTTTTGCTGGAGTCAGGTCCCTTGGAGCGTCCTGAATTTCGTTTTTTGCACGCAGGGTTTAAAAGTGCAGAAGAATTTTTGAAGCAAAAGGTTACACCAAAGTTTGGCGAAGATGTCACCATTGCAGAGGTGAATGGGAGTGCCGATTACTCCGGAGAGTTAGAATGTCTTCGTAGGGACTCCCAGCCACGACGCCCTTCGCGCTGGCACTCTTCATCCTACAGAGTTGTCGACAAATGGCGCGATACAATTTTTGAATATTTTTATGAACACCATTCCTTGTGGCCACAGTATGATGCCTTTGCTAACCGCGAGAACAAGCGCTTTGACAAGCACTTCCGCGACGCTTGGACCCATAAATGGGACAAGAAGTTATGGATTAATCCTCCGTTTCACTTAATCCAGCAGGTCATCCACAAAATCAAGCAAGATAAAACCCAGGCGATTTTAGTTGTGCCCTTGTGGGACGACAAGCCTTGGTTTCAGGAATTGCAAGACATTTGTGTAGATTACATCGAACTTCCCAGGAAGATTAAGCTGTATGCCAGGGACGACACAGGTCCCCTGCCACAGCGGCCCTGGAGTTCGCTTGCATTCCTGGTGGATGGAAAGCTTTCTGACTCTGATTCTGCTGATTCTAGTACTGATTCCTGTGTTGGGTCTGAATCTGAGGTTGAGCGTGGTACTGACGATGAATCTATTTTTTCTGATTTTTGTCCGTCAGATGCCCAAGGTGATCCAACGTCAAATGGATCCGCCTCGTCTCCCTCTTCCCCAATACGATCTACATCCAAAAGAATCTACGGTGCACGGACGACAAAAAAATTTTCTTCGCGCCGCAAATTCAGAGTTTTTTTTATGAAAAACCCCGTGTGGAAGCTTTCATAGATCCTTTCGAGGAGCTGGATCACGAAGAGAATCTCTGGAATGTCGACAATCGACCCACCTATCTTCAAGAGGCAGTTGATACGGACCTTTTTAGGGACATCCGTAAGAAGATTCTTCCTGCCAAGGCCGAAGAAATCGCCAAAGTTTTTTCGACAGTAATTCCTGGCGATCAGGTGGACACTGAGTTGTGTTCCAAGAAAAGAGACAAGATTTTTGAGGAACGGAAGGACACAACCCTTTCGGGGAAGTTGATCAAAGACCCCCCTGTCCGTGGGCAGTTCGGTGAAGCCTTCATCGAGCTTCGTGAAGGGTACAAGGCGAAGAAACAGCGTCCTTATGAGAACCATGGACAGAAACATGAGATACTCAGAAAAATAATCGAGAGAAATCTCAGGGAATTTGGTTGGCTTGAGGGTTGTATGACCAGCGAGTGGTGCTGTGCACCCTTCACAGTCCCGAAGCCGCCGCCTGCAGACCAGAACACTATTGATGGTTGGCGAATGGTTGTTGATTTTCGCAACCTCAACGCCGAAACCAAGGCGGATTAACACCCCCTGCCCCTCATTGAGGAGGAAATCGCCAAGAGGGCAAGAGGTCGTTTGTTTTCTGTGCTGGATCTCCGTCACGGCTTTCACCAAATGCCGTTGAGGAAGGACAGCCGACCTCTCACCTGTATGTGCACGCCATGTGGCCCAGTCCAGTGGACGGTCATGCCCATGGGCCTGAAGAACGCCCCTTCGTTTTTTCAAAGAATGATGGAGGATGTGCTTTTTACAGCTCATCCTGAGCTTCGTGCCTTCGTGAGTGTGTACATAGATGACATAATCATCGCGACGGAGGGGGAGGGACTGACCGAAGCCGAGCTGGTGGCCCTACATGAGAAGCAGCTGAACCAGGTTTTGGACATTCTTGATGCCAATCAGCTGATTTGTGGGCCAAAGAAGGGAAAACTATTTTTAAAATCAGTTGAATTTTGTGGTTCTCTCCTTGAGAATGGCACCCGACGACCCAGTCCGGGGAAGCTCGTCGCTATTCAGAAGTGGAAGCGCCCTGAGACGATCACGGAATTGAGAGGATTCCTGGGTTGTTGCAATTTTTACCACACTTTTGTGCCGAATTATGCCAAATTTGCTGCCCCCCTCACTGAACTATTGAAGGTAGGGAGAGATGCGGGCAAGGCAGGTTCAAAGGTTCGTGTCAAGTGGACTGACGAGTGCGAGGAGGCCTTCCATCACTTGAAGGCGGCCCTCTGCGAAGTCGCCACGTTGCATGTGCCGCAATTCGACCGACCCTTCTACATAAGAACCGATGCTTCTAGGTACGCGATCGGAGCTGTCCTTGAACAGGTTGATGAAGCCACAGGTGATCATTACCCTCTTGCATTTTGGTCGCGGAAGCTAGCTCCACGCCAGATGCAATGGTCACCGCGTGAGCAAGAGACTTATGCCATAATCTGCGCTCTTAAAAAGTACCAATCGTGGGTTGGCACCAATCGAGTCGAGGTCCTGACGGATCATCGATCTCTGGAGTATTGGGCCACCGAACACATTGATACTGTCGCGAGTCCAGCTGGTCGACGGGCCAGATGGCACGAATTTCTCAGTCTGTTTGACCTCCATGTGTCGTATTTGCCTGGAAAACACAACACGGTAGCGGATGCTCTGAGCCGATGGGCTTACCCCGCTTCAGAGGGGCTGCAAAGTACCAACATCCATGGTACGGAGCAGGACCGCCACGTCGTAATCGAGTGGGATCAAGAAGAAAAAAAGCTCATTCGACGTGAATGCATGCAATGCGCTGTTAAACAGCATGCATTACCGTGTCACGATATCACGGCCTTCTCAGATCCGGCGCATGCCCATGAGATTATAACCAAATCACTGAAAGTCGTGGAGAAAGTCACCGATCCCTCCTCAGGGAGTGTGAAACGGTTTGACTATACCCGACCTGTAAGTGGATTTCGGTTGATTCAGGGCATTAAGCGTCGAGATCCGGCCAAAACTCCACCCCTGCCGAAAGATTCCCTGATCATCCGTGACTGGACGAATGATTATCTGCATGATTCCATGTTTAAAGAGGTCTTTGAGAATCTCAAATCCAAAGATGCTCACAAGGATGGAATTTATGCTGAATATTCGTTGGATGGGGGGAAGCTGTGGATGGAGGGTAAATTGTGCGTACCAGACGCCCTGGCCCCCCGAGTGTTAAACTGGTGGCACAAATGGGAGTCTGCCCACGCACATGGCCGTAGATTATGGTCGATGATCAAACATAGGTTGTTTGGCTCAAGGCTATATACTCATTGTATGAAAGTAGCCGCCGGATGTGCCCAATGTGCTGTCGCGACGCCACCCAGCGCGAAGAAGCACGGCCATCTGAGGCCACACCCTATTCCGGAGCGCCTCTTTAACAGAGTCACCAGTGATTTTTTCCATCTTGGTGAACTCGACGACGAAGAGTGCCATTGGACCAATAAAAAAGTCAATGGTGTGCTCCTTATTCAGTGCCGTCATTCCGGCTACATTCAGGTGTTGCCTTGTAACATCGAGTCGATGACTGGCAAGGCTGCCGCCAAATGGTGCGCGCAGACCTGGATGGGAGGTTGGGACGTCCCATAGGAGGTGGTTACGGACTCAGGCAAAGAGTACACCTCCGAATGGTGGAGAGAATTATGTGCTCGCCTTGGAATCCACCACCTGAGATGCGAGATCCACTCACATCGAGCGCTGCCTGGCGAAAGAGCCGGCCGCTCTATAATAAATATGCTTCGTAAGGAGCTCGCCAGTGAGAAGGACTTCCATTGGCTTGAAGTTCTCTTCGCATTCCTTCGCCGTTACCACAACACGCCTTTGTACCATGGCCTTTCTCCAAATGAAATTGTCTTTGGACGAAAGAAGTGTTGGTGGAACATGCCGTTGAATAATCCTCGCCCTTGTAAAGATGCTTCGTTGTTTTTGGACGAGATCCAACGAGCAGAAAAAACTGTCTCGAAATTAATCGATAAGCATCAAGCTGACTGGCTTTGGGTCCAGAATCAAGGCCGAAAAAACCCCCACAATTTTGAAGTCGATGATCGAGTTTGGCTTCGAAAATCCGAAACCACCCTGGACGGAGATGATAAGCTTCTTCCCTTGTGGGAGGGGCCATTCGCTGTTACAGCGCGTCTAGGTGAGAACAGGTGGAGGATTCGTGTGGATGTCAGCAGCGAAATTGACGTTTCGGGCGATCGCCTCAAGAGAGAGATCCCCTCCCCCAAGGATCGGGTTAAACCCCTTTTTTGGACTTCGAAATTTTTGTCCGATCGGATCATCGAAGGGGGGAAGTACGAACTCAAGAGGATTTTAGAAGCAAGACGTGACGGAAAGGGCGAATGGGAATTTCTATGTGAGTGGAGGGGCTTTGATTCCAGTCACAACAACTGGGAACCAGCCCATTCTTTTGTCCATGGGTACACCAAGGGGTTCATCGACTTCCTCAAGAAGCACCCCGAAATTGGCTGTCTGTCGAAACCAGACAGACAGGTGGAGAGCGACGGAAAAAGACCTGTGGTGAATCGAGATCCAGCCTTTTACGGCCCTCAGCAGCCACATTCCAGGGCTGATCCGTCGATCCCCCCTCCTGCGGTCAGGCCAGCCCAGGAGCCAAATGAGGACCAAGCTTCGAGTTCGGCCGCTGATTTGCAGCGCCCAAGCCGTACGAGAGCCCCACCAGACAGGTTGGTGGTCACATGTACTCGTGCTTGGCCGAATTGAGAGAGACCTGTCGTGACTTGAGTCGCCGACGCCATAATCTGGGTAACAGTCGTCTAGTCCAGGGCGTCATGGCACTCGTCGCTAGGGCTCAAGGGTGTAGGTTCGAAACCCTTGCATGTCCAACTCCTACAAAAGCTCCAGCCTCGCCCCGTCAACCACTTATTCCAATGTGAGTGTTCTGACGACTTGAAAAAACCACATTCTGCTCAATCCACTGTTCATTTTTCCTGATTACGACATGATGTGGAGAACTGCGAATGTTTGATAATTTGACGTCAATCAACTTTTTTTTGGTCTCCGTTCGGCAGACAAGGCGTAGATACGCTGCCGAAAGCCACGGAGTGTGCTGCCGTGTCCAGAAAAAACCAAACTCAGGCTTAATTCAGGCAGATCCGGGGTAATCTTGTCTCTGTTGGTCTGTGCATCTTTGGAATTTGACTACTCGTGCAGATGGAAGCAAATGTACATAGTAAAAACGTTGGCCAACGACATTCACCCCTACAGGCACCCCCTGTAGTACTGGCGGCACTAGATGCGACGCCAGGAACTCAGATCTTACCTTCATTTGCCGTGATGCTGAAGCCAAAGTCCAGATTCAGATCCAGATTCCTTGAATTTACCTTGAATTTCTCAGGTTTGTCCATCATTCTGCGCAACAGTGCAAAACCCCGACGTCAATTGTTCAGACAACCTTCATATAGGAGCTCTACGGACTTCTAACAGCAACCTCTCGGACCTCAGAGCTTCCGTAAGCTTAGGTGTATTTTTGGCACACGCCAATGTGAGCTCAATCCGACCTGAAACTGTCGAAAATGGTGAATCCAAGTGTCTTGTGGGACTCAATCGAAAGATGGGCCTTGTCCAAGTCGATTGACACCGCCGCCACTGTAAATAAAGGGCTATTCAGTGTCTCTCAGTTATATACTGTCAGTAAAGCGCCTTCAGCGAACCTTCGGCGCGTTACATGCCAAGGATCCAGGGCCATCATGTCCCATCATGATGCATCATCACATGATCCACATTTTCATGGAATCTGTTGGATGCTCGCGAACCAACGTGCCGGAAAGCATAAGTCAGCTGAATAAACGACAATATATATTAACTCTAGTCTAAACGAAAGTGTTAGTAGTTTCAGTTCTAGACATTCCGCTTCATTTCACCTTCATCTTAGGGAATTTCCGCATTTTAGGACAGTTTAGGTTGATTTCCTTGTCATCTCCTCTCATTCCTCGAAGATCTGTTTCGGCTTTGCCTAACCAAGTGAGCAGAAAAACATCCCTACCTTCTTTGGTTCACTTAGGGCATGCAGACTACATTTGTATTTGTTTTCCCTCTCTGTGATTGTTTCATCTCCTTCATCTCTGCTCAAATTCATTCTCAATCTTGCTGAATTTTGTGATCATCCACCAGATGCGCCAAATCTGAAGCACATGCTGCACTTTTCAGAACGAGAAAAGCGGGAGTAACACGATGTAGAGTACGTGGAGGACACCGTAGCGTGCCCGCGACAGCTAAACTGTGCCAGAGCGCCGAGATGTCACTCCATTTCTTGATTCTCCCACTCAATCCACCAATAATCTACCTCATTCTCAACCAGAGCATGGTTTGGTATCGATTCTCGATACGTTTACATGCCTTTTAGCCCTTAACCTAATGTTTTACTGCACGGAGGACTGTTCGTCACTCCTCATTCTGTCTCATTTCAGGTTCATCCATCCTGATTCAGTGCCAATTCAGCCCAAATCAGGTCAGATCAAGCAGATTTCGCCCCATCGAGGCTACATTTCTATTTTTTTCTGGGACTTACCCGCACTACGTTCTTCGTTGACGTAGCGACACACCCCAGTGTGTTTTTGGAGGGGGAGTGTAAGTGCGGCTAACCCCCATCTGCCCAGATTTTCACAGATCTGCCCCAGATTGGCTACATTTTGGTCATTTTCTCTGCTTCGGCGGAATCGCCGCCCCGCAGCTCAGTCTCAGGATCAGACCTATATATTTCTGATGTGCCGGATCTGATTCCGCGGTCCATTCATCGTAAATCCGCCGCGTTCCGATCATTTACCCGGAATCGCCATTTGCCGCTGACGCGCGTGCGCGAGCCAGATCGGCCAAATATTTTTTCACAATCGGATTTATATAAATCTTTTCAGACAGATATGGACACTCAGATGTACTTAGGATAATCCGCATCAATTTTCTTCATAGACTGGGATTTTTTGCCGGATAACAATCAGCATGGATCTTGCCTCCGTTGTCGCCGCTCTTGCCTCCGTTGGTGTCCGTGTATCCGGTTCTGCCCCCAACAGCAGCGTTCAGGTCGACTCCTCGCGTGCCTGCCCCCCCGGTCTTGCCGGCCCTGAGCCCTCCGGCACCATCAACGACCTAGGGCAGCACTTTCACCGCCATCATGTTCGAGGGCTCCTCCTTCGATAGTCTCAGGTAACTCGAGGTATGTTCCAACTGCTCCAGTGGCACAGACTCTCTGCCACTGCCGTGGTCCACGTAGAGGAGGTAGGGCGCTTGCAGCGTCAGGGATTGTATCTGGGAGTGCTGTACGAAGAAGTCAGTACCCAGTACAAAGTTGAAGGCCTCAGTGTCCATCACATAGAACCGATGGGCGATAGTCCGGGAGCCCTTAGGTACCTCCACTTCACAGTCCCCGCAGCTGTGCACCACATGTCCATCCCCCATGCGTATTGCAGCGGTGGTCATGGTGTTCTTCAGGCTCCCACAAGGTAAAATTTTCTTGGCCACGATAGATATGGTGGCGCCAGTGTCCAATACCCCCAGGTATTCACGTCCCCCTAGTCGGATACGTACCCAAAACACCAGGTCTTGGGTGCCACCAGAGCGTCCCCGTCAGAACTCCGCGGGACAGGTCACCTCGAACCCCTTGTTCCGCAGTTTGGGGGCCATCCTCATGAAACGGCTCCTCTTCTTAGCGTTGCCGTCATCACCACCTTCATGCTCACGCTTGGCTCCTTGTTCTTGCTGGGCCTGCGTTTGTGAGCGTGTGGTAGGACCAGACTGCCCTCCAGAGGGCTCGGAGTTCCCCCCTGGATTAGGGTTGGGGTTGCCTCCGTTCTTGTCCTTGTTCTTGTTGTCGGGCTGGCGGTTAGCGCCTCCTCCTCGTCCACCTTGACCTTTGTCTTGCCCTTGACCACGTCCTTTCAACTTGCCCTTGCCGGAGTCGTTGCCTTTGCCTTTGCCTCCACCTTTGCCTGAGCCTTTGCCAGGATCTTCACCCTTAAGCTTCGCCGACAGGCGTTGCTTATGGTAGCACTCATCCTCGTAGTGCTTCCGCTTACCGCAGAATGCACACGTGATGGTGCACCGGTAATGATCCGGCAGCTTCGCTTTGGCGCTGGTGTTCTTTTCCTGCTGCTCCCCCTGGACTACGAAGCAGTCTCGCTGCTCGCAGTCAGGGGCGTGCTGCAGGTGGCCCTGCTCGTCCCTGGGATCACACCAGAAAAGCTCCTTCACGTTCTCCATGATGCGGGCGTGGGCGTGTTTGGGGGTATTCCCCTGCCCTGGTCGGGACCCTTGGTACCCTTTGCCATGGCTTCCAGAACCTCCACCACCAGGACGGTAGTTATTCAAGTGCTGGTCGCTCTCCTTCTCCAGCGCCAGCTCCAGGAGTAGCACGCACAGATCCTCGTAGCGGAGGGATCTGGCCTTGCGCTCCGCCGTCGAACGGCACTCGTCCCATAGCTCTCGAGGGAGCTTGGCCACCAACCAGAACAGCAGGTCGTCGCTGCTGTAGGAACCGGGCGTCAGTCGTCCAGCCCAGTGATCCAGGTCAGCCAACAGCTCAGAGACCCTGCCAGGTTTGGGGTTGTTGGGCAGCACGGGTAGGTTCTGGATCTCGGCCCTGATGGAGAGGTCGGTTTCGTAGGTCGGGTACTGCCTCTCCAGGGCAACCAACACATCGGCAAAGGTGGCGGAGTTAGTTACGATGTGCCTGACCTGCTTCTCCAGGTACTTGGTCTTGCAGCACTGCAGGAGCAGGTCGCACTTGACTCGCCCACTCGCGTGGGTTTGGCCGGTCAATCGTAGGAACCGGCCAAAGTTCTCAGCGAACTCGCTGAGGTCCTTGCCTGTGAACTCCGGCAGGTTCACCACGATCTTGGAGGTGGCAATAGCCTTCGCCTCCTGTGACCTGCGTCCCTCAGGGCGTCGGGTCTTCTTCTTCTTCTTCTTCTTCTTCTTACCCCTTGGGTCCTCGGGGTCCTCCGGGTCCTCGTCATCTGAGGGCGAAGAAGAATCCATCGACGGCGGCTCATCATCGGAGGGGTCTCCGCCCAGATGACTAGAGCCATAAGGCTCTACGTCCACCATAGCCCTCAAGGCTGTTAGCCCCAGCCGGTCCAGCTCGGCCCTCGTCGAGTTCGTCACGTGGCTGTAGGGCGGCTGGGCCGTTCTCGGCACGAAAGGACTTCTCGGAATAGCTGCAGGCGTCGGCATCGGTCTGCTCCTCAGGCTCCCCAGGGTATTTGTCAACCCTGCCGCCAGGTGGTTAGCCTGTACTCGGTGGGGTGACATTCCCACCGAGATAGGTGACGCTTGGGCAGGGATCATCAGGGGCTCCAGCTTCTCACGGATCTCTTGAGTGAGGTCGCCCACGATTTTTGAAGTGGCTCATCGGAGCACCTCGTTGATCTCCGACCGCGTCAGGGACCTGTTGGAGGATCTTCCCGATCCTCTACTCGTGCCACCAAGAGATTCAGGTCCTCTCCTCAACCCACTCAAGGTTGCATAGCCAGGTGCATACCCAGGAACATCCACATAGGTTCCAGTAGCGGGTAGTGGATGGGGATATTCAGCCGCATACCATCGCGGCGCAGAGCTGGTAGCCACCGGCTCACTGGCAGTAGTTGCCTCATGGAGCGCAGTGGTAGGTGGGCCCATACCATAGGCGGGGTAGGGAGGCATGCCAATAAAGCCTGTGCCCTCTGCCATAGGCGGGTTGGTTGTGGAAGTGGATGTTGCAGCGGCTGGGAGTGTGGTGGTTATAGGAGAGGGTGATGCGTGGAGGCCAGAAGCGCTTGGTGCGCCTTCGAAGGTAGGGTCATGCGTCAGGTCTTGCCCTTGTTCCTCTCCTTCGTGTGCTTCTTCTCCAGCATCCTTCTCGCTCTCTCTTCTCTTCCTCTTCACAGGCTGAGTGACCACGACCACCTCTTCGACGGACAGGGCCCCGAAGGCCATCTGGAGTCCATCCAGGGAGTCCTCAGCCGCATACACTGGCCCATGTAAGGGCTCCGCCGAAGGTACAGCGCCAGGTGCTGGCCTTGCCGGTGCCTCAGGCGGTGGCGCTGTCTTCACGTCGGCGTCCTCCTTTCTTGGATCCATCTTCTTTCACCCTTCTGCTTATATGTGCCTGTACTCGGCGCACTGGATGTACGGCACGAGGTTGCTGCCGGTGCGCAGAGACAGAATGCCTCTTGCTACCAGAAAAGTTTATAGTGGTTTCAGCACTGTGTTTTTGCTTCTCCTGCTGCTTGCTGTAGGTGTAGGGTTTCTTGCTGCTTGTTTTGGAAGATTAAAAGCTTTTGTTTGTTGAAATACAGTAAATCCAAGTCAATCTAGGATAACCCAAGCCAATAGTATGCAGAGAGAAGAAATTCAGGATCAAAGCATGAAGGGCTGCAGTGTAAACAGTGATAGATGATGGGATATTCACAGAAACTGCAACTCAGGTCAAATCGGAATGCATATTCACAAAGATAGCTAAAATGTTTTGGAAAAGAGTTGGAAAACTGCCCCATGGTCACTCTCTCTCCATAGTGCCATCTTAGGAGATGTGCACTCTTTGTTTTGGGTCCCATATGTGCTGAGGTGGCAGGGCATGTGGCGATGAGGTCACTGCTATGTCACATGGGATCTTCCTACTTAGCTAGGCTGACCAGGAATTGAACCCAGGACCTCTCAAAAAGAGGTGCCCAGCCCCCTAGGGTGCATACCACTAGGATAGCTAAGAACTCATGGAAAAACATAGATAAATTCATAGGCTCTACTTTGGATATGTCAGTTCTCAGTCAACTCAGGAAAAGATGATTTGCTTCACATTGAAAGGGGATTAAGGGGTCCACTCCATATCCTGATTGGGTGTTTGGTTCCATAGGTCAAAATGTGTTATCACCAGTTTTGGTGGGACCAATACTAAGATAAAAATGCATGGATGCTCAGTGCATCTCTAATACAACTAGAGTATGCCTCAAAGCAATGGAAAAGCACTTTTTCTTACTCAGAGTGTGGTGGGACAAACATACAATAGAAAGTAGTACTTGTGCCAAATTGGATTGATATATCTATCTCTCAACACCATCATATTATGTTCCTCGAATCCCATCAAACGCATCGCAAAACCTCATATTACGTGTATGTTGTGGTCTGAAATGTGGCTTGGATGATGGTATTGAGCGAAGCTCTATCATGGTGCGTTGAGTGTGGTATCTGCAGAGGTGCTATTGCATATTGCATGGTATATTTATGGCGCAGGATTGATCGGTGAGCTGGGATTTAGCCAAAACCGGTGTAGTTTTGGTTCATGGGTAGTGGGGTACGGCTCATTGCACTGCACAAGCGAAAATAATTGTGCTGCAACCTTTTTGCCCCAAGTTGACATTTTCTGTTGTCCATGATAGGGTTTGAAATCTGGTGGTTTTGAAAATCACTTGTTTTCATCAATTAATTTTCCAAAAAATAACAGGTTTTGCCGGTTGATGTTTGTCCAAATAACTGGGTTTCCTGATTGTTTGCTCCCTATCAATTAATATTTTTCATTTTGTTACAAACACAACTGTGCAAGCCGGTGTAGAAGGTGAGCACCACCCACAATTCTATATTTCATGATCTAAGCTATTATCTAAATTATCAGCGTGTAGGGAGACAACACAATCTTTACAGTGCAAAAAAAAGACATGTTGTATCGTTGAAAAGAATCTTGGAGATTCGTAATAGCTCTGATCAGTTGGTTTCAATTGATTTTCGAAATAAATGGTTGTGGTGATTGTTTTGAAATAACCTCCGATCATTGCCGATAACCTGTTTTTCTGATTAGCTGGTAAAACCGGTTTTGAACCTTAGCCCATAGTTGGTGCTCACAGGCATGGCTTTGGCTTGCAGCCATTGCAGGGGGCTGAATGAATCACAAAAATTGGACCTTTTCAGCATTTGGGGTACGTCCCGCCTGTTGTGGCAGACCTCAATATGAATTAATGGTTCACATATGCAGCTGCGAACAATTTGCAGCTCTAGCAGGGGACAGGGGGTGAGTACAGCCCCTCCGATGAACCACATAGCCACCTTAATGCTCTCTGTTTTGGAGACTCCTAGATGGCTCCTGGCCATGGGTAACTTCAGGCAACTTGGAAGCCTGAAGTTTCAATGAGGGCCCAATGGGCCGAAAAAGCCTTATTATCAATTAATCAATTAAGGCCACTGATTGACCCCTCATGAGGAATATTGTTTGAAATGTTGTCCTTTAGCGGGATGTACAAATGCATCAAAATGGAATATTCCTATCCGTTTCTAGGCTGATTTGTGAAAAAGTGCTGGGCTTTGAGAAGGAAATAAATTGTGAGAACAGCCAGCGGTGCATTAATTGGGTTGGCGATTGAAAAATGAATGCATGAGTGCATGGTTGCATCCTTGAAGGCACTGAGCAGGGTGATACCTTCCTCAGTGGCACCTGGCACAATCCTCCACACCCCAACCCCCACCCACCCAAACACACACACACACACACACACACACACACACACACACACACACACACACACACACACACACACCCACACACACAGACTCTCTCTCTGCCTCAGACATGCAGAAAAACAGAACAGAGCAGAAGTGTGCGTCAGCAGTGCCCAGGGCTGGGGCAGCCGGCAAGGCCAGCCACTACGTTGTCCTGGGCGCAGAGGTTCAAAACACAGCAGAGCTGCAGCCAACCTGCCTCAGAAAATGTGCACATACCTCTGTGCTCGCAACACGCAACACGCAACAGATGGCAGGCTGCTGTCCAAGGCAGTGTCAGGGTGTTTCCTTTCGGCAGGAAGCACTTTTCATCAGCGCAAAGCACGGAAAAAGGCGTCCCGTGTGCCACTGTGTAGCTGAATTGACATCTTTGGGTACCTTGCCCCCACCTTGAGATCCCCCCCCCCCCCCCAATGTCGTGACCCCCCCCCGGGTGGGGGGATTGCACCACACCAGGGTAGTGGCAGTTTTGGTGCAACCTCAAGAAGAATTTTCTTTGGTGCATTTGGCGCCTAGTATGTCCTATGCTTTTTTTGGGCCAAGTGACGGTTCCCCACAGGGGGGTGTGTGTGTGGGGGGGGGGGGGGGGGGGGCAAGCGCCTATTACTGTCCATCGCACTGTAGCACATGAGGGTAAGGACTGCAATGGGGGGGGATTTCAAGGGGGGGCGGCAGGTCAGTATTCCAAACCCTCGGTACTGTTAGAACGCCCAGTCCTTTCAATCCCCTCCTCACTCACACACCAGATTGCGGGGTGCGCGAATGTGTGTTCCACCACCAAACCCTTGCTGTCTGAAACCTTCCGCCACAAAAATTCCCACATTACATATGTATAAAGGCGCAGGGTCCCACAACATTGAAGGGGGGGGGGACTCGCTGCAATTCAGGCCGTCATGCAGGGCCCCCAAAACCCAATGCCTTGCAGTTGGGTGACATGTGCCCTAGTCCCTGTTGTGCACCACATGCCACTGCAGTGTTACCGGAATACTACTCAGGTGACCCCCTGTTGCATCATCTACCCCTGCCCTTGACCCCGCTCCTTTGGTGCAGCACCTTCACAACTTCTGCCTTTGCACCCCCGCCTGTGTGGCTGCCCCGCTTACGTATGTGACTGGCAGCTACTGCGACGCCGCAGTCCCCATTCCCGTCCCCCCCCCCCCGGATCGCACCTGTTGCCGCAGGCGACATCGGTGATGTCCACACGATGATCAGAGCTCATCACTGCTTTGCGCCTGCGGACGCTGCAAGGGCTCGTCGGCAGTGGGCGCCGAGGCCGTGCCCTCCGCTTGCCCCACATCACGGCCCTCCGACGTCGGGTCCGCAGGAGGGGCACTGCCCGTGCCACGAGGGTGCGCGGTGTGGGTAACCTGAGGGGACCCCGTGCTCGTAGTGTCCGTGCCTTCAGGAGAGGCAGGCTCGGTGCCCTGGGGGGCGGCAAGTGGATCGCCCTTGGGGGAGGCTGTACCGCTGCCTCGGTCCGGCCCCTCCTCCACCACAACCACCGGCAGCCGCTGCTGCACCGGGGGCGTGACGAAGCTCTCGTCCACTTTGACCCACGTCGTGACCTCGCCGTAGGCCCCGCCGAAGCCGTCCAGCAGCCGCAGCTTGGCCTCCCACAGCCCTGGGGTGAGCGTGTGCAGGGGCTTGACTACGGCGCCCGTCACCACCGGCCGTGTGCCCTCCGTAAAGGCGCGGAGGGTCTCCTCGTCCAGCTCCTCGTTCAAAGGACAGCGGACGACGCGCTGCGCCTTCAGCCCCTCGGCAGTCTCGTACCACTCACACTCGGCCCCGTTTACAAAAGCGCAGCACATCGAGTAGCCCGTGTCGTCATCGCCCTTGTAATCAATGGTGCTGAGGGGGACAGGCAAAGTGGCACGAACGGGCCAAGCAGGGGCAAAGAGGGAACCGGGTAACTTGCACAGGCGGAAGCATTGGCCGAGGCATGTACAGTGCGGGCAGGTGCACGGGCAGTGGCAGAGGCGTAGGGGCAGTTGCAGTGGCAGTGGCAGTGGCAGAGGGAGTGGTGGCAGTTGCATGAGCGATGGCACTGGCAGACGGGGCGGTGCAGTGGCATGCGCAGTGGCCGGGCCGTGGTTGCATTCCAATCTCTGCTCAAACTGTGAGGCTCTCAACTGCAACAAACCACAGCTCACAGTCGTGGCAAGGAAGGGGCTCGTGGTGGCAATGGCACGGCTGTTTCAACCAAAAACAAGCGATGGGGTCCCGGGTCTGCAGTGAGGCTCAGCGCATGGACAGAGAGGCCGTGGGGAGGGGCAGGAGCATGCCACATACTGCCCCCTGCCTCTCTGCTCTTGCCTGTGGTCCTGCCTCACCAGCAGAAACAGTGGCAGGGCCACACCAAATTCACGGCTAGAGCCAGTGGCAGGGGCAGGGGCCGAGCGCAGCGGCAGCACCTGCCCTTCTCATAGGAATGCAGCGACACTTTGTACCGCATCATCCGCACGTCACGCTCTGGCTCCAGGACCAGCGCGACCGCAAACGCCGGGTTGCCCTCCTTCAGCGTTGGCTGGAGCGAGGCCGACATGACCTCCAGCGCCCCGAAGAAACAATTTTTGTGGATGGGGGTGTGCTTGGGCTTGAGGCTGTAGAGCTGGTCCATGGAGCGCCGGCAGCGGAAGGGGCGGTGCACGTCCACTTTGTTGGAGGCCGGCGCAGGGCCCTCGTGGTCCAGTGTGCTGGTCGCACACAGGAGCACCAGGAGGCAGAGCAACAATGGGTGCAGCCACATCTGCAAAAGCGGAAACACCAGCGTGAGTGAGGGCCTTGCACCTGCCGCCCTGTGTGTGACTCACATGCACGGGTGTGACACACACACACACACGTCGAGAACCGCGAGACAAGAACAAAGCAAGAAAAGCGGTGGAAAGAAAACTCCTCAGGAACAGCAGAGCTGTCCTAGACGTCTTTCGGTCTGGTGAAGATGACAGGGATGGAAGCATGTTCAGTGCGGGGCAAAGCAAATGAACCTCTCCCTTCCCCAGACCACAAAAACCGCCCGCGGAGGAGCTCGTGAACTACCTATGCCACAGCCTAGATTTATCGTGCTGGATGCAACCACCCTGCCACACACACACACAAGAAAACGGAGGGGGTTGGAAGGGGGGTCAAGGGATTGCAGCAATGCTGCGCAGCAGTGCAATGGCTTCGCACCAGGTGGGGGTGTAGCCTTCCGGCTGAAATTCTGTGGGGATCTCCCTGTCAGTGTATTGGCTTCCGTTCCAAACAGCGTTGTTTGTGAGCCAGTGCACCAGCTTTGTTGTGGCTGCACTTCGGGGGCAGGGGAGGTCGCACACACACACACACACACACACACACACACACACACACACACACACACACACACACACACACACACACACACACACACACACACACACACACACACACACATGCATGCACGCATGCACACACCCACACACAATTTGTGAATGCACAGCACAAAGCGTTTTTGGCTGAGTGAAAACTCCTCGTCAGTTGGTCATCAGACAAGACAAACAGAGCATGTCCAACGCCAATAGGTGCCTTTCTGTAGGTGCAAGAAGAGGAGCATGTCCGGCTGCAGCCCGCCTCAGCGTCAGCTGTGGAGACGGAACACGTAGCACTGCCTTGCTGGCAACAGTGCCACACTGGATAGGGTTAGACCTGCCCAGCCTCGCCCAACACCTACAGGTTCTGCCCAGCCCAGCCCAGCACAGCCTAGCCCCAGCCCCAGCCCAGCTTTGGCTTAGGCCCGCCGCCCAGCACCTCTTTATGCTCCTACCTTAGCCCCCGAAGGACCGTGGTACACTGAAAGTCGACCTACAGATTACGTCTCAAAGGAAAGAAAACATACAATCAGCAGAAGTACACCGTCACAAGTAGCGTCGTCACAGCTAGCTTGTTGCAGGTACTCAATGCGAGATATGTCATTATTCCAGGCTCCTTCCAGGCTCCATCAACAGTAAGGTCTGGTGGTAACACCCATGATGTATACGTTGTCCCTTTCCACATCGCGTGTTTTTTCAACTAGGTTTTTACTTTGGCAACAATGATGCATCTTTTGGTTGGCATGTGATGCACTATGGAGTGGGCACATTTCACCGTTGCCTGCATAGCATGTTGTCACGGAACTAACACATGGCCACCTTCCCCCACCGCCCTTGCCACAGCGGAAACCCTTCAGCAGAAACAGTGAGTGCTCCCAGCTGCCGGAAGAGGCCGTTGTGCTGGTACACCTACCAGACCGAATACATATCTGCCCCTTGGGCACTGAATGGTCCCCCCATGGGATGCAATTCATGCGTACCCAGACGCGCCCCGATGCCCAGCGTGCATTGTTGTTACCCAGCTCGTGACCAACAATTGCAGTTAATTGCTGGTGAGTAATGTACCTGAATCTAGATGCATTTGCCTTGCCTGCGCGGTCCAGCGCACTATGCATATGGTGGACACACCAAATTCCGACATTCGCCATCGGTGCTTACTACTAAGCCAAGCAGACACATTTACCATGTGGTCCTGCGCGTCTTTAGGCTGAACGAAATTGAACTGCTCTTTGCAGTCCAACTCAGTTACAGTATGCAGTCCCTAGTCCCTGCCCCCCAGCCCAGTGGAACCAAGCTGCAAGGTCAGTGATGTGTAGCTGTAAAATGGCACACACACACACACACACACACACACACACACACACACACGCACGCACACACACACACACACACAAACACAAACACAAACACACACACACACACACATTGAGAACCGCGAAACAAGAACAAAGCAACGAAAAGCGGTGGGAGAAACTCCTCAGGAACTGCAGAGCAGTCCTAGAATCTTTCAGTCCTAGAATCTTTCAGTCTGCCAAAAAGTGCGCACAATGTGGCGAACAAGATGCCGACATCATTTGTAAACGTGTACCTTCTATTTCTACTCTTGTACCCATGTAATGCCTAAGAGGGACGAAAAGCAGGAGGGGCCCAATGTAATGGATTCTATTGTCCAAGATGTTGGGTTTGCAAATGGTACTATTTTTATACCCAAAATGAGGATTTTGTTGTTTCTGAGTATGCAAAAGTGTTTCGTTCCTAGCCCCCCACCTGGGGCCCACCACCCGTCTTGCCTGCTTACAACTCAAAGGATGCACTGCCATACGGATTCACAAGCTGACTAAGATGTGCCAACTAGTACGCTTCATATGAATCCCCCCTCCCACTCCCCCGACAGGACCAGGTGTTTACCGCCAGTAGATTCTAGGGGTTGGTTCAAGCACACTTCTGGGACTAACAATTGCACCTTTTGCAGCACATTGGGCATTACACCTATGATAACCAACAACCAAAAAATCATCCAAGTCATGGAGGAAAAGAACAGAAGTAAGTATTGGAAAGGAAGCCCAAAACCGTCCCACACAAGGCCGGTGGATACTGCCAACCAAATAGCAGGCAATTGAAGGGAGGGAGGGAGACACAACTACCAAAACACATTATTCAAATCAACATGACAAGCAAACAATCTCGCCCCCTGTGGAGCATCTAAGCGTCGCTCATCCAAAACCAAAACAAACGGGTCCTTGAGCTGCCGGACAACCTGTTGTGGTGAGCTCAAACACCCCACGGCACTTGGGGGCTCATGTCGTGCATCGCAATCAGGAAAGCAGGATCTTCTATCACAAACAATGAAAAAGATACCGGCTTATGTCGATGCTGACGATAAAAGTGCACGAGATGTACTATCATTGAAGCTTTCTGACTATTTTTGGAAACAGGAAACAACTAGCCATTTGGCGGCAGGGGTTGGTCAAAAGGAGACAAGATACCATTCCTCACCAAGGCCATCACCGGGCCATATTCAAAAACCGGCCGTATGGGACTGACGTCACGGTGGGCCACCTCTAGCATATTCTTAGGGGCCACAACATGCGGGATGAAGGGGGGGATGGAAATAGCCCCCACCTGACCGATACTTCCATTTAGAACCTCTTCAGACAACCCAATCAACACTAGGGTGGGGGACGTAGACTCGGTAAAAAGCATCATCCATATGCAAGTGTGAGGCTGTCAAGAGCAATGTAGATGGTCATGCTGTGCAGGCCCTTACCTCTCCCTGATGACCATCCCTGTGCGAGGGCCCAACATGCACAGCAACTGCACCTCTGGACCTCCAAGTGTGCGGGGCACAGACACGCATGGGGGAACGGCAAAGCCTCAGAGACAGGCGGCTATTGCGTCATTAGTGCGCTGACGGCAGTGCGCAAAATGGCCTGCACAGCGATATGAGGTTGGAGCAACTTTGGACCTCCGCATGGAAGTGGGCTGGAGCAGTTCGATGAATTTTTGTGGCGTCCCTGTGGCATCCTGGGGGCAATTATTGTGTGTGGTGTAGAGTGCTGTGGACCATGTGCCATTGTCATTGTGGTTGAGGGCATTTCCTGGACACCTCCGTCTCAAGTTGGGGGCACCCTTTCGCTCGATGCCACATGGAGCTGGTACGTGATGCGGGCGCACCCGGACGTGATGCTTGTGTCTGCGGGAAGGCGGGGATAGCACATTAGTGACTGAAGTGCCTCTGTCACCCCTGCCTTGTCGGGGTCCTAGCGCACTAGCGGTCGTCGCATTGCAACGTCCACCACACCCTGTCATAATGTGTTGGTGCATCTGCCGTCAGCGACGGCATATTGTTCACCCTATCGGGCACCAACGGTGTCACTGCACACCCACCGGCCATCCGGCACCCTTCTGATCAACCTGCGCAGCCATACTCCTCATCTTCCCCAAAGTAGGTGCCCACTTTTGCTAGGCAGGCACACATCCCCCAAGCAGGTGCCTCAGCCTGAGCCTTAGTGCCTACGTCCGTGTTTGTGTCAATGATGTTGCCCGTGCTGCTGCCTCTGCCTGGGCCTACATCTGTGCTTGCATCTGTGATTGTGCTGTTGCCTCCATGTTCGCCGCTGCCTGTGCTTTTGCATCTGCCAGTCCGCACCTACGACTGTGTCCACACTCGTCTGTTTGTGCGATGACGATTCGACGAGTCGTGGACTTGAACCGCAATCTGACAAAGAAGCTTGCGCTACTGCACGACAGTGGGAAGGGGAGGAGGGTACCCAAAAAGACAAGGAGGGTACTGGGGATGGAGCGTCAGGCGCCGCATGGTCGTGGTCAGCCGGGGGAGGGGCGCCAAACTGTATCGACAGGCGTTGTGCGGCGGTTAGAAGAGCAGGTAAAGCCCTGATTGTATGGCTCAACGTTAGGCCCTGCCCTACCGTGCCCTGCCCTCCTCTACCTTGCACTGCCCCGCCCCGGGCCTTCCGTAAGCAACAAAAAATTCCCTCCGTCACACCGACGAAATAGAATGCCCCCGGGTACGCTCCAACCGCCATCGGTTAACCCCCCACGCGCCGTCGGTTAACCCCCCAACCGCCGTTGCCCCCCCCCCCCCCCCCCAAACCGCCGTCAGGTTACCCCCTGTGTGACATTCCGTCAGGTTACCCCCCCACCTGCCGTCGGGTAACCCCCAATGGGGCGCCGTCCGCAATCCCTGTCCCGAAAGAGGAAAAAAATCTGGATTCTCACGGACGGCCCTGGCCCCTGCCCTGCCGTCCTCTGGACTGCCTTGCCCTGTCCCGCCCTGCCATGCCTTCGTCTGTCCTGCCATGACATCCTCAGGCGACTGCCTGCCTGCCCTGTCCTGTCCGGCATTGCAGCGTGTCAGCCCCGCGCCACTGAGATACTTTGGAAAACATAAGAAATGCATCCTTTTCCAGTCAAAATAGGGCGTTCTCTTGTGGCTTTGCTTCGGTGCAAAACGCCTCAGAGCACTGCGGAGGCTGGGCAGCGGATGAGACAGGGAACGAGCGGAGCGGACGCCGCCGACGGCGAACATAAGTCTGGAGCTGACTGACCACCCGCTCAACGTATGGGCCCGGGACATGGCCATACTCATCCCGGAGGTCAGTGTTTTGTCGGGCGGACCGACGGTGGTGACCCGATGCCATTTTGTGATCGAAATGAAACAGACGCTTGTCCACCACAGAACGCCCCAGGGGTCACCAGGGGATTACCAGGGGGGCAGACCGGGGGGATTAGGGGGAGGAAACGCCGGGGCCGCTGGGTAGGCGGCAGGAGGGGGCGGCGGCAGGGGGAAAGGGGCGGGGTGTCCCAAAGAAGGGGCAGACGCGGGCATTTGCGGAGGAGGGGGGGCCATGTAAGGGGTCGAGGCTGCCGCGTGGAGCCACGGCACGGGAGCGCCAGTGCCGCATGTCCTCGGCCTCTTGGCGGCCGGGTCCTCAGCGCAGGACCGCGCGTGGGCGGAAATCTCGTGCTGGGGGGCAGCCGGCGCTGCGGGATGCGGGCCGGGCGCGTGCGGCATCGGGGGCGGGGGAGCGGCAAGATACGGCTGCGGCGGGCCCGGGGCAGGCGCGCACGCGGCGGTCGCGGCAGCGTACGTGGCGCTGGGTCCGGCGAACTGCGCGTTGGTGCCAGTGGGACCAGGGGCGAACATTTGGTGTTGGAACGGCGGCGGCGGCGGGAGCGCCGTCCCGTGCAGCGGACCCGCGGCCTCGGGCGGCGGCCCCGGTGCGACCGCCGTTTGATGACCGCGGGGCGGGTGGCTGCCCGCGTACGGGCCCCACTGCGGCGGGGGTGCCCCCGGCGCGGCGGCGATCGGGTAGGCCCCGGGGCCCCACGCCTGCAGGGCAGCCGCGCCGTGGGGCGCCTGCGCTGCCGCAGTCGCGGGGCCGTCGGGAGGAGCATGCGGCACGACCCCCGGGGGCGCATGCCGGTCTGGCGGGCCATTGCCCTGGGGATGCCCCTGTGCGCCGGCCTCCACGTTAACCTCCGCCCTGGCCTCGGCTTTGGTTGGGTGTTTGGGCTGGGGCTTTTTGAAAGAGAAGGTGTACTTCTTCGTCCCGATGTTCGTGCTCGTGCGGTGGTGGACCGCGGGCTTGGGGTCGGCGTCGGGCCTGGCGTGGCAGCGGGGGTCGGGGTCCTGCGGCGCACCGCAGGACGCGTCGCGGCCGTGGGGGTCCCGCTTCACCGCCGGGGGCGGTAGGGGGTTCACCGCCGGGGGCGGTAGGGGGCTGACATGCGGGGGCCCGCTGGGGCTGTGGGCCCCGCCGCTCTTCGCCGGCGGGAGCGCGGGGACGGGGGCGGGGTCGCTGGGGCCCGGGGGCTCAACGGGGGGGTGGGACCCCCCCGCGCACAACGCGTCCAGCCACGGCGCGGGGGCCGCCACGGGCTGCCCCGTCGCGGCGTCCCAGCACCGCACGCTCCGCCGGTGGAACGCGAAGTACTCGTGCCACAGCGGGTCGCTGCACAGCGTCTCGGCGTTGCACACGACGAACAGCGCCAGGCGGGCGCGGGTCAGGGACACGTTCGTCCGCCGCCAGTCGACCACGAACCCGATCTGGTTCTCCGCGTTAGCCCGGCACAGGGACAGGACGATCACGTCCTTCTCTTGGCCCTGGAACCTGCGGATTCGCGGTGTGATGAAGAAATGACTTCGGTTGCTGGCTCAAGGTAGAGCACTCAACGCTGTATCATGGCTTTGTAACTGCAACAATTGTAACCACAACTGATATCAATTGGGATGGCATTTGCTTTTTTCAATTTGAAGTGTGGCAACCACCAGCTTTGTGTTTGTGTTGATCAAATGGAACAGTGCTATGCTCGTGCATGACGTTGCTTTGCGCTGCATTTTGGTGCGGGATGGCAGGGCCACTTTGTTTGTTTCTTGATGTGGGTACCATGAGACGGTATGGCTTGTGTATTTTCCTCGCCGCTATCGGGACCATGGCAAGTTGACTCCCCTATCTCGGTGCCCTGAAGACATGGGTGCTGGTAGCCAGCTTCCATCCTCCTTTTTTGGCTCGACGGCTACTCGATGTGTACGTCAACCGAGGCCTCACCCCCCCCTCCCCGGATTGTCACTATCGGCTCAAGACAAATCACTCTACGCTAATCACTCTACGCCACGCCCTTGAGATGACAACGTTGTTGTGCATGTTTGTCGGGTTCAAGAAGCAGTACCGGTACTGGGAGACCGTGAATATGGCTCGCAAGCTGCTGCTGGTGTTCGTCATGACGTTCGTCTCAGACCTGCGCCTGAAAGCGTACACGGCCATATGAACCCTGTCTTTGTTGCTGGTGATGCAGATCGTCTTCGAGCCCGCCACGAATCCCTCCCTCAACCGCCTGGACATTCACTCCCTCCAGGTTTGGGTGTGCTGCACTGTGAGATCATAGCAACAACACCACACCTTTGTCCGTTATGCACGAAACGCCAAACACCGGGCGCCATGCCCGAGGATCCAGGCCAGGCCATTGCTTAGTGACCCCGGGGGAGGGGGGGGGGGGGGTTGTTTGGGACCCTGGCCAGCCCCGGCCGACCCACCCACCCACCCACCCACATCAGAAAACATTTCCTCAGGCACACGTGAAATTCATGAAAGGGGCCGGAAATTTGAGGCCGATTTTAGGTACACACACTTTTGGCCTCTGACCCTGGCATTTCGCCCACTAAGCAATGGCCTGACCCGGGCACAGGGCGGTCGCCGTGGGCCACGCCACTGGTCTCGCCATCCCGGTCCACGCACGCACCACCGCGCGCCCGAGGAGGGACCGTCGCGCTGCCGGATGGCGCTTTGACATGGGGGCAGTGTCTGCGTGCGGCAGTGCCTCGGCAACAAGCTCGTGGGGGAGGGGGCGCCAACGACACGCGAGGGGCCCATCCCAAAATTGCGGCCGCGAAAGTGGGGGTTGAGGCGGGATCAGCCCCGTGTGCTGGGCCGGGCGCAGCGTGCCGCAGAGCGTAGACCCGCTTTCAACGACAAGGGCACAGGGCCAGGCCAGGGTCGGGTCTACGCGGTGTGTGCGCTCAAACTCCGAGGTTCAACACTCCTATCGTCCTGGCCTGCTGCAAACCATGAGTTCATTGTTCTGCCCTACAGGGGGGCTGCACTGACGGGCGGCCGACTCCGTATGTACAGGGGCCGCCAACAGGCCACGGCTCCTGGCCCGTGAACCTCACCACAGAGCAACAACACATGTATCGCATGCCTGTGTGCCCTACCTCCCCCCACAGCCCAGCCCATGCATCCCCAAGGCGGGGGGGGGGGCACGTGGGGTGTGTGTGTGTGCGCGCGCGTGTCTGTTGAATAGCCATTTTCAAGGGCTTCGGAGCACACCCCACATCTCGCACTCGGGGAAATGGCCTGTGGGTGGCCTGAGAAAGAGTTGGTGGCGCAAGGGGATCCATTTCGAGTGCGGCTGCGACTCGTGGCCCTGGGACAGCAACACAACTTGTCGGGTGGTGCAGCAGCTCAAGGGACTGGGGAGGCCAGCATTTAACGCGCGGGGGGGGGGGGGCGGACGTGCACAAAGGGCGGGGGCGGTGGGGGGGGAGCGATTTTGTACGGGGATTACTTCGCCGAAACCCCAAGCTCCAACACCCGCACTGCACTGCCGACACCCCTAAATTTCGCCGGGGAACATTTCGCCACCTTCCTTAACGACGAAAATTTCCCACGCAGTTATCCTCCCACAAAGTCCCCCCCCCTGTGTGACATTCCGTCTGGTTGTTGTTTCTTTACGGGGCCCTGGACAGTCACCCGTTCTTCCCTTCCCATGTTGCGTCGGGTCGCTGCTTTCTGTCGGCCGCTGTGGCCGGTGCTCTTGCTGGTGTCGTTTCCGCGTTTGCGGAGCCCAGTGGTTTGGTGTGCTGGGGCTGTGCTGGATGTGGCATGGTGTGCCGTTTGCACGTCAGCGGCGCCCAGTAGTTGGCGTATTGAGGTTGTACTGGTTGCCCCCCCCCCCCCTGGTAGCCAGCAACATGGCACGATGTCCACAGTCCCTAGAACACCCATTGCCGGAAGAAAATCCGTGTGCCTGAGGGACGTGCCTGTGGTGCATGATCTGTAAGGGCTGTCAACGCTGCTGATGGGACTGTCGATTGCTGTTGGGCGGGAAGAAAATTGCTCTGCGGGGGGGGGGGGGGGGGGGTGACACGGAAGCCCATTCCCCCCCCCCCCTCCTTGGCCGCCGTGACGGGAGGGGGGGTTCAGGGCAGGGGTGCCCGACCTGCCGTGCCGGGGGGGGGGGGGTCAACCCAACATCTATGGCTCAAAATGATACCCACGTCGCGCTGATCATTTTGACTACTCAAATGTGCGGGGGGGGGGGGGATTATTGGTAGAAAAAAATTTTCGGGCCAAAATTCGTGTTCCTGCGCCTTCGGCGCCAACATCCGTTCTTACACAAAACAAAGGGCCCGACACGGAACCCCATTTCTCCAACCCCCCCCCCCTCCTTCGGCGGGCGTCCATGTCAACCCCCCCCCCCCCCCCCCACAGAGCAATTTTCAGGTCGCCTTGATGAATTTGTGACGGTGCTGAACCACGTACCCATGCATGGGCGAAATGCGAGTCACACTTTTGGTGACAGTAATAAACAAAACTCAAGCGCCACAGGGGAATGATTTGAATTGCATGGTCACATTCTGGTCATGGGATAGATCGCAACGTCACCCTCAGGCAGGACGAGCAGTGCCTGCTGGACAGCACAATGCGAAGGAAGAAAGTGGCTCGTCAGTGGCCGAAAAGACCAAAGGTACCCTTCCGTTGTGAAGAGTGCAACACGAAGACAACCTGCGGGTGGGACACCGACAAGTTAGCAGCAGCCCTGCAGCGGTACGCAACTTGCAGCCCTCGCCAAGCACGGACTCCTGGATCTGCTGTACAACGCCATTGAGTTCATGTACGTAGAGATGTTACTGGAAATGCAGAGACCCCCTCCCCCCCCGTGTCTGCCGAACAATAAATCCTCAAAAAATACGGACCGAACAGGAGTGTTCGTTGGACATGCCGTTTGGTACCCAATTGATTCGGTATATAAACCCGCTACCCAATCAATGAGGTCCAAAAAAAAAATCACGGAAGGGTTCCTTGAACAAGGCGTCCGTTGGATACGGGGGGGCGGGGTAGTTCCAAACGCGCATACCCATCCACCGAACTGATGTCGATCTGACGGCTGTCCCCGATCACCAGCTGCAGCTCCCGCGCGATGCACGTCACGTGCGCCGCGTACGGCGTGATGACCCCGATGTCCGCCCGCGCGATCCCGGCCTCCACGAGCCTCTGGCACAGGACGGCCACGGCCCGCGCCTCCTCCGTGTTGTACTTGGACGACCCCTGGGTCTGCTCGGCGCCCTCGACGTTCAGGACGCATACGTGACTGCTCGCGTCAAACGCGTGCGGTAGGGCCACGGGGGGGAGGGGCCGGTCTGCGTCGTCCACGCCGTTCTGGAGCAGGCCCTTGTAGAAGCGGAGGGACGGGAAGGCGCTGATGGAGGGGTGCATGCGGTACTGAACCCGGAGGATGTGCGTGGGCATGCCGTTGCCGATCAGCCGGTCGAACATGCTGATGTCCAGCCCCTCCCGCGCCACGTCGTCGGCGATCACCGTGGGCGGCAGCTGGCACTGGTCCCCGAGCATCACCACCTGCGAGCTGCCCTGAGACACGGCCGACGGAGCAGCTGCGGCCTCGCACGGCAGAGGGAGATGGCGCAGGTACACCACACCACCCCACGCAGACCAGACCACACCCGACCATACCCCAAACCAACTCACCCACCCCAGGACAGCACAGTGCCGCACAGCAAACCACACCACACCACAGCACAACACAGCACAACACAACACAACACAACACAACACAACACAACACAACACAACACAGCACAGCACAGCACAGCACAGCACACCATCACGACAACGACAATACCACCACCACCGCTACCGCCACCGCCGCCGCCGCCGCCGCCCCTGGGTCCTACACCAAAGACAGGCGGACAGGAGGTATTTGTGCAATCTGTGTCCTGTAGTATTGAGCTCAGACTAGCAGCCGCAATAGGATGTGGCAATGAGCCGTCGGTGGTGGTGGGAGACGCACGTGAAATCCTTTTTAGGGACAACATGGATTGGATCCTGAAGGAAGAATGCAGGTGGTCGGAAGGGACAGAACGCGGTCCACATCCGTGAGGGGGTGAACCAGGCGACATCCGGGCGGCTGACCAATTTTGAAATACAAGGAGCAGCGACTGCAGGAAGAAGATGGGTCGATTCAGGGCAAGCACAGCACATCTGGGCGGGGGTGGGAGTGGGGATTCTGTGATGGGGGGCTTAGCAGAATTGGCATTGCTTCGTGTTGTGTCGTGTTGTGTTGTGTTGTGTTGTGTTGTGTTGTGCTGTGCTGTATTGTGTTGTGTTGTGTTGTGTTGTGTTGTGTTGTGTTGTGTTGTGTTGTGTTGTGTTGTGTTGTGTTGTGTTGTGTCGTGTCGTGTCGTGTTGTGTTGTGTTGTGTCGTGTCGTGTCGTGTCGTGTCGTGTTGTGTTGTGTTGTGTTGTGTTGTGTTGTGTTGTCTTGTGTGCCCACCATGTGCCCAAACCCCTTCCCCCGGGGCACAAGGGCCCCTGCTCGTCCCCCTTTCACATGAGCCCCGTCCCTCGGAACACAAAGTGCGGGGGCCCCGGGGCAGAGATCCGCAGAACACACGTCAGGTCAGGGGACCTGCCCCGACCACCGCCCACGGCCAGGGAATGCACTGGAAGGGAAGGGACCTCAGAGGCGGCCCCAGAAGCGGTTAGACAGGCGGTTGGAAGAGGTTGCCAAAGCGGGACCGGGTGCCCTGGACGGGGGGATAGATGGGATGGGAGAGTGTCCAACACCTGCCAGGCACGCGGCCAGACCGACCCTATGCGTCGGTGGCCCGTGTCGCGGGCTGCCCCGCGCTGGACTCGGAGCGACTCAAACCACCACAGACCCAGTCCGAGACCGGCGCAGTGAAGTTTCCAACACACGCACTTACACACCCCTCGAGGAGGGGGGTTTGGCACAAGGCCTTGGTGGTTGGCTCTGTTAGCCTGTGGCGGCGCCTATTGGCCTCTCGCCTTTGAACCTTCTGCTATGACAAGCAGGCATCCGCACTACTGCGGGCATCCGCACTGCCGCGGGCATCCACCTGCCTGGGTGGGAATCCAGAATGCAACTTCTGCCCATGGCGTCCTCCCCTGACGGCCTGATCAGTGCCCGGTATGCGGTCATCACGAAGACCCCAGGCTGGGAGGTGCTCACCACAACCAGCAACATGAATGTCACACAAGGCCATGGGTACCCCCCTGTGTGACATTCCGTCTGGTTGTTGCTCCTTTACGGGGCCCTGGACGGTCACCCGTTCTTCCCTTCGCATGTTGCGTCGGGTCGCTACTTTCTGTTGGCCGCTGCGGCCAGTGCTCTTGCTGGTGTCGTTTCCGCGTTCGCGGAGCCCAGTAGTTGGCGTGTTGGGACTGTGCTGAATGTGGCAGTATGTGCCGTTTGCGTGTCAGCGGCGCCCAATAGTTGGCGTATTGAGGATGTGCTGGTTGTTACCCCCCCGCCTCGAGGGGAGGGGGGTACCTCCCCCCCCTTCCAATGCACCCCTGCCCATGGCCCTGGCGGACCTGAAAGATCGGGATCAGCGCGGCCGGCTCCATCGCCTGCGTGGCCTCGTCCATCAGCACGAACGGGAAGGCAATGCCCTTGAGGAACCCCAGCCCGGCGCTGATGCAGGTCGTGCACACCACCTCCGCCTCCTCAACGCTCTTCGCCTGCAGTAGCCCCACGGACAAGTTCCGGAGCTGCATCTGCAGGTCCAGCAGCCGCTCCTGCAGCTCCTCCCGCTCGCCGGGGGCCAGGGGCTGCTCCAGCGACGCCTTCACGCCCTTCAGATCGCGCGTCAACTGCTCCCGCTGCTGCCCCAGGGCAGTCCCGTCCGCCGCCCCGCGGTCCGGGCCATGCGGTGACTCGGCATCGGCTCGGGCACCAACGCGGATGACGCGCACGCCTTTCGCGATCAGCCTGTGGCACATGACGTTGCGGGCAGGCGTTGTGTATAGGAGGGGGTGGGGGGGTCTGTAGGCTCTGAGACCCCCCCCCACAAAAAAATCTTAAGGCTGAGGGTAAATCAAGCAGTCCTTTGTGCCCCCTGTGTGACATTCCGTCCGGTTGTTGCTCCTTTACGGGGCCCTGGACGGTCACCCGTTCTTCCCTTCGCATGTTGCGTCGGGTCACTGCTTTCTGTCGGCCGCTGCGGCCGGTGCTCTTGCTGGTGTCGTTTCCGCGTTCGCGGAGCCCAGTGGTTGCTGTGTTGGGACTGTGCCGAATGTGGGATGGTGTGCCGTTTGCGCGTCAGCGGCGCCCAATAATTGGCGTATTGAGGATGTGCTGGTTGTTGCCGGGGTCGTTTGACTGTTTTTGCTGTCCACACACCTCTGTCCACAGGCCGTCCATAGCCTGCCTCGCTGTGTTTCTGTGCGGCCCAGGTGCCCTGTTCCTCCACGCGTTCCTCCACAAGCAGTCCTTTGTGGGACCCCCCCCCCCCCCCCAGACCAGAAGCCCCCGCCTTTACGTGTTAATTCCTGATAAACAAAGCGGTTGCGGAGCTGCAGCACCGCAGCGGGCGCCACTGCAGGACGCAGCACCGCGGCAGGCACCAGCACTCTGGATGGGGCACCGCGGCACGCGGCAACGGGGCCTTTCTCTGTCGCTCGCGCGGAGCGGACGCAGGGCATGGGAACGGTGGGCAATGTGCAGGACATGCACAGGGAATGTACCCGGCCATCAGGTTGTTGACGCCGGTGTTGGAGTAGGCAGTGGCGAGGATGTTGCCCTTGTACTTAAGGAGCCACTCGCAGATGATGGCCACGGCCGTGGTCGTCTTCCCGGTGCCGGGGGGGCCCTGGATCAGCGTCAGCTGCGCGCGCGCGTCAATCACCCGCGCCACCGCCGCCTTCTGCGACGGGTTCAGCCGCTGCGCAACTGACTGCAACCGCCGATCGCCTTCGAATGCTGCGGTCTCCCCCGGGGTCCGGCTGAAGCGCAGCAGTGCGGATACCGGCTCCTGCGCGAGACGCGCCAGCTCCCCGTCCACGGCGAGCTCGCTCGAGAAGATGCTCGCGACGTGCGCGCGCGCGCGCGCCTGCGACTCCAGAATATTCGCAAAGAAGGGCTTCGAGATCGGGGACGCGGGGGCGAGAATACCGAGGCCCTGGCTCCCCTGCCCCCCGCCGCCGGTCGCGTAGGTCGTGATCAGCGCCTCGAGGCTCGTGAGCATCCGTTCCATCGTGACCTCCGAGTTCGCGAGGTCGATGCGATACGTGCCATCAGCGCTGCGCGGGAGCGGATTGGGCAGGCCTTTGATCTCGATGTACTCGCGGTTCGTGCTCAAGACCTCTCCCTTCGCCGTCAGCTCGCGCGCAGTGTCGTCCACGCGCGGCGCCAGCGACGCGGTGACGAGCACCTGCACAGACATTGGGATTTGACACGGGCGTTGTATCCTGCGGCTGTCCAACGTGCGACCAACGCGCGCCACAAGCCGCATCAAAGGACTTGGCGGCTGACGGGCCACCCGAACTGGAAATGGTGATTGCGGAGGACAAGGAGGTGATTGCACACGTGTCCCCATGGGTACACCCACAAGGACATGTGCTGCACAAAGCATGGGCTCATGTGATGCTCTGGATTGGTTTTCCCGTTGGTAATCCTTGCAACAATCCTGCAACCTTTTAAGCACCAGGGACTCTCAATTAATTTATTTTGCGGACTTTTGCGGACTTTTTTTTCCCTGTTAAGCCTAGGAAGCCGGGGAAACAGTACTTCCTTTTTCTGGCCTGGTGCCTTGCGTTGCGCTCCACATATCACCAGGAGGATGCCGTAATGGATGTACGTGTGTGATGAAGGACACAAAACCGTGCGATGGCAGTTCCTGTTCTTCAAATTACTGCATTGGTGTTGGATGGACTACTGAGCAATGGGGCAACATTTGGCATCTCCTGGTATTTACAACAGCAATCTAGAAGCCCCGACCATCTGGAACCCTCCTGCAATTCACAGCAGGCCCTATGCGTGGGGGGAGAACAAAAGGGGGGGGGGGGTCACATTGCTGTGGGCGGAACGTTGGCCAGGCAGAGCATGGGGTCGTCTGGGGGGGAACCCTTGCACTGCGGCGCACGTCGCCCGCACTGCGCGCTACTTTTAGACTAGATTCCCCTGTGAAGAACCCCCCATACCGACCCTTTCCAAACACCCTCAAAATTAGGCCACCCTAGCTACCCAAATGCCCCTAAATTTAAGTCACTCAAACTACCCTAGCTCAAGACAAATGCAAGCTACCTTCCCTCTATATAAGACATCATGCAAAATGCGGAAAGCCACGCACATATCCTCTTTTTTGTTCAATTGAAAGCTCACTCATCCTACCAGCTAGTCCCAAAGCCGCTTATGTGTCCACCCCATCCTCAACTGGACCGGGGGCCAAAGTTTCTTGCAGGAGGGAATCCACATCAACCTCTGTTTTCAACTTGTGGTACAACCACGCTTCCTCATCAGCAGGGATGCGGCCTCGCATAGGGCATTCCGCTGTGGTCAGGCAAAAACCGGGCAGTCTGTCACGTCAACTCGAGGGGCCACGCCAAAGCATGGGAGTCCATCACCCCAACTCAAGGGCCCACACCAAAGTGTGGGAGTCCATGGTGAAGATGAGCCAAAAAAAAAAGTAAAAAGGGGTGGAAATGGGTGAAAGTGGGTGAAAATCCAAAAATGCCATATCCCCCATGTGGAAGAAGCATCAAAACCTATGCTAGGGGCAACAATGATGCCCCTAGTATCACAAAGTATGGGCCTCCAGTACGGCTGTACGCTCCAATAGTTGCACTGCGCGCGCACTGCGCTAAGGGCGCCCCCTGGGTGTGCACAGAACGTGGCGGGTCGCATTGGCGTGCCTGCGCAGGGGCAACCTGCGATGACGGGCAGATCTCCGGACTGAAGGGCACAGAGCCCCAGTCGGCCCTGTGGAAGGTGATACCACTGCGGTGCGTGGGGTGCTTGGCCGGGACCATCCCGAAATAAGCGAAGCCCTTGTCAGCCAGCGCCTGCGGGGGCCACGTGTTGATGCGGGTCATGATGGCGTCGTATGAGACCTGAGCAGCAGGAACACACTTGAACAGCGGAGGCCTGGGGGCCCGAAGCGCAGTCAGGCGAGGCACAAGCACGGCTCATCTGTTCGGACGGTGACCGTTCTCCGGGATGTGCAAACCAGAACACTGCAGCACGTACACCCCGCCCCCCTTGTAACCCCCATCATGCCCCAATCAGCTCCCTGGACACAAAATATGAACATCATGAATCCCAAAACCCAGCTATCGGACAGCACACATAGCGCACAGTGGGACCAGTTGAAAAATGCACCACCCAAATCCACGGTGCGGAAATTGACGGAACCAACGCCCGGTGTCGCTTGGACATAGGCATTGCCTGGACAAAGTGGGGGGGGGGGGTACCGCTGAAGCACTGGTCTTGCGAGGGAGACCTGATTATCCTTCTTGACCAAGTGCTTGAAATGCTCACAATACGTCTTAATGGGCTCGAGTTGCCTGCGCTTGCCCTCCATCAGCGCTGCAGCCTGCGGGCTGAGGCACACGCCGCCGTAGGGGTCACGCCAGTCCGGATGGATCAGGTGGTTTGTCTGATGCCGCCGGCCCTGAACGTGGCTGATCCACTCCTCCCAGTGCCCCGTCTGGCACTTGCAGATGCTGCAGTAGTATGACCCCACCACCACATCCCGCGCCTCCACTTCCTCGCGGTGCTTCCCTTTCCGCCCCTTGCCCTTGCCAAGCAGCCTCGCTGTCTTGGTGCGCACCATTGTCCGGAGGAACACGCCTCACCAGCGGCCACGTGCCAGTGACCAGGCGCCACTGGGGCTGGCGGCGCGTCGCAACACAACAAATCAATGGCGCAGCACGGCCATCTGCGTGCAATCACACAGTGGGCCATGCAAGAGGGTGTGCAGAACAGGGGACTCAATGGTCGGTGGTGTAGACTGAATGTCCTCAGAACCACTAGCACTTGGATGGTCTTGTGTGTCTTTGCCTTTCCCCATTATTTTTTTCTGGTCCAGACCAAGATGGGATGGCATAGCCTGCTCACTGTATGGCACTCGAGACAACCTCTGGGAATCAAGGTTCAGAGCTGTCCAGTTCTACGACGATCCCATGAATGACTGTGGTAGCGGATCTGACACACAGTGAGGATTAGCTGTACTAGGGTTTTATGATTGTACGTCACGTAGGCTGCAACGAGTTGCAACAGATGCATGGGGTCTTCTGGCCTGGTGCCTACAGTACGTAGACCTCATGCCTCTGACCACCAAGCCACAGGAGTACCCCCAGTGTTTGGCGGTTATGCAATGGCAGTTGGTGTTTGGGAAAGCGTTGTCAACCACCGGTCCCCACTACTCTTCCCTTTCACCAGCTAAGTCACCAGCTACATGTGAAAAATTAAGGAGTCTCAGGTTGAGATGATGAAACCATGGCAACTTGTTGTCAATCGCAAGTACCTTCCGGAACTTCAAGCATACACAAAGGGTGGCGTGTGGAATGAGGGAAAAGGGCGCTCAAAAGGAGGTTACTGCTTGCATGCATACCTTTCCTTTGATAAAACAAGACATTGAGAGTTTGGCCTTGATCTGGCACTACTATGCCAGTGACATGAAGTTAAGTACAAAGCATTTCAAAGAGGCGTCGGGTTGATCTCGCTTTGGATCCCATGAAGGCAAACGGTTGTCAGCTGAAGACTAGCCTCCCTTGTGATCCTGTTATATGTTGTTGTATTGTTATCCGATAAGTCCAAGCTGGTAATTGGTTTTCAGCCATGTTATGCTTTTGGGGGAGGGGAGGAGGAGGAGCTGCCGGCGATCGGCGCGGGCCCCGTGCCAGCGGATAGCCGGGAAAGGGTGCCCACTCCCCGTGTCTCCACCACACGGATAGGGATGCAAGAGCACAGAATAGACTAGCCACGTCCATCCCGGGCGTAGGATGAATTGGGCTTGGTCTAATCTCCAAACCAACGCCCCTGCTGAACCGGGATACCTCGGCGACAGACCCAACGTGGGGATGGAACCCTGGTCGAGCGGACACATAGAGGCCCCCACCCAGCATGGCGTCTCTAGGCGACTTGTCTGATCGTCGGACGCCGATGGTAGGTATTCGTGGACCTCGACAGCTAGAGTCGCGCAAAACGGAGCTAAGCGTGCAAGGCGCAGGTGGTGTACCAAAGCGGGTCCCCACCGGATAGGTGTTCATGGGACGACCGCCCCACCACCCGCTTGTAGATAGAGAGCAAAGCGTGCAAAGCGTAGGTGGTGTACCAAAGCGGGTCCCCACCGGATAGGTGTTCACGGGATGCCCGCCCCACCACCCGCTTGTAGATAGAGAGCAAAATGGGCAAAGCGCAGATGGTGTGCCAAAGCGGGTCCCCACCGGATAGGTGTTCAAGGGATGCCCGCCCCACCATCCGCTCGTAGACAAACAAGCGCAAAGCGTGCAAAGCGCAGATACCTGGGAAAGGCGACAGCGTTCCCGCTTGCTGAGCAGAGGTGGACACGGGCTATCCACCGCCAAATCCCCGATACGTGGAGAGATCCCCCGTGCCCGCGACCCGATCGCTCTAGCGCCTAGCATCACGGCGTGGCGGATGGCCTACTGGACATTGGTTGAAGATCTGCTGAGCATAGCGAAGCCGCGGCAGCGAGGCTGCCCCCATGTTCCGGCCCGTCCGCGCTAGGGAGACCCCACCATGCCTCCACACCACATCAAGGTGCCCGGCCCCAGGGGTTGGAGGGGGTGGAGGGGAGGGGGGCTGGAAACGGCGAAAACAAATGAAAGAAGGAGGATTTTTGGCTGTTTTTTGAGATTTCATCATGAGGTTGGTCACATCATGTCACATGAGGTGAGGGCCATGACGTTAGATTTTTGAAATAACCAGCATGACCCTGACCTCATGCCAGACTCAATCAATTTGCTTGCTCTCTCTTCTGCTGCATTGCAGCACTTCCAAACCAGTATCGAATGTTGCCTTGAGTTTTCCCGAAGGCTATCAAATGTATCTTGGGCTGGTCTGGGTCAGCTCCTCCCCCACCCAACCCAGTTAGGCGAGGGATGGGGTTGTCCCACATGGCCAAGAAGGTAGATGGAAGTGGAGCACAAGCACCCAATCACCCATTTGGTATTGAGCAGGGATGCGCTTGTTCCTTTGACAACGAGCTCGGTCTCGTGTGTTCTTCAACAATTGGAGGCCATAGACATCTAGTTAGCGGTCCACTCACCCACGGAGGTAGAACTCTCCTTCGGATAGGGGACACAAAATTACGGGGGGTTAGTGAGGGCACAGTTCTGCGGAGGAACTCTTCTAGGCATTCCCGGTTAGACACCACAGGTACCAAGCGGATCCAATGCATGGTCTTGTGGAGCTTGCTATAGATACGTGGCTGATGCCTCAACACAAGGTTCTAGCGCTTCACTAGGGGGTGTGAGTATGCCCCTACGAATACATGAACATTCATAGAGCGTAGCACTCTCTTGTATCACCCAACTTCTGGACAAATGACATGCTCTTTGTGAGGGCCGATCTCATGAGGAGCATGGTACATGGGAACACTTGAACCGTGTTAGGCCACATGTAGCCATTGGAGTGTTGTCATAGCTGCCGAACTTCTTCATGGAGAGGAAGTCAATGTGCAACACAGAGTCTCGGTAGCCCCCCCCCCCCCCTTGTGTAAGCTATGCAAAAGACCCAAATTAATACGGTCCCTACGCCTACTGTAGCTTGGACAAGGCCGTAGACCCCAGGTTCCAAAAGGGAAGATTGCATGGTGAGCTGGTGCAAGAAAGGGGAATATTATGCACAAACATCCCCTATCTCTGCAGTCAGAGGGTGCGCTAGCATGATAGGGGCATGTGGCCACGATTTGTGTCATGGTTAGCTGTGCATCATCCTCGGGTATGGTGGTATAGATCCTCTTGTAGAATTCCCAAGGAGACAACAATGCACATGCCGTTGAAATTGGTCAATTTCGAATTTTTCGCACCTATTTGTGTCGTGACTTTCTTTTTGTTCTGTCTAGCTTGTGGCATGCAAGGGTCCTGCCCTGGAGATGTGAGGCACGCCAAGAGTGACTGATCCTGTGCAGTATGTGTTTTCAATCATGTGGGATGTCTAATCGAAGCCATTTCAACCTACTTTGTTACGTTTCTAACTAGTATTGTAGGTTGGCATGGAACCGAAAAAAGGCTACTTCCACAATTTGACGAGTGAATATCAAGATGTCTATCGTGCCCTCATTCGAAGTCACCCCTGCTGTGAGCGTTGGCCAAAGGTAGGTTTGAGTGAACTTCCTTCCTTGTTCAACAGCGGGGCACCCCACATGCGCTATCAGCGGCTGGTCACGGTCATAGAGGAGCGGCACCGAGCTAAAATCTCCAAACAGCTGTGGCAAGGTGGCCGTATTGTATTGGAACGCCTGTCCATGGACAAGAGGGTCCAACTTGGGCCATGGGGACGAGCCTCGACGTGCGCCAAAGCACCATGCACACATGCAGCCCCGCAACTGCTGGCTGGGCAAGTACTTGCAAAGACATTGTCTGGTCTGCAAGAATGTACAGTCTACTGGTGTGTGAACCTTGACTTAGTCCTTGCTGAGCAATGTGCTAAATCTGATGTTTTAGGAGGTGCCCATCATGGTGGTGGCTGATGGGATTACTACTTGGTGAATTGCAAGGATTTCTTAGGTGGGCTGGTCATGACTGCGAGTGATGTGGGTGGCGAACTACTACGAATCCCCCGCCGCCTTTAAATCGCCAATCCCAACCCCAAGGGACTCACTATTCCAAGAGTAAACATAGAATGTTCAGCCAAAAAGGTTGTGACCTTGTAACTTAAGAACATGGTTTGCAAATGGGGGGAAAAAACAATAGACTCTCCTGTGTAGATGCCCCCACATCTAGCGCCACGAAATCATTAACCTGCACATGACACCCCAAAAGGTCCTCAACGATCAGCCTCTGTGTGGCCACAACACCTAAATGGACCATACGCCGCACGGGGGGGGGGGGCTCGGTTTTGGACGCCAACTACCCCCCCCCCCCCAACTAACTGTTGGCCGGAGGCCCCTTGGGGGGGGGGCTGGGAGGGGGGGGTTCTGGGAGGGGCGCTGGGGGCGTCGCCGGGGGGGGCCACGCAACGAAGCGTGGATTGCGAGTCCCTCACCCTTGCCTTCTCGGGGGCCCAAAAGAGGGCAGAAATGCTATGTCACCCCTGCATTCTCAGGGATCCCCAAACAAAAGGGAACAAAATCATAAGTGGCTGCCTCACCCCTGCTTCCTCAGGGGCCCAAAAGAGGGCGGAAATGCTATGTCACCCCTGCATTCTCAGGGGTCCCCAACAAAGGGGACAAAATCAGAAGTCAAGCCCTACGCTAGGGGTCACAATGATGCCCCTAGTATCTCAGAGTATGGGTCTCTAGTACAACCGGACGCCCAAATAGTTGCACTGCGCTAAGTGCGCCCCCTTAGTGCACCCCCTAAAAGGCCACCGGTGGGGCACGGGTCAAAAAAGATGCCCGGCGCGCGCCCGGTGCACTAACGCTCCCCCATTGGGTGCCTTTGGCGCCGGGGCGCCTACGGCGCCCATTGGCTCCTTGGGTTCATACCTTTGACAACTAACTGTTAGCCGGAGGCCCCTGGGGGGGGGGGGCGTCCTAGGACCCGTGGAGTCCCCCCCCCCCCACCGGATACGCCCATTGAGGGAAATATTCAAAATGGCTATGTAACCCGTGCCTTTACAGCGTCCCCAATCAGGGGAGGCTCAAAATGGCCACACAACCCCTACCTTCTCGTGGTCCCCAAAGAGGGGAGTCTTCAAAATGGCTACATAACCCCTGCCTTCTCCGGTCCCCATATGGGGGAGTCTTGAAAGTGGCTACATAACTCCTACCCTCTTGGGGTCTCCAGTGAGGGGGGTCTTCAAAATTGCTGCAAAACCATGGCCTTTTGAGGGTCTGCAAGGAGCGATGGGCCCGGTATCACAATAAGGATGGCCCAAAAACCTAGTCTCACCGACGAGACTGGCCTCACATGGCCTCTCCAACAAAGGCATGGGCTGGGGTGGCCTTAAGCACTCCTTGGTTCTCCAAGGCAATGTCATCCTCCTGGCTTGCCATAACGGATACAATCACACTGGCCATGGCTGTTGGGGGCCTGAGACTTGGAAGGCAGCTTGGAAGTCACGGTTGGTAGTTTCCACTGCATGCACACATACCCTGCCCCCCCCACCCCCCTGCAAACTCCCAGGTTAGCGCGCGACGGTCTCCCGGGTGGGGGGCGGGGATTGCAAGGGTGATTCAACCGCCAAAGCCTCTAGCCTTGAGAGTTGGGCGCTCTCATGATCCACCGCAGTGACCCCACCAGGGCGTATGTACCGAATGTGGCAAAACTGTGGCCCATTTGGTGAAGGGCCCACGACAGTGGCCAACACATGTGCACCAAGTGTGCTTGAGTGGTACCATACATGGTCACCGGGAGAAAACATCTTGGGTCTGAAGTAGCAACACGGCACCATACAACACCTTTGGAGAGAGAATATCACATAACACACACAGGTGCTTGATTTGAAGTAATGGGAAAGCAATGCAAGGCCATGCGTAAACCAGATGGGCAACACAAACCAGCAGACTACCCCACCCTAGAAAAACATGGAAGTGACGGTCTCCTGGGGGGGGGGGGGGATTGCAAGGGGTGGGAGTTTGCAAAGGGGGGGGGGTACCCAGGGAGCAGTGGCAAAACAATACGACTGAATATCAAGTGCAAAGGGGCAGTGTGAGGGTAGCAGCAGTCACCATTCAGCAACAGATCAAATAATGGTGTGTCATTAGTAGAGTCACTGCTGCCGTTGGGTAGTTGGAGAGAATATCAAACTGTGCAGGGGTCGATGAAGAGGATGATATGTACAATGCAAAAGTAACACTTAAGTCACAAAATTGACGGAAACAACAGTGAGTGTTGCTCTGACAATGGGGGGTATTCATAAAAGGCCAAGTAGGACATGCTTCCAAAAATTGCGTAAACAACACATACTGTAGCTCTGACAAGGGCGTTGCTCTCGCAAAAGGTGTGTGTGTGTGGTGGTGGTGGTTGGGGTGGGGGGGGGAACACAAATGTGAAGGCACACACCCTGGTCAGTGTCAAGATCGAACGATAACACGCTGAGTTGAAAGAGCATATATCAGGCATCCAATTAATATATAGAGGAAGCAGAGGCGAAACGCCTGAAGGGCAGCGAGGTGTTCCCACCCACTTTGCAAATATGAGCCAGATTTGCTCACTCAAACCTGAGTATCCGCAGTATGAGCCACCCTGAAGACACGAATGATGACACCAGGAGGCTGGGCGACTACAAAACATGGGTGACCTGCTGTCTGCGTACTTCAATACAGAAAAGGGCCTTCTTTTGACCCTGATCCACGTTCTCCTTGCATTGGCTGGTCCCCTCTGACCCAGACAAGCAGAGGGTGTAAGTCCATGAGGGAAAACAGGTATAGAAGGGACCATGGACTCATTAAAATCTCTGCTCAAACTGTGAGGCGCTCAACTGGTTGCAACCAACAACAGCGCGCAATTCAAGTGCGCCGCTGCTGGGCTGGGAACACGTCAGGTTGAGGCCTGGCCAACTCCGCCCGGTCAGATGTGTTGGTCACGACCAAGATCAGGTTAGGGATTCAGCATATCTGTCAAACGTGACCAGATCAGTAGCACCGAGCACCTCGGCGTCCCGTGGTCGTTGATCTCTGCCTGCATATGCCCTCCCAAAGGGAACACAGCATAGAGGTGTGTGTGTGTGTGTGCGTGTGTGCGTGTGTGTGTGTGTGCCATGAAGACTGAACAAGTATGGTTGGTACTTCTGGGCGTTCGTACGTGTTCGCCTTTTGAAGAGGGAACCCTCCATTTGTGGATGGCGAGGGGGGGGGGGGGCTTGCCGAACGGGGGCATGAAAATCCGCAGACATCTGAATAGAAGCATGGAACACCAGCGCGCTTTGCCTTGGCCTCAGGTACTCAGGGTACTCAGGGGTCCAACACCCACTAGATAAGCTAGGGAGAGCGGTAGCACGCAAGTCTAGGGCATTAGACAGCCCCGCAGGAGGACTGCTGGGCACCGGTCAGCACAAACTGAAAAAAGCAAGCGGGAGCGGCAAAAGGGACGGGGCCTTCTCGAGCCCAAGAATGCAGCCCGCGCCTGTTCTGGGGGTGAATGCCACGTGGGGGAGTACCTGCACCGCATACGCACCGGGTCGCGTGCTCCCCCATTGCAGCGCGAGAAGCACGAGTCCAATGTCCGCTTTCATGTGGCGTGCCTTTCCCAGAAGGTCGAATCTGGTACCCAACTAGTGAAAGTGTCCCTCTGTCGCTGCGAAAGGGATACACCATGGTGCCTTCCATCTGCCAGGCATACGGGGTTGGGGGGCGAGGAGGGAGTTGGGCGGGGCTTCAGAAGTTCGGAGTAGAACCGATCGACTGAGTGCCCCCCCGCACATACCCTTCCAGCCTCGCAGCCCATTCCAGCCCAATTCTGATATACCAATGGCACAGCGCAGGGCACTGATACTAGGGATTGCAATGCGATTGAGCCCCTGAGGCATGAAGCGCAGTGAAGCGGATGATGACAGCAATGGAGTGCCTCTTTGTGCAGTGCAGACCTCTGCATGAATGCGTCTGACGTCCTTAGCACCATCCTCTCGGAGTCGCCTGCCCTCAGGGACAATCAGGAGGTGGGCACAGGTACGGGCTGTTGCGTGGCCCAAGAAAGAGCACCGGCTTGACCCTCTGCAAAGCAAAATTCTTGAGACAGAGGCTGAACACACAGGGGGGGCAGGAGTGCAAGGGACGTGTCTGAGAAATGTCGGCGGCCGAGCTCAGCATTACGTCACCGACCGCAAGATCCAAGCCCCAAGCCCCAGCGCTGATCCCCGTTTAAACGGCCTCCGCCCAACGCCCAGGCACAGTCCCCAACCTCAACACCAGCAGTGAAGGAGGGCGGACTGGGAGGGGGCAGGGAGGGGGGAATACTGCACACATCCCCTTACCTTGTCAACAGGGGCTTTGCCCAGAAGAAGGACCTCCGAAGAACCGCCGCACCGATGGTAATGGTCTGTCTCTTGAATCGAGGATCCCTTTTGGCAGCGCATTTCTGCGCCCCTGCGACCGGTTGAAAACGCTTTTGGCTAAGACGTGGCCCGCTCTGTACCCGACACACTTGCTCGGCTGTGGCTTCGGACTTGATGGCACTTGATCGCCGTGGCCTTTTCCCCGACTCCATATCCGCTTCAGCCCACGTGCAGTCCGACTGTGACCCCTCAGTCGAAACTCCGACTGCCCAACCACCCGACCTTGACCTCCCCCCGTGCGGTGACACATGGTTGTGTCAAGTGATGATTGCGATCAAGGAGATTGCGAAGGCACCAACATGCACAGCCAAAGAAAAGAGATCAAGGCTGATCACGGACCGGAGCGACCGGCCCTAGGCGCCTTTGACCTCCCCCCCCCCCGCGGCCCCCCACCATTGCGCAAGCAGAGGGCAAGGTCAGGAAAAGGACGGTTCGCGGGGGGCCCTGACCCAGGCCCTGTTTCCCTCTACACTCCGCACACAACCGCGTCACGGTGCGTTCCCTGTGGTCAGGAAAACGACGGCCAGACGGGTCCCTGTACTTAGACATGGGCCGTGCTGGCGCAAGGGCGGGCGCGGTTATCATTCAAACTGCATCAGTTCGCGTGTTTGAGAGGAAACGCTATAGACAACTGCGATGAATCGCAACGCTTCCATCTGTTGCAATGACCAGAATGCTATCGAACGACGTAGTTCAGCTTGAAGACAAGGTCAATAAGCGGTTGCACTATGTCACCTGCATGTCATAATACTGTCTGTCCTATCACCGGCCGCATCCATTCACAAGCACTCCTTCGGCTCTCAGTCGCGGCGGCCGTCCCACCACTGGCCCAAGGGGAAGGGGGGGAGCGTACGAAGCAGAGCAGCCAAGAGCGGCCCACACCGGGAGAACAGCAGGTGTAACATCAGCCTTCCACCGCGACAGGCCGCCAGGCCTACGCAACAAAGTTGGGCAGCCCGCTGTTCTGCAGTGGCGCCGGACCAATGTACACGTGCTTCCGTCAGTCTGCCACTGCCTTGTGCCTTAACAAATCACGGCCATCAAAACGATGGAGAGCCTTGGGAATGGTGCTGTTGTGATGTTGATGCCACGGGGCTCAGACCCAGGCTTGAGGAGGGAAACGGTGGGGAAACAGAGCGTCTCCGAGGGCCTGAAGGGCAGGGAATTCGTCGAGGTTGTCGAACGCTGCAGAGGGGGCGTTTTCGCACAGCACCAATTTATCACGGTGTTTATCCCCTGAAAACACCCCTGAAAACCAACCACCTACAGAAGCGTGCATGATCAATTCAAAACTGTGAAAAACCGGGTATTGCGGCTTTTCTTTGTCCCAAAAATGCAGATGGGCTGTCCGAAATTCTTTTGGATACATCTCACGCTGCCGCTCTCAACATTTACGAATGGTAAACGGCGGCGGGTCAGAATGTGGAAAATGTGCCCCTGCTTGGGCAAGAAACAGCCGACTTTTCGCACAGCGCGCGCACAGTGCACGGGGTTGTGGAGGTTGAGGTTCCGGTTGAGGTGCAAGCATTGAGGCGACCTCGTAATAGGGCAAAAGGTCACAGGCTCTGATCTCTCACCGTCCCAAGGCCAAGCTCTGCAGAATGGTGGGCAGCCTACTGCACCCCAGGCCCCGCAGAGGCGTGGGGCAGGTTGCAGAGAGTTGTCAAGGTTGTAGAGGATGAAAGCAGATTGCAGAGGATCCAGAAAACGCCTTGAGCTCAAAAGGTAAGACATAATGCAGCAAACCTCAGGCTGCAAGCGTGCAATTGTCGGCAACTTGCTACCCCGACGGTGTAGGCCAAGCGAGATGGCTAGCTTGGCTGGAAGCACAGAGGGAGGGAGGAAGGGAAAGCGGGAGGAAGGGAGGGAAGGAGGGATCGGCTGATGTATATGAGTGCAGGACTTTGATGTTAGCATCCCCCGGCCCAGCGCTCTGCTGGTGGGGACGGGTACCCCACCCCGCCGCCAAAGGGGGAGCCCGGCTTGGGGACCTGGGGTGGAGGTGGGTCGAGGGGTGCAACAATTGTGAAGTGTTACCAGAGGCTATAGAGGGTTGCACAGCGATGCAGAGGGTTGCTCCGAGGGTGTGAGAGCAATGCAGGTGCTTGTCCGTTGAGATCGAAAGGGGCCGATGAAGAGTGTAGGACGTTGCAGGGGCTTCTGCACTGTCGAGGATTGCAGAGACTTGCAGAAGGTTGCGGGGAATTGTTAAAATTGTAGGATGATAGCAGGTTGCAGAGGTCCAGGAAACGCCTTGAGTTCAAAAGGTAAGATATCGATACAAAGGGTTAAAGAAACACCTCGACTTCAAAAGGCAAAATATACATGCAGCCAAATATCTCTCTTGCTGTGCAATGAAAACCTGGAGATGGGGAAATTCCTAAAGACGGAGAGATGGGGCAACTGTCAGCTTTCCTTTTCACAAAACAACAGTGGCGCACTCTGTGTACCACGTGGACCATTGCTCGACGAATGTAAGAGGCCAACTTCAAAACACAATGCGTTGCCTCTGTCACTTACCAACAGCAGAACGGCAAGCCCCCTGCAACGTGCCTTTGGAGCAAGTCTCAAAGTCTTAAGTTGTGAAGGTTGTGAAGGATGTCAGCAGCTCTGGTGTAGTGGTTTAGGCCTCAGCTACCCCAAAAGACTATCCATCAAAGCTAAAATCCCCTCGGGGAAACCATCAGGACATACATTCGTTTCCTGGAAAATAGTTGCAACACACAAACACACACCAAGCAAATAGGCCCAAAAACTGCGCAGCCTGAGAACGGCAGGGGTAACATCCGCCCTGGTATCAGCACCCTGCCGCTCCATGGTGCGCATGGTGTAGAACACAACACAGCATGATATGGCATAATGCAACACAGCACAGCACAGCACATCACAACACAACACAGCATAATACAACAGAACACAAAGCAATGCAACGCAACACAACAACACCACACCACACCCACACCACACCATACCACACCACACCACACCACACCACACCACACCACACCACACCACACCACACAACACAACACAACACAACACAACACAATGCAATAGAGCACAAACACAACAGAACAGTACACAAACACAATACAACATAACACACCACAACACAAAGCTAGACAACACAACACACACGCCAAAAGCGATGCAATTCCGGCCTTTGCCCCGCAGCAGCGCGTAATCAATCAGTGGCCTGCGCGAGATGTCAAGACTGCGCAGGCGCCGCAGCGGGGCGGCTCATGGCAAGGTCATCGCGCCGAAGGGTCATCTTCTCGGCGAGGCGGATGCTGCCATGGTGCAGGGGGCCATACCGCCGTGATAGTGCACTTCCCTGAGATACGACACCACAAACCAAAGCGAAATGAAGGGATCACTGCAGGACGTCAGCAGTGCCTCAGTGGGGCGCATGATCATGGCTTCTGGTGCACGGGGTTTGGTGGGGGGGGGGGGGGGCAAAGGGACTCTGCTTTCTGTGCTGTGACGCACATGGAAGGAGCTCCGCAGGCGCAGCAAGACAAGTGCCCTAATATGGCATCGGACGGGGCACGGTCCATTGTGAGGGGAACAGGCCGTTAGTACACTACTGCAACAGCCCTCCGAGTTCCTCCTTTGTGGGGCACCTCCGCGAGGCCCTGCGCCTGCACACCTGTGCCGTGCAGAGGCCTTGGGCTTGAGGCTCCCCCAGCTACTGTACCGGCCCCTGAAGAGCTTACCTTTACTCCTCGGATGCAGAATCTGAAGTCTGAACCAGCCATGCTCCCTCGAGTAGTGCGTGTTGTCATCAGGGCAGCACCCTGGTCCAGAGGATGGGGGCGGCTGAGAAAGCATCCAGATGCCGGGGCGGCGGCGGGGGGGGGGGGGGGTTGGCACAAGGCCTTGGTGGTTGGCTCTGTTAGCCTGTGGCGGCGCCTATTGGCCTCTCGCCTTTGAACCTTCTGCTATGACAAGCAGGCATCCGTAATACTGCGGGCATCTGCACTGCCGCGGGCATCCACCTTCCTTGGTGGAAATCCAGAATGCAACTTCTGCCCATGGCGTCCTCCCCTGACGGCCTGATCAGTGCCCAGGATGCGGTCATCACGAAGACCCTAGCCTGGGAGGTGCTCACCACAACCAGCAACATGAATGTCACACAAGGCCATGGGTGCTAGCTCACCAATGCGTGACTTGCTGGTAGTGCGTTGCAGTAATATCTTCTGCGCTCTGCGCCATTCATGGCGAGCGCGTTGCAGAAATATCTTCGCTCAGAGTATTCGCACTTTGTCCACGGCGGAGTATCTTCCTTGCTGGCGGTAGTGAGCAGCCCCACCCACCAACACGCCCCACAAGAGTGCACGGCACTGCCCGGTCCATCTTTAGGACCATCCCCCACACTACCGGCCCAAGCTCAACTGTCCACTGCTGGCCACCCTGGCAATGCAGTGCGACGGAGCTGTGGCAGGCCCTCACGCTCTACCAGGCCTTCCTTCGCCGAGGCCTACCTGGGAGCTACGCCTGTGGTCCTCGCACTCTACTAGGCCTTCCTTCACCGAGGCCTACCTGGGAGCTATGCCTGCGGTACGCGATTCCCTTCTGCGCTCTGCGCCATTTGTGGCGAGCGCGGTCCGTCTTGCCCTGTTTGCACCATCCATACTCCGCTACCGGGGGACCCCACGCCCGGTCGCACTCGGGCCCACTCCCCTTCCGAAGGGTACAACTTCGAAGGTTGGGGGAAGATGTCTAGGGGAGCCCCATGCCCGGTCACTCTCGGGCCCAATGCACATTGGGGAAGATGTCCAGGAGCCAACTCCCCTCCCAACGTCACATGCACAGTGCCCAGAACAGGCATCCGCACTACTGCATCCGCACTACTGCAGGCATCCACGCCGCTGCGGGCTGCAGCGGCCTGGGTGTGATGTACAAGTTCTCCCACAAGAACTCCTCTCCCTGTGCGATGATGAGCAGACTTCCGCCCTGCCACGGCTTGGGTGGGAAACCCGGGTCAAGCGGGGGAGGGGGGGGGGGGGTTGCTCATGGTTGCAGCATGAAATCCGGGGGCTCCAGCTGCCAAGGTTTGGGGGGTAGGCAAAATATGGGATCAGGATACAGGTACATGTGACTAGCCTCCTTCGTGGATAACCAAATCGCACGAACAATGCAATGCGCCTTGTGTGTCTGTGAGGCACAGATATTCCCCAGTGCCTTGCCCACCGTAAACAATCTGCAGTAGTTCTGGTTGCCTGCTTGTGCTTGACAGGTCACCCTCAGCGCTAGCGCTGGTAGTGTTGTATCTACAGACGGGCTAACATTAGAAAAAGGGGGGGGGTCTGGGACCCAAAGTTTGTGCACCAAAAATGGCCCCATCAGATTTTTCCAATTGTAAATTTCGTTTTTCCCACTATGGTCACTTTGATCGGGGGGAGGGGGGGGTTCGTCCTATGGCTGTCAGCCGCTCTAATGTGAGGCTGTCCAAAGAAATCCACATTTGGAAAATTTCAGGTTACTGGGTGCTGGGGCATCATGCCTCATGCTCAATACCTCCACCCACGGCCCCTAAAGGCTATTGCTGCGACATACTGCGCCTGCAGCCGTCGCTGCTTGCTCACTGCCTCCTTGCCTTAGATGGACCACCATCCTTAGGACTGTGGGAGGGAAGACCTTAGATCCACCCCCCCCCCCCGCCGCCTGAACGTCCCCGTCTCTCTATCGGCCCAGATTTAAGCCACCACAAAGTGAGGGTGCGGGCCGTGGGCTGGCCCCCCGTTGGGGGCCAGGAAACAGGGTGGTAGGCTTTTGCTCCCCCCCCAAGGGAAAAGGGGAGGCCGGGGAGAACGGATGGGCGCCCCCCCCCCAGCAACATGGCCTCGACCGGTCCCAGGATCACAGGTAAAACCCCACCCCTAGACAAATGCCAAGAAGTCCCGGTTTACTCCGTGCCATTTCCCAGCACGGGTCCCGGTGGTTGAGTGGTTATGCATCCAATCACGCATCCGGGAACCCCCCGTACGAATCCTGGGAGCACAGGTTGTACCTCACCTGAGACAAACGCCTGGAAGTCCCAGTTTTCCCCGCACCGATTTACCATCACGGGTCCTGGTGGTTCAGTGGTTATGCATCCAGCCACGCATCCAAGAACCCCCAGTTCGAATCCCGGGAGCACAGGTTGTACCTCACCTGAGACAAGCACCTGGAAGTCCCATTTCTTTGTCCAGCCCCCTACCATCCTTTCTCACCCGGCATCAGGGAGCACAGGTTGTACTACGCATGTGGCAAATGCCTGGAAGTCCTAAAGGAATGCCCCGCCCCCTGGAACCCCCAGTTCGAATCCCGGGAGCATAGGTTGTACCTCACCTGAGACAAACGCCTGGAAGTCCCATTTCTTTGTCCAGCCCCCTACCATCCTTTCTCACCCGGCATCAGGGAGCACAGGTTGTACTACGCATGTGGCAAATGCCTGGAAGTCCTAAAGGAATGCCCCGCCCCCTGGAACCCCCAGTTCGAATCAAGGGAGCACAGGTTGTACCTCACCTGAGACAAACGCCTGGAAGTCCCAGTTTGGTCCTGGCCCCTACTATCCTTTCTCACCCGGCATCAGGGAGCACAGGTCGTACCACACGTGTGACAAACGCCTGGAAGTCCTCAAGGCATGCCCTGTACATGCATGTCTGCCAGGGAATCGGGTCACAGCCGCCGTCCCCGAAGGTCGGGGCCGGCGGCTGGTAGCAACTGTTATGTGGTGCCTGTACACGCCCGGACTCACTACCACTACCACTACCAAACATCCCCGTCTCGCTGAGTCCAATACTGTCATGCACCCCAAGTGCCTCTTTGCACGCACCAGCACCCTCCCAAACCCGTTACCGCTGTTGCTGACTAAAGAGGCCTGGGCAGGGCTACCTTGGTCTTGCCTCTGCAGGAAATGCCCCACAATGAGCCCAGAACTGGGCAATACCGAGCTCTCCTTCTCTCTGGCCGAGGGCGCAAGGGACGGGCGACGGAGACATTGATCACAGCGTGCGTCAGGCACCACTGGGCACTCCACCTGCAGAACAGAGAGACACATCATGATAGCCGTGAGGTCTGTTCCCGGGGTCATGGCCAGAGTTGGGAATGATATGGCGTTGCCGTGATGAGCATGCTCCGCACCCTTGATCGCGTGCACACCCTGCCTGCTATGCAGTGTCCAGTGGAGCATTCCTACTGCGCCGGAACACTCAGCCAAAATGGTCATAGAGGGTACGTTTGCCCGGCGCGCGCCGCATCCAAATCAATATTCCGGCCATCTATCCCAATGCCTTACCCCCAAAACATCACTCCCTCCTCCAGCCCAGGCTACCTAACCCCTGCTGTCTCGGGGGCCCACGTGTGGGCGGAATGGCTACATCACCCGTGCTTTCTCGGGGGTCCCCAACACGGGGACAAAACATGGAGAAAAAGGGGGACAACTGGGAAAGTAGGGGACAACTTTGCCTGGTGAGCCCAGCGCGCTGACGTACTCTCATAGTCTCTCTGTAGTTCTGGCTGGCCCACTGGACTTGGAGGCACTGTACACCCTGTGGCTTGCTGCACCTTGCATTGCTCATGTCATATGCCAACGATAACATGCCGAACACGATTGGGATGCACATGGTTTTCGTGCCACAGGGGCCTGCAGCACAGCCTTACGAATACAGGACGGTGCCGACTGAGCAGGAAGAATGACACGAACACGGGGTCGAGAGAGGGCAGTGTGTCACTTCTTGGACCTCAATATCATGCAACATTGTGAAGGTGTGACGGTCTGGGCAAGGGAGTTAAGACAAACTGCATTTGGATCGTGCTTTCCGTTTTCAAAGGCACGGCCAGTGCGGGGCTCTGGTGTTGGCCGTAAACATCGCGCGGCGTGGGTGCCACTGGGTGAACACGGAGCGTTGCATGTTTGCAATGCCCGGAAGGTCTTGTAACCAATCCGCAGTCAGAGAATGGACCGTAGTGATGACTGGGCTGCAAAGGGCTCTGCCCCAGCCCCTGCACACACAGCTCGAGTTCCAAAGCTGAATGCCTGGGATCGAGGACAGGCCAATGGCTCGATTTCGGATCGACGTGGGTTTCAAAATGTTTTGCCGCACTTTCTTCTAAGAGTGTGGCTCGACGTTGGAAATTGCACTCTGGGAATTCGCAATGAGTCAAAATGGATTACACACACTTTCACAAAGGACACCCCAGGCTCCATTTCTTTTGTGCCACCACATTTGGCCGACAAAAACCGTTTGGTATTGGCAGAAAGTGGCCACACAGGCACGGGAAAAGCGCACCTTTAAAGCATCGCATGTGACCGGCTTTGTATCCGTCTCCAGGGAGATGCCTGGGGCCGTTGTACCAGGGTGCTGGAGTGCCGCCTCAACCTCGCTGTGAAATTCTGCAGATGCAATGGGAGGAATAGGAAGCTGGCGAGAGGGAAAAGGGTACGGGAGGAGGTCGGGCCTGGTTCGAGCCAAGAGTCTAGGAAAAGCAGAGATAGAGGGGGGGGGGAGAGGGGGAGAGGGGGAGAGAGAGGGGGGGGGGGGGGGGGCAGAGGGAGGGAGGGGGGGAGGGAGGTAGGGGGAGAGGGGGAGAGAGAGGGAGGGAGGGGGGGGGAGGGAGAGAGAGGGGGAGAGAAAGGGAGCAGCAAAGGGTGGCTAAGCATGACCTTTGGACGGAGCTGCGGCCCGGCGCGCTGTGACCGAGTGGAAGCACGTCTATAGCCACATTGGCATCCTAGGCAATGAGCGTGCTGACCGACTGGCTAATCAAAGGCGCTTGCAACATCCGTGGCGCCGGCAGTTTCTGGCTGAGCGGGCGGTGCAGCAGGGTGTGAGTCCAGAGGTGCTGTCTGCGTGATCTCTCTTGTTGCCTGTATGTTTGTTAGTTCTTGTTACTCTCCTCTATATGGTTGGATGGCTGGCAGGTTCCGCACACGGGGCCGCAGGGGTGATATGGCTGCACTGTGTCTCCCCTTTCTAGGATTGAGGCGACCCACTTTCTTTCTCTACGCGGGCGAGCTCCCAGCCCCCGAACCCTGCCCCCACTTTGTGCAGGGATGCATGGGTTGGGCTGTGGGGAGAGGTAGGGCACACGAGCATGGAAGTCCGCAATGCATAAGGCTTCGCCCATGACCAAGAAGATAGGAGGACAATGGAGTGCAACAACACGCTGGCTGCATGGCCCCCATAGTCTCTACAATGATAACAGGATGGGGGCAAGCAGTAGAGCATTGACTGCCCATGTGTTGCGGCACCAATGCCGTTGCTACACATGGGCTACAATGCCACGATTGCAGCCAGAGTGCAATAGCATGCCGGCTGCAAGGCCCCCGTAGTCCCTAGATTGGTAATGGGACGGCGGCAGGCTGCAGCACACCAAGCCAAGAGGGATTGTGGACTCCAGCCACACCGACCGGGAGTGGACCCAAGAAACTTGGGAGGGGACCCTAGAACCTTGGGAGGGGACCCTAGAACCCACCAAGCCTGCGCGTGGAGGCATCAAGCCCACCAAGGGGCGGTACAACACCCACCATGAGGAGGTGGCCCTCCGGGAGTGAGGAAATTGAGCTCATAGGCGTCCGTGTGGCACAAGGACCCGCTTAAGGCAAGGATTGGGAGGACGAAACCGCCAACGGTGACGGCGGAGCACGCCATGCCATGTACAAGGTCGCTCCGTCGTGGACATACCTGCTATCGGTTACAATATGCAATGGCTACGATGACGACACAGACCGCAGGGCGGTAATACATGCCATCAGCTCTACCCGATTGTTTGTTTGTTCTGGGCCCTCCAACGGGAGGGCCACGTTCCGTGGGTCCGTGGGACCAAACCAAACCCTGTACCCAGCAAAGCCTACACCCGCTGTTTCTTCACAAAAGGAGCCATCAGTAAAAACCTGTGGGACATGCCGCTGCATGTCATCATCCCCGGCCAGCAGTTGTGCCGCCCGCTCATGTTTCCACCCTGCCTTAGACCACTTCACGGGGCGGGTCACGTGGGGGTCCGGGGTCGACCCCCCACCCCCGTGGCAGAACATTTCATCGTGTCAATTGCTGACCCTGCTTGTACCAGGATGTCCCGGTCTGAGAGCCAGCGCTCAATCGCCTGCATGATAGAGAAACTGCCACTTGGGAGAGCAAGAGGTCCGGGACCTCCAACCAAGAGGCAAGGTCAGAGTGCATGATGCGAAAAAAGGCATCCATATGTGGGGCTTCTGACCGCAAGGCTACCGAGCACGTGTAACTCCAGAGGGCGCGGGCGGTCTTCCAGAGAAGGATGCCTGGGGCACCGGACAGGGACTGCGCCAGATAGTCACCGCAGAGGCTGCTCATAGGAGCCCTACCCACAGGAGTAGCGACTTCCGCAAAAGTGCACTGTAGAATGCACAAGGGCACACTGAGCCACGTAAAGGCCTTGGTTCGGTGATACATATCTTCCACCGCCCCATCCAGTGGGCAGGTGGAGGGGACAGAGGGAAAGATAGAATGCAAACGCTTGCCCACTGCCAACTTCTTCCGGAGGCAAGTGAAAATAAAATCTAAATCTTTAGGAGGCAAGCTCAGGCAGTGGAAGGCCCGCCACACACAGGTTTCCTGTCTGCAATCGGCACGCATGGAAAGGGCTACAGACTGGGACACATGTGAAAAACGCAGGCCATTCTCAAAACAGAGGGCCGTTGACGCACTAGACACTGGCAGCCGTGACTCCCAGGCTCTCGCTAGGGACCCTAAAACCGATCGCAGCTTCTCCCACTGAGGCGGGCGCAGCTTTCGGGTCCCTTTAGCAGCGTCGGAGAGGCACACAGTCCAAGTGCCGTATCGATAAGGTCACACACTAGCAGCACAGATTGGCAAGTATAATAAAGACAGGTCACGGTTTGGCCTACCACAGTGAACACACGGCTATTCCACAACGATGCATTCGTGACTTGACGCCAGCTCAGCGTTAGGCTGCCCCGCATCTTGTTGATTTCACAAAGCGCCTTGACAAGATAGGCCACCCACGGGGCCCCCCTAATGGCACACGGAGAGAGCTAAAGCAAAGGAAGGTCGGAAAGGGAATGTACAATTCCTTTATACACCAACCAATCCCGAAGTACATTGCGTTGCAGCAGCCAAAGCGCGCCGGCTGCTGCAAGTACCGCCAGAAGGTAGATGCATGACTCAACAAAAAGTAGACATCGGGCATCCAGAGTGCGTGGCCCCCGTCTGCCCTGGGCAAGTGAAGAATATCAAGCGTCAGTTTCCCATTGCCCACTATGTCGAAGGCCACCTGTAGGGCCGCACGCAGCCGGACCAACACAGTACGCCACCACCGTGAGCCTGTAGAACTGGGTAGCATCAGGTGTGGATAATTTGCACTTTCTCGGAAAGCGGCATGCGAGAGATCAAAGGGGGAGTCTTTGCACTGCGCGCGCACTGCGCGCTACTTTTAGACTATGTTCCCCCCGAAGAGCCCCCAAGCACACCCCTTGGAAACGCCCTTAGAATTAAGTGACCCAAACTGCCCTAGCTCAAGAAAGTTGCAAACTACCTTCCCTTCACATAACACACATCATGCACAACTGGAAAAGCCATGAACAGGCGTGGGTTGCACCATTTTTAGCGATGGAGGTTGGGGTGCGGCAAACTTGCATGTGACTTGATCCATGAATGCCCTTTCCCTTACGTACATGGTACTCACACGAGCCTTAATCGCGTCCTTGTATCGGATAATCGGACTTGCTTCAATACTTCCACTTCCCAATGGAATCTTTGGCCGTCCCATGTGTGCTTGTCCCCCTAAGTGGAAATGGCTCTTCGCCACTCCACAGAGATATAATGTAAAGCATAAACTCAATCAATGCAAGAGAGTCGCAAACGGCATTGCGTGTAGTAAAGAGGGCGGAAATGCTACGTCACCCCTACATTCTCGGGGATCCCCAAACAAGGGGGGACAAAATCAGAAGTCAAAACCTCCGCTAGGGGTCACCATGATGCCCCTAGGGGCCCCTAGTATCTCAAAGTATGGGTCTCTAGTACGGCCAAACGCCCAAATAGTTGCACTGCGCGTGCACTGCGCTTGAGGCGCCCCCGTGCAGCGATGTTCAAAACTGGCGACAGCCTAATCAAAAGCGACATCGGGCATCGCATCACCAAACAGGGCACCCAAATACTTCACAGAAGACACCACAGCTATGTCAACCACCTTCTCGGGCCAGGGGCCCATGCCCTGCAGCAAGGCTCTAGTCTTAGTCAGATTCAAGTTCAGGCTAGTGTATTGGCCAAATTCCACGAAAAAGGAACAAACTTCAGAAAGAAGTTCCTCCATATTGGACAAAGACTCGCAGCAAAAACGAAGGAACGCATCATCAGAGTGTAGCCAAACCGCCGCGGCCAGAGGACACAGCACATACACAATCAAGGAAGTAAGCAACAAAACTAAAAATCGGGGAGAGCAGGTGTGTGTGTGTGTGTGTGTGTGTGTGCGCGCGCACCGCACTGGCTCCCTCCTACACGGCGAGTGCTGGTTCAGCACTAGATGCCCAGCATTGTTGGCTCCACTCACCCACGGTGCCGCTTGCCGTGCGGTGTGGGATCATTTGCTGCGCAGGGTGCCACTTGCGTGGTTCGCGTGGTTGCTCTTTTGTGTGTGATTCTTGGACGCCCGTCTCATCTGCGAGGCTGAGACGACTCGGGGGAGGGTGCCTCCTGTTAGCCGTGTGGACGCCTGCCAGGAGGGGGACACCGGGGGGTACTCTGCTTCCGAGGACCTCGCCCAGGGCGTGTTTAGAATAATTCAAAACCAAGGGGGGGAGGACCCCCTCCAGGCCTTTGCTTAGTGGCTGGTTGATACTATACCGGGGGGGGGGGGGGTGGGTGGGTCAGAGGCCAAAAAAAAGTTTGTGTACCTAAAATCGACCTCCAAGTTCGGGCCCCTTTGATAAATTTTATTTTTTTCCTGAGGAAAAATTTTCTGATGTGGGTGGGTGGGTGGGTCAGCCAAAATCCCGGGGGGCCAATTTGACACCCCCCCCGCCCCCCAGTATCACTGAGCAAAGGCCTGACCCCCTCCCCCCAAACGCCCTCCCCTCCCCACCCCTCCACAGACCAAAGTGACCATCGTGGGAAAAAACGAAATTTACGACGGGGAAAATCTTGTCGGGCCATTCTTGGTACACAAATTTTTGGGTCCCAAAGCCCCCCACCCCTGCTCAACAGACGCCCTGACCTCGCCCATCCAACGGGGGGGGGGGAGGGGTACCACTCGGAGCGCGGCTCGCCCGCAGTCTGTCCACACCGATTCTCGCAGTGAGAGGCTGAGGTTGCGGTGTATCCCATGAGGGAGCGCGGCTCGCCCGCAGTCTGTCCACACCGATTCTCGCAGTGAGAGGCTGAGGTTGCGGTGTATCCCATGAGGGACCCGGCGGACAGGAGTCCGCCACGAAGCCGCGCTCGAGTCCAGGGCGATCTCTAACGTTGACACTTTTTTTTGTTTTTGTTGCATTAAGGACCGCCCCCGCCGTCAAACTGCCGTCGGTTCCCCTCCAACCGCCGAGCTGAGACGGACGCCAGTTCTCCTTTTTTCTTTTTTTTTGGCGAAAGGGCCGCCCCGCTCCTGTCTTGTCTGTCAGCCCCCTCCCCCTTCTGGCGGTAGCCCCCCCAAAAGTGGGGGCCCATGACCACAACGCCTGCAATGCACCACCAGTCGAGTATAATTCCATGACTCATACCCAAACCGGCGCTGTGCTGCGCTTTGTAGTGCTCGGTCATCCGCAACGATATCTCCAATCGTGTTTCCCACGCCGAGGGGACTGGGCCTTTGCTGGCGAATCGGGAAACTGTGAAGATCTGTGGTCGTGGCCTCGGAATCTGGTGGGCATCCTTCACAACGTCGCGCCGCTGGTCTGTGCACATGTGGTGTGGGGGGAAGGGGCCACCCCTGGGCATCCCAAACGGCAAAGCAATGTGGTCACCGGCAGGGCCAACCCTGTCGGGAGGTTGTGACACTTGGGTGCAAGGGGCGGGGGGGACCAGTGAGGCCACCAACTGGGCCCCCCCTGCGCACGTGCCATGTGGTGTCTGTTTGGTCAGAGAGGGAGGGATGGAACGAGGGAGGGAGAGAGGGGGGGGGTGAGTGAGTGAGAGGGAGGGAGGGAGGGAGGGAGGGACTGTAGGATTTAGGCTTAGAGTTAGCGTGGCCGTGCGATATTGGCTCACCAACGGGTGGGCCTCACGCTTGGACGGTAGGAGAGCGGCTGCCGTCAATCACTAGCGAAGGTCTGGCACACACCACGCGATGTGGGTTGTGGGCAGCCGCTCGTGTGCTCCGTGTAGCTACAGTGAGTGCAGCACTGGCTGCAGCATGAACAGGGCTTTGGCTGCAAAGCTCCAATAGTCCCTGGATTGGTAACAGGACTGGGGTGTAGATGCAGTGTGCAGCAGACTGCAGACTGCAGCACGTAAGCAGCAGATGGCCTGCAGTGGCGTGGCTGCAGCACCACGGCTACAGCAAAAGGGCGGTGGGAGAAGGAGGGCGTCCTATGAAACCCCACCAGTGGCCAGGGGATGAGGCGGCTGCAGCTGGGACACAGAGGGCGTCCTCTGTGCAGACCCGCCACGAGGGACCCAGCGTGGGGAGGCACTAGGCCCTTGGCGTAGAGGAGCCAGGGTCCCCCAGAAGGAGAAACCCAACCCTGAGGCCCAGCCCTAGTGTGAGCGACGCGGCAACGGAGAAGGAGAGAGAGCGGGTGGGAGGGAGGGAGGGAGGGAGGGAGGGAGGGAGGGATAGAGTAAGTGGGTGAGTGAGCGAGAGAGAGAGAGAGAGAGAGAGAGAGAGAGAGAGAGAGAGAGAGAGAGAGAGAGTGAGTGAGTGAGTGAGTGAGTGAGAGAAAGAACGAGAGAGTGAGTGAGTGAGTGAGAGAAAGAACGAGAGAGAGAGAGGGGGGGGGGGGGCAGAGAGAGAGCGAGAGAGAGAGTGAGAGAGGGAGAGAGAGGGAGAGAGAGAGAGAGAGAGAGTGTGTGTGTGTGTGTGAGTGAGAGAGAGTGATCTGTACTACTTGTGAGGTAGACCCGTATACAGCATGAAGGCAGCCTCTATGTGGTGTTGGTTAGGTAACCGCCGTGTTAGATCTGCCGTGCCCCGACACGAAAAGCTGGCGAGGTACTATATCCTCTGCATCCATGTCCTCCAGCCCCTGTGGCACAGGCGCGGGGGGAGGGGGACGGGGGCGGTGGTGACTTCGGACTCCTGCGCTTGGGGCTGGAGGAGTGGGTTACAATGTGGTGATCTCTGTGAGACCTTGGGCGGTTGTGCTGGCCTCGAGAGGTGGGGCTTTTTGTGTGGTGTATGAGAGTGCGGTGGAAGCGTGCGCTTGGGACGGGGGTGCACACGCGGTGATGGCCCCTGGCACAGCAGTGCCTTACTCCATGTTGTTTGAGGGTGCAGTGCGGACAGGGAGGGAGCTGGTGTGCCTCACACAGCTGTGAATGAGATCTACGTGAGACACGAGAGAGAGAGAGTGTGTGTGTGTATGCGTGAGTGAGAGAGAGAGTGTGTATGTGACGGAGAGAGAGGGAGGGAGGGAGAGAGGAGCGGCAAAAGATGAAACGAGAGTTGGAGTCGGGGGGGGGGGGGGATGGCGCATAGAAGACCTGGGACATGACTGACACCCGAGCAAGAGCGTGAGGAACAGGACCATTCGGTGGCGGGAGGGGGTGTAAGGGTTTGCGATGGGATTAGGCGTCGAGGCTCCGATGCACCTGCCCTGCTTGCCTGACGCTGGCGCGCCACATTGCGCCATCGCTGCAGCCGCATGACTGTTGTGACCTGCACATTCATATTCCGCAGTGTCTGCCAGGCCTGATACACCCCAATGCCAAAGACCAGCAGGAAGTGGATGGCCACGCTGGCCTGAAATACTAGAATGAGGATCTCGAGCACCCGGGCCTCTGTCGACTCCGGGATCAGCAGTGGTTCCCGCGTGTCGAGGGTGAGCAGGTACACGTTGAGGCTGGCAATGAGGACCTGCAGACACACACATGCGCAGCGCCCGGCACATGCGCACCACACCGCACTGCGTTGCACTGCATCACGCCACGTTGCACACTTCACCACATCAGCCAAGAAGCTACAGCGCACACCACACCACATCACACACTATACCAAATCGCACAAAAAATTCAGCATAAGCTCTGCTCAAACCGTAGCCGTGACCTGGGCACAGGCATTGTGACGTCATTTTGAAATTGTGTTGCTCTTGCACGACCATTTGTCATCACACTTTTCGATGGAGGGAGATATGGAAGGAGATGAAGGTCGTGCATTCGTCATCATGAATGCGGACAAACATCAAGTGAGAAGCAAACTCGGCATGTAACGTCTACCCAAAGTACAAACTCGGTACAGCTGCGGATTCGCAGTATGAGATAAAGAAATGACTTCGGTTGCTGGCTCAAGGTAGAGCACTCAACGCTGTATCATGGCTTTGTGTTTGTCAACTGAGGCCTCGCCCGTGAAGTGTCACTGTTGGCTAAAGACGAAGAAATCACCCCATCTCAATGATGAGTGTCCTCGGGCATGGCGCCCTGTGTTTGGCGTTTCATGCATAACAGACAAATGTGTTTTGGTGCTATGATCTCACAGTACAGCACACCCAAACCTGGAGGGAGTGAATGTCCAGGCGGTTGAGGGATGGATTCGTGGCGGGCTCGAAGACGATCTGCATCACAAGAAACAAAGACAGGGTCCATATGGCCGTGTACGCTTTCAGGCGCAGGTCTGAGACGAACGTCATGACGAACACCAGCAGCAGCTTGCGGGCCATATTCACGGTCTCCCAGTACCGGTACTGCTTCTTGAACCCGACAAACATGAACGACAACGTTGCCATCTCAAGGGCCTCGCCCCGCAGGCGCCGCATCCCGAGCCCCACCAGAGGGATCCCGACCGGGAACCCGACGCCGTACACTCCGAAGAACACGAGGCTGAATGTGTGCATGCGGCGGTGCACAGCGCTGCTGCAGTTGACACCGTAATCGTCTCGGAGAAGCTTCTCTGCCGCAGTGTCAAAGACGTAGCGGTCACAGCGGCTCAGGCGCGTGGTCTGGCGGTTGAGGGTCGGGTAGAGCAGGAATAGCACAACCGACAGGGAGATCAGTAGGATGGGCCCCGGCCCACGGCCGCGTGTCACCAGCCGCGCACGCGCCTGCGCGCGCGCCGGGGCCGTGAGTCGCAGCAGTCGCCAGGGACGGAAACCGAGGGTGCGGTCGTAAAGGTATGCCGCGAGGGCGATGACGAGGCTGAACGCCGGCAGCAGCATGTACAACAGAAACCAGTTGTACACAGTAAGCCCTGGGAAGGCACAGTCCAGGGCTGCCCCGGGGAATGCGACGCTTGTGAGCCCCCCTAGAAAGCCATGCAACGCCTGCAGGAGCGGCATGCCCTGGTACATCGGCTGGAGGGTTCCAAGGGTCTGGCAGTAATCCACAATGCGCTTCCAAACGGAGGTGGTCAGAAGGCCCTGGGTCTGGTTGTCCTGCATGGCGGAGGGCAGAAGGCAGTGGGGCACTGCAGGTGTCACACAGCCCTCCCAAAGGGCCATCACAGCAAGTCAGGGGCTTCTTCCCCCCTCCCCCTCCTCGGTGCGAGTGCCAAGCTTGTATGCAGGTCCACAGGCCCTCGTCGGGAGCCACGGGCTGACAGAAGACTCCTGGCCGGGATTCTTTGTAGCGCCTTGATTGATCCAACAAGCAGAGAAACTGTCGCAAGCGCACGCCGCCCACACCGAGCGCAGCTACTCGCCCCCCGCGCCTGACTCTCTTGAGGCTTTCAGAGCAGTTCAGACTGCAGTGGCCCAGTACAGGGCAGGGATTCTACTATTTCCGTGATTGGCCTGAAAAAACCCTTCCGTGATTTTCCGTGATTTTCCGTGATTTTCCGTGATTTTCCGTGATTTTCCGTGGTATTTCCGTGATATTTCCGTGATTTTGTGTGGTGTTTCCGTGGTACAAAAATGTTCCTTATGCATCCGCTTTGCCTCACCTGGACACCCACAAGAGACGAAACAAAGCACAAGACATTTGGGGGCGGTCTACTGCCATTTTGCGAACTGTTCTTGAACATCACCATTGCAAAACATGGTGACGCAGGCCTCACGCAGGTCCTTGCCCATGCGCTGCCTATTTTTAACATCAACCAGTCCAGCCAGACTAAATGACCGCACTCTAACACTTAGCAACCAGGAACAACAATAGCAAACAACAGAAACTTTCATTTCCGTTTCCGTGATTTTCCGTGATTTTCCGTGGCGGCCAGGAACAACAATAGCAAACAATAGGAACTTCAATTTCCGTTTCCGTGATTTTCCGTGATTTTCCGTGATTTCCGTGATTTTCAACGTTGGCCGATTTCCGTGATTTTCCGTGATTTTCCTGCCACGGAAATACCAGAATCCCTGTACAGGGGGGGAAGGGATGGGATGGGAGTGTGTCCAGCAGCTGACTGGCACGGAGCATAGCCGATGTCCTACGTCAGCGCTGGTGTCGTAGGCTGCTCCACATTGGTCTCCAGAGCCACACAAACCACCTCTGACCCAGCCCGAGACTGGTGTGGTGAAATTTCGAAACACACACTTCTTGGGGTCACCCACCGGTTGTACTCTCACACCCACGGGGGGGGGTGACTGCAACCGGTCCTGATGCGACCCAACCCCCCAACTATCTGTCAAAACTCCGGGGAGGGGGGGGGTAGTTCTGGGGGGGTCAGCTGGGGGGTGTAGGGGGGGGATTTCGGCCGTGGGGGGGGGTTCCCAAGGTGAGGGGGGCTTGCGCGCGACCCACTGCTACCACATGCATACCTCCCGGGGGGTGTGTGTCTGGGGGTTTGGGGGTACGGAGGTATGTATGCGATAATAGCGCTTTCTCGTCTTTGCCGAGAAGAAAGTCTTAAGGGTCGCCGTGTTGCCCCCCTCCCCCCCCCCTTCCCCCTTCCCCCTCTGCCCTTGTTCCCCCCCCGCCCCCCGGTTAGTTAGTTAGGCCCCCCACTATCTCTCAAAACCCGGGGGGGGGGGGGGGGGGGCTAGGGGGGATCGCATACAAGGACCGGGCCCGGCCACCCCCCCCCCCGTGCTCACACCCAATGGTCGGCAAGTAGGGTGAGGCAGTCAACCTCCTGGACAGGCACAAAGCAATTGCATCATTGATGCCACATCCATTGCCTGCCCAAGTCTTCGGGTCCCAGTGGTAATGTATGAACAACATTGGGTGCCATGAAGACGTGGGCCGAGCCCATAGTGCAATGGTGGGGCTAGGAGGACGCACCCACAAGGGGGGCATGCACTGGACTGTCATGCACTAGGACCATGCGCGCACATGGGAGATGATACAGCCATCAAAGCCGACACCTCCTCCGCATCCGCCCCAGCTACCGCCAAGATGGTCAACCTTGCCTTGACGCAAGGGTTGCATAGGGGGTGGGGTGGGGGGGGCAGACTGGGGATGCAAATCACCTGTAGTTCCCAGGATGCAAGGGCATGCAATACCATGTTGAGGACCAAGTTTACCGAGACGGGTAGCACCGCCAGCCCTCGCTGAGTCACTCCAAGTGCCGTGCTGACGCACAAGCCATAGACCACCGCCGATGAGGTGGTGCATCCATGCACGCACCACCTCAGACATAGATGGGCTGGATCAGGGTTTGTACTATTGCAGCTACTATCTACCGGACACAGCCAGGCATAGGGACACTCATAGGGGCAGGCACCAAATCCATATGCATCACTGTGACACACGGTAGTGGTTGTGCCGGAGGGGGGGGGGGGGATACACCCCATGCATCGGGTGTAAACCGCAAGGCAAAGGGGCCTCCAAAGGGCACATACATGTGGCCATCCACAACAGCGCCCGCAAGGGGCAGACCATTGCCCTTGACTAGGAGCAAGTATGCTGGCAGCGGAGGTGATACTCAGGGTACACCTCAAAGACATGGTGCCACATAGCATGCTGCCCGGTGTCACAATAATGACACTCCAGCATCACGCTGGTCGGGGATGGTTGTAGGGCAAGCAGGCGCAATGCAAACGCACGGTGAATAGCCCATACCGAGACCCCTATGTATTGACAAGGTGCCAAAAGACGGAAACCTCCTAGCCGGGACCGGACGGACCAATACATTGAATCTAGTTGCTTATGAGGGGCTAGCACCAGCACAAAGGCCCCTTAGATAAGGACCAGGCAACCCACGAGATGGCCTGCCATAGGTATCCCCTAACCCGGGTCGAGAGAAGCTGCAGACCACGCCACTGAACGCGCGTAAGATTCCAGCCAACTAAGGCGTCATACCACCCCATGTTATGCTGCTGCAGCACCTGGAGGGCGACTCGGCACAAGACATGGGATAGAATGCGACAAATGGAGGACACCATTGTTTCCTTTCGGGGTAGGACAATTTACATGCACCACATGGCTCACCCATAGTCACAGGCTGACCATAGGACTCCGCCCTAGTTTGCCAAAATATGCAGGAGCAACGAGTGCACCATGGACTCCGGTTACACTAGATCACGATCATGGGCTTGATAGGCCAACATACAGCGGACTACAACACACACCACTGGCATAAATACAATCACAGCACACGCATGGATTGTGACAGGAATGGAGGAATCCGTCATTACTACCAACTCACATGCCTGCATGCATGCGCGTAGTTAGATCACCTCGTACCACGTAGGCCTTTGACGGAATAGACTAAAGCAACAGCCCCATAGGCTGGATACTAGCATGGAGGTGACCCTCAAAGAGCGGCGTCGCAGCCGTGGCAAGATACTGAGCCGCTGCGACCGCCAGTTCATTGCGGGAGTGGGAAGCTGCCAGGTACGTCTGCAGCATACACACATGCAGACGGTATGGCAGGTGCAGACAATCTTGTCCCCCATACTCCACAAGTAGGTGCATATAAGTGTCCCTCGCCCACAACGGGGGCCCCAGGACTTTTTTCATCCAATACTTCCTGGTGAGTACGTTTTCTGGCCTGATTTTGGGGTCAAAACTTTCGAGCGTCGATTGGCACCCGTATCCAAAACGGTGGAACCAACCCCCACCCAAAGCACATCACACGCACCTCCCTAGGTATATCCAAAAATTGCCCCCGGTGAGGGAAGAATATTGCTCTGTCATCCCATGTTCTATGCTGGGCACGGGTGGTACATGTGTGCAAGGCATGCATTGATGGTGGGGGAACCCAGGCACCACCACCAATACAGTCCACAGCCAACAGGACATACACTACAAAAGCTCAGAGATAGAGGGGGACAGAAGCACCCTTCAAAGTCACACAGGTCTTGAGGCGGCGGGCCGCTTGGAGCATGTCCTGCAGCCGAGGCTGAGGCATGCCGTGGTGTGGGACTCGTATCCCTACTACTGTGGGGGCCTCTGCGGCAATGACCGCATGATATTCACCCACATCCTCGGTGCACAGGACCATGCACTCAAAACTCACACACCATGAACAAAACATGTGTTTCCAAGTGTGGACCATGCATGGTTTAGTGGAGCACAACCGCCGATCATCCGAATGCATGAGGTTGTTGATGACATGGTGCACACCAACGTGTGGTATATACTCTGACTTGGGTGCTGGCAGTGTGGTGGAGACCAAGATGCACCCCGGCTGATAGGCCTCCCTTGAGATGTTGCCCCCTTGGTGGAAGCCCACATGTGGGACAAAGGGCACTGTAAGTAATCCGTCTTAGGTGAGCACATGCAATTGAATCTTGTAAAAGTACTGTATAAACCAGGCACCAAAATCACACAAAATCACAGGGGGCAACAACTCATTCAGTTGAGTCTAGTCCTCACGTTGAGGACCGAGGTAGGTATCGAATTCATCCGAATCGATACAGTAAAACTGTCTTGTGTCATGCAAAGTGTGCACCTGTACACCTTGAAGGGCAAGCGCCATGTACGCTGGCTGTACCTAGGTGCGGTAGGAGTACATTGCCTGTGTGCAATGCTCACTAAGCTCCAATGCACTGTTCAGACGACGTTGGGCCACCCGCAACTCCGAACGAAGAAGGCGGCTAGTGAGCGGGACTAGCCTGTGACCCTTGTAGAGGTGGGAAATGCCATTCCACAACACCATGGCCATCGCGAATGAGTAAGGTCTAGGGGACCTAGTCTAGCGAAGCAAAACGGGAGCCAGGCGTGGCGACCAACCGACACACCTTGGCATCCGTTAGCAGACCACCCAGTGCAAGACACTGAACGTAACCTTTGGTTAGCTGCACACATGTTGGGTCCAACCCCGCATACAACAGGTCACCGAGCAGGTCACCGGGGGGGGGGGGGGGGATTTCGCTAAGGAAAATTCACCACCCTTAAAATTCCCAAACTTCAAAGTGCCATACTGCAGTGGAACACTGAAAGCAGGGACAAGAAAGAGACTAGACTTGCAATTGCCACAACACGGTTACGCAAATGTGTTTTGTAAGAGGAGCCACATGTCAGTCACTACATGGACATTGTTGCTGCCAAAAGCCCATCGGGAACGCCACCTGAAAGCAGAAGTGCGTGTGACAGCCTCATGCACGGGTACCGCTCAAGGGTACAACCAGCAAAATCTCGTGGAGGAAATTTTGCCACCAGCCTTAAAAGCGAAATCCCCCCCCCCCCCGAAAGTTACCCCTCATGCAATTTTCGCCCCGCCCCCCCTCGGTCTGCTGTGGTGATGGTGGCCAGCGGGGATATCTCCTGCAAAATGTGCCGCAATAATCCCAATTGATGTGCCAGTGGGGCCCATGACCTGAGATGGACTGGGGGACGGTGGGGGGCGGCCCTCGAAGTGCAGGGCACAGGGGGTCGGGCGAAGCACCTGCTGGAATGCGCGGAACGTCGTCCACACGAAGATCATCCCGATCCCCACGGCAAACGCCGTCAGCTGCGCCGCGGCGCTGACGAAGGCGCATGCGCCGCAGCGCGCCCCCGCGTGGCCCTCCACACACCCCGCGCACAGAGGCCCGGTGTGGTGCGGCGCACAGGCCCCCACTTCATGTCCCGCGAGGCACGTGTTGTGGGGCAGCCACGCCGGGCACTGCACGAACCGCCGGGTCGTGTTGTGGAGTCGCCAGTGGTCCACCCGCGTGCGGAGGCGCGCGCTGCCGTCGCACTGGGCGCCCGCGACGCACGGCCGGCACCAGGTCTCGCCGGGAATGTAGAACTGCGCCGCGGTGCAGTCCCGGGCCCGGATCGCGTGGGAGGTCACCCCCGGCAGCGCGACCCCTGGGGTTGGGACCAGCTCGAAGCGCAGCCGCACGGGGGCGTCGTACTGCGCGACGACCACAACGTCTCGGAATGCGAAGCGCGACGACTCGAACGCGGCCTTGAACTGCGCACGCGCTCCCCCCTCGTCGCGCGGGGCCGGCGGCTGGACGGTCGCGCGCGCGGACAGGAAGGAGCCGGGCGGCAGCGGCGGGTGGGACACGGCGTTGCCCGCGGCGTCGTGCAGCGCCAGCGTCGGCTGCGTCTCCAGTGGCTGGCGGTTGTCGGTCGTGGGGTGCGGCTGCGTCACGAGCACCAGCCGCTGCGGGATTCCGTCCGTCACGAGCACGGCCATCGCTGCGCTGCCAAGGCCGGGGGCAGTGAGTGTGACGGCGACCTCCCCGACCCGCGGGGCCCGCAGTGCGAAGGCGGCGTGCCCGACCCCCCGTGTTAGGGACACGGGTGTTGGGGCCGAGGACAGGAACGGAGCGACGGCGGTCGCGTTGTAGTGTCCCAGGTCGTAGTCCAGCAGCCGCCGCCCGTACCAGTCCACTGTGTACAGGGCCACGGGCCGGCGGGGCGTGTGCAGGGGGGTGACGGCTTCGGCCTGCACCTGGAGCCGCCGGGGATGCACCTCCAGACCCGCGGGAGGGCCCAGTATGGGATAGGGCAGCGTGTTGCCCGTGAACGCCTGAAGAACCGCGGACGAAGCTGAGCCAGCACAGGCACGGTACTGCCAATGTGGGGCATTGCATGCAATCTACCACCGAAGCATCACATTGAAGTCGTGTGCGCCGCACCGGGCGATATAGCATGGTAACCCACGGGAGGAGGAGGAGGAGAAGGACCCGCGACCCGACCCTTGCTGACTGCATGGCCTGGACCACACAAGAGCCGAAGCCCACACTGGCATCCCATTAGCTCCGGCTCAGCCACAGGTTTCTTGGGATTATCCCGAGCAAAACAGGTAGCCTAGAGTCACTACCCCTCGTTCACCCTCCCACAGGGGCAGGAGTAACAAGCCTGATGGATAGCAGGTGGGGCCACTCGTGTTGATATGTTTGTGACCGGTGGTCCTGCCGGAGCCACCCCGGAATCATCACTCCCAATGATCCTGTGGGTCTGTATTCTTGGCTATATGATGGGAATGCAGAAGAACCTAATGCAATCGTGGGACTGCAGATGAAGCTGATGCAATGATGGGAATGCACATGAAGCTGAAGCATTGATATGACTGCCAATGAACACGATACAATGAAGGGACTGCAGAAGAAGCTGATGCAATGATGGGAATGCAGAAGAACCTGATGCAATGAAGGGACTGCAGAAGAAGCTGATGCAACGATGGGACTGCACATGACGCAAATTGTATTCTTGGTGTCCATTAACATATTGTGATCCAGTCACTGCTCCAACATATGCTCATTATTCCTGCACTGTGCAGGAGGGGTGATAATGAGATCACGTACAGCAGAACAGCCCTATTAAGATGGTGCGTCTTCTTGCTCCTTGGCTACTGCTCACAGAATCCCTTGCCACGATTGAATTCCACCCTTGGCAGCATGAGGGTGTCTCTCAATCATGGTAAAGTGGAAAAAATAAGAGAGAAAGCAGGTGTTTAGCCCAAGATGAAAAGAAAAGGGGGGGGGGGGGGCAGATCACATGGGCATGTGCCACAAAGAAGCTGCTTGAACGACTGATGAGTTGATGGAAGCTGGCCGCACGGGTGATACTGCAGAATACAGTGCAGAGCCGCTCTGCCTGAAATACGACGCCTGTAGCCGAAGATGTGCACGCGAATCTCACTAGAAACATGGGTTGTGAAATGAGTGGAATCAGTGAAAGGTGCAAAAGGACAAGTCTCCATCATTGGGGTGCAGTATTTGCTGGTGGGATGGAAAGTAGGGGTTCTACACCCCCCCCCCCCCCGGGACAAGTACCCCCCCCCCCTGCAAAACCCCGGGTTAGCGCGCGACGTTCTCCTGGGTGGGGGGGGGGAGACGGTCGCCAAGTGACGGTCTCCCGGGATTGCAAGGGTATTTCAAGGCAATCTGTGGTACCCTCCACTGATGCAAGCAAAGAGAACATGTGTGAAGCGACTTTTGCGTTGATGCGGTGCCAATGTGTTTCATCCAACACAAATTTTATTGAGGATCCAAAGGAACGGTAAAGAACTTCTGGGTACGAGAATATCACACTTTGAACTGTTGCACATGCTCAGTTTGCATGACAGGCACGGGGTGTGTTGCACTGGCTGATGAGGAGGAGGCAATGGCGCGCAGGGCTGGTTTGGCAGCCGCTTTAGCACCCACTTGCACAGCCAGACCAGTCCGTTTGGTGGCTGGCTTTGCTCTTGGCCGGAGGGCAGCCACCGACTTCTTTGGAGGCACCGAATGTGGCAAAACTGTGGCCCATTTGGTGAAGGGCCCACGACAGTGGCCAACACATGTGCACCAAGTGTGCGTGAGTGGTACCATACATGGTCACCGGGAGAAAACATCTTGGGTCTGAAGTAGCAACACAACACACCCATACAACGCCTTTGGAGAGAGAATATCACAGAACACACACAGGTGCTTGATTTGAAGTAATGGGAAAGCAATGCAAGGCCATGCGTAAAGCAGATGGGCAACTCAAACCAGCACAATACATGTTAACTAGAAAAACATGGAAGTGACGGTCTCCCGGGTGGGGGGGGGGATTGCAAGGGGTGGGAGTTTGCAAGGGGGGGGGGTGGGGTTACATGGACTGGCAGTTCACAGTGTAGAGAATTATCGACCAATCACAGGGATATGATGGTTGGCCCTCCCTGATCGGCCGGTAATTGTGAGTCCATGCCCCCTTTCTGTTGTACTGCCATCTGTTGAGAGTTTTGATTCCACATTGCTCCCCTTTTCCGGTCTGTTCGCGCCGTCATGTTGAGCCCCCACACCACGGCAAGGTCACCGGCCCCAGGGTTTGAAGAGGGGCGTGCAGGTCGGAAAGGGGGGGGGGTCCTGGCCAACCCCCGCCGACCTACCCACCCCCACATCAGAAAAAATGACCTTAACAAAAAAAGAAATTTATCAAAGGGGCCCGAACTTGGAGGCCGATTTCAGGCACACGAATTTTTTTTGGCCCCTGACCCCCCACCCCCAAGGCCCCCCACAAAGCTATCGCCTGCCCCTCGTGTGGCAGCACTGCACGTAGTCAGGGACGCCGTGCACCGGAGACACAAGGGTCTGTGAATCAAAAGTTGCCCAAAATTGCTTTCTGTACATGATTCAGTTTCTCCGTGAGGACTGTGTTGCTGGACCCGAGGGGCGTGGGGCTCCTTCAATTGCTCCTCTTCCAAAGCGTCCCTGGTGTGTGTCAGCCCCCCTTCCCCTGACACTGCACGACAGCACGCTGTTGTGCACGATATGGTTCACACAGTGGATCACTGTCCACCACCAGCGACGACAATGCGGAGCTATCCACCCGCACAGGCGACTGTTGCCCTTGCGCCGTTGCTTTGCAGAGTACCGGACATACACAAAAGCTAACGCACATTCGGCAAAACATGGCACAACAACGAACCCCTTGTCCAAACCGCAGCACAAGAGCTCAAGGACGGGCATATTTGAATGCGAAGTCGGCCTTTCCACGGTCACCGGCCACCGAAATCCGCTGGGCAGCCCCACCCCGTGGCACAATGGTCACCTTCGGATCCTGAACCTTGAACAGTGGACGCACACACCTGCCCATCCATGGCCACCTCCAAATAACTGGGCGGCCGCAGGGGCCCGTCAAGCTCCGGCTGGTGGCACAGCATCTCGCTAGGGCTCAGCACCGTCCCGGGCCCGGCTACACGGTGGCCGGGCGCGACGATGCGGCACACCACAAACGGCGACGCCACGAAGCCGTAGCCGCGGACGTGCAGGACCTGAGCCCGGGCGTAGAACCCCCGGCGCGGCAGCAGCTCCAGAAGCGTTGGCGTGGGAAACCGCCGCAGCCGCACGCCGTTGGCCGTGGACATGCCCTCGAGCTGCACCTCCACAGCCTCGCCCTCGCAGGCGCCCTCCGAGGTCACGAAAGCGGTACGGCACGTCACCGCCCGCGGCGACAGGCGGGTCGCGGGCGTTGTGCCGCCCCCGGCGAACCGACAGAAGGCGCGCCCCTCAAAACCCTCGCCGGCGATGGTGAGGGCAGTGCCGCCGGCGGTGCTCGCGAGCGGCGGCACGACGGAGAAGGCGGCGGCGAGCAGGAACGTGGCGACCACCGCCCGGCCCCGCACGGCCATGAGGGCGTAGAGCCGGCGGAGGTGGGGCGCGGGGACGAGGGCGCGGATGCGCTCGGGGGCGCCGCCGCGCAGGCCCATGCGGGCCATGCCGTAGGGCACGAGGGACGCCGCGCGCAGTTTGAACAGGGCACTGGGGCCCGCGGCCGTGCGCACCGCCACGAACACGGCGGCGGTGAGGGCGTCGACCGTCAGCCCCTGCACGGCCTCGGCGTCCGGGAGCGCGTGCGACTGCGAGAGGGAGGCGTTGTCGCCCGCGCCCAGCGCGAACGCCGCCATCAGCACGCGGCCCTGCGCCTCCAGCCCCACGTACAGCGTGTCGCCCTCGACCGCGACCCCCCCGGCGCAGGTGCTGTGCGGGAGCTGCGGACGCAGCCGATCGCCGACCGGATCGAGGCTGCCGGTCGGGGGGAGGGCGAGCGCCACCGCGTGCCAGTCCCCGTCGCGCGCGCCGACGAGCAGCAGCGCCGCGGCGGTGTCGGGGGGGCTCGGGCAGGGGCCCGCGGGGCAGTGGAAGGCGGAGGCGCGGACGACGTCCAGACCGAGGGACGCGGCCGAAAGGACCACCAGCGGCGCCGGGGCCGGTGCGGAGGCGTCGGGCGGCAGGGCCACTACCGTCAGGGCCGCGTCGCGGAACGCGAGCGCGTACACGAGGCCCTGGTACGCGAAGAGGCGCAGGTACGATGGCGCCGGCGCGGCGAGCGGCCGGAAGCGCCGGGCGGCCGGGAGCACCAACAGCGGGGGGCCCACCCGCGCCGCGCCGGAGCCGCGCCGCAGCCGAAACACGCGGAGCGCGCGCGTGCGGCGCTCCTCCACCAAGAGCCACATGAGCCCTCGGTGCACGATCCCCGCGCGGGCCTGCCCTCGAAGCTCCACCGTCGCGACGGTCCGCGCGGTGTCGGGGTCGAAAACGAGCAGCGGCGAGCCCCCGATGTACAAGAGCCGTTGCCCGTAGTCGCTCAGTAGGTCGCCGTTGCTTTCGGCGACGAGGCGCGACAGTTGCATCGCACGGGCGACGCGGACGTCGGTCAAGCGGCAGTGCGGCGGCAAGAACCCTTCGGCACAGGCCCCGCACGCCGGACCGGCCCAGTACCCGCGCGACGCGTCCCGGTAGCACTCGCACTCCCCGTCCAGCCATCCGCAGGTGCCGTGGCCACTGCAGGCGCACAGCTGGTCGCAGGCGGGTCCCCAGTACCCGGCGAGGCAGCGATTGCATGTGGGGCCGGCCCAGCGCCCGGTCGCATTCTGTTGACAGATGCAGCGGCCGGTGCCGGGCTCGCACACGGCATGCGGCGGCGGATATTGGACCGTAGGAAAGCACCGGTGGGACTCGCAGCCGATGGAGCAGGCGCGGCCGTACCATCCCGGCGCGCACTCGCAGCGCCCGTCGCCCCCGCTCGTGTCGCGGCAGATCCCGTGGCCAAAGCAGCGATTGTGGGCGGGACCGGGGCATTCGACGCTGCAGTTGGGGCCGGCGAAGCCCGGGGCACACACGCACGCCTGTGAAGAAGGCCGAGGGCAAACACCACCGTCTCTATGCCCCAACAACACAACACAACACAACACAACACAACACAACACAACACAACACAACACAACACAACACAACACAACACAACACAACACAACACAACACAACACAACACAACACAACACAACACAACACAACACAACACAACGCAACGCAACGCAACACAACACAACACCAAATTAAACACAACACAACACAACACAACACAACACAACGCAACACAACACAACACAACACAACACAACACAACACAACACAACACAACACAACACAACACAACACAATACCAGTGGAGGGTCAATTTGGAAGAGAGAGAGCATGCTGGACACAACTCCCCTGGCCCCTCAAGCTGGTATCGTTGCTGGAACAATCAACCAATGATGCATTAATTAACTATGAACAATGTATTGATGTTGCGTCCGTCACATTGGTCTTCACAGCCGTAGCCGGGAGTCGTCACTTTCCACTCTGTGCATGGGAGTAAGCTCCAGATCCCTGCGAATCTCTCACAGAGGCCGCTATGTCATTGATTATACAGCAGCAGGGCTGCGTATAAACGGCCCGCGGTTCAAGTCCCAGCTGGGGCACAGCTGACGGTACGCGACCCTGAGCCGGAAGGGCTGGGCTAAAAGAAGAGGGGGCGTAAGAATGACTGTGCGCTGGAGTCTGGACATCGCCGGGGCACGCCTGTACCCGGAGGAGGTCCCATATCCGATGGCGTGGGGTGGGCGTTCAGAGTGAGCAGAGGGAGGCACGATACCTGACCAATTGTCTGCCCATTCACACATCGTTCGCTGCACCCGCCCCCGAACCATCCGGGTACACAGTCCCCGCAGGCGGGCCCTCCCCAGTGCCCGCCGCAGCGACACACGGCCGCGGCCGCAAGGCAGTGCCCGTGCCCTCCACAGGCCAGCCCCACGTGGGTCACAGGGTCAAGCCCGGGACAGGGCGTCCCACAGTCCGGCGCCCCATACCCCGGGACGCAGAGGCATGTGCCGTCGCCTTGGGCCCCCCAGCGACACGTGCCGTGCCCGGCACAGACCTGCCCGGCACCCACAGGACAGGGCACGGAGCAGTCGGGCCGGGCGTACCCGGCGGCACAGACGCAGCCTGCGGTCCCGGCGTCACACAGCCCGTGCCCTGAGCACGCGACGCCAGCGCTGACGGGGCACGCAATCTGACAGCCGGGCCCCGCGTATCCCACGGCGCAGTGGCACAGGCCCGTCGCGTACACGGCGGCCAGGCAGGTCCCGTGCCCCGCGCAGAGCCCCGCGGGGGTGCGCGGGCACCGCCGCGCGCACGCGGCGCCGTAGCGGCCGACGGGGCACAGCAGCACAGCGCACGCGGCCCCCACGACGCCGCAGCTGCGCCCGCAGACGTCGCGCCCGCAGATGCACTCCCCCGCGACACAGGGCCACCCGGAGCAAGGCACGCCGCCGGCACCGGCAGGGCACACGGTGCGGCAATCCGGGCCCGACCACCCGGGGCGGCACGCGCTGCACTGCGCCCCGGACCAGTGACCGGCGGCGTCCGACGCCGCGCAGCGGCACGTCCCGGTCGTGGCATTGCAAGTGCCATGGCCGCTGCACGGGAGCAGGACGCCGCCGGGGCACTGGGCGTCGCATGCGCGTCCTGTGTACCCCGCCCGGCACACGCACTCGGCCCAGGGGCCGCGAGCAACGCAGTCCCCAGCGCCGGCGCAGACCCGTCCATGAGCGTCGGTGGGGCACAGGAGGGTACAGTGCGGCCCGACCCAGCCCGGGGCACAGCGCTCGCAGGCACTGCCGGCCCAGCGACCACCAACTGCGAGGCTACAATTGCACCAGGGGCCCGGGGCGGTGCACACCCCGCGGCCGCTGCACACAACACCGTCCCCCACGGGGCACTGCAGAGCGCAGGCAGATCCCACGTACCCGGGATGGCATGCGCATTGCCCTGTGCCTTGCCGCCCGTCGCTACACCGCCCGTGCCCGGCGCACGTGCGACCCTCGTCGTTGCGGGGACACGGCGCGTCACATTGCGGACCATAGTACCCCTGCCGGCACTGGTCGCACGCCGCGCCCGCCCACCATCTGGCGTCGCATGTGCAGATCCCGGTGCCGTTTACACCGGCGCTGCAGGTGCCGTGGCCAGAGCAGGGGCTGTGCGCAGACCCAGGGCACTCGGCAGTGCAGTCCGGTGCCCAGTACCCCGGGGCACAGTCCCCACATCCGACGCCTGCCCAGTGGCTCTGACACGAGCATGTGCCAGTGCCGTTGATGCCGGCGTCGCAGACCCCGTGTCCCCCGCAAACGTTGCAGCCGCCGCCAGGGCACAGCCCCCGGCACTGGGCCCCGTAGTACCCCGCGACGCACGCGACACACTCAGCACCGGCCCAGAAGCCGCGCGCCCCGTCCGCGTAGCATTCACAGGTGCGGTCGGCCACGCAGCGGCCGTGACCACCACACTCAGCGCCGGAAGGGCTGCGGGGGCAGCGGAGGTCGCAATTGGGCCCGAAGTAGTGCGGCGCGCAGGCCTCGCACGCCTCCCCGGCCCAGTGCCCCGCGGCCTTCGCTTGGCAGCGGCAGGCGCCGTCCGCAAGGCAGACCCCGTGCCCGCCGCAGGGCCGCAGCCGCCCGCCGCGGCACAGCACGTCGCACGCGCGCCCCGTGTAGCCGGGCAGGCAGGCGCAGAGCCCCGTGCCGTTGCGGCCCCAGTCACACACCCCGTGCCCAGAGCACACGAGCCCGGGGCCCCCGAAAGGGCACTGTACGGAGCAGTCGGGGGTGGCCCACGTGGCGTGGCACACACACACTTGGCCTCGTGTGACACCCATCACGCAGGCGGTCGCACAGCTGGGCCCCCAATAGCGCGCAGCGCAGACGTCACACGCGTGCCCCGACCAGAAGCCAGAGGCAGGGGCGGCGGCGCAGACGCACGTGCCACGGGCACTGCAGTGCCCGTGGCCCCCGCACTCCCGCCCGGCAGTGTCCCTGAGGCAGCCGGCACAGGCCTCCCCTGTGTACCCGGGCTCGCAGACGCAGAGCGCCGCCCCAGTGCACGTGCCGTGCCCGTGGCACGGGCTGTGCAGGGGCCCCGGGCACGCGGTGGCGCATGCGACCGACCCCGGGACGCTCCGCCACCCGGGGTCGCAGTGGCAGGTCCGGGCGCTGGCTACGCACGCCCCGTGCCCCCCGCAGACGTGCGTGGAGTTGGTGCCGGGGCACCGGTGGCGACACTCCGCGCCGGCCCATCCCGCGCCGCACCGGCACTGCCCCGTGCCAAACGGGCCCGCGTCGCACGCCCCGTGGGGCCCGCACCGGCACTCGGCGGCGCAGCCGGGGCCGTAGCGCGCCGGCGGACAGCTTGCGGCCGCGCACAGCCCCGGCGACACGGCGCACGCGGCCCCACAGAAGCCGCTGTGGCAGTCGCAGTGGCCGCTACGGAGGCAAACGCCGTGGCCACTGCAGGCGTACCCGCTCTGGTCTGCGGGGCACGAGAGGCTGCAGTCCGCTCCCGCCCGGCCCCACGCGCAGACGTCGCAGGTCGGGCCGGCCCACGAGGTGTTGCAGTGGCAGACCCCCACCGCCGCGGCCCCGCCCGCCCACGCGCACGCCCCGTGGCCCCCGCACGGCAGCCCGTTGGATCCCGAAGGGCAGGGCACGTCGCAGCCGGGGCCCGTGTGCGTGGGGGCGCAGCGGCAGACGCTGCGGTCGCCGCCCCACGCGCAGGCGCCGTGCCCCCCGCAGGGCCGCTCCGGGGCCGGGGGGCAGGGCGCGGCGCACCCCGGGCCCGTCCAGCCGCCCGCGCACCGCCCGCACGCCGCGCCGGCCCAGTGCCCGGCCGCCGCAGAGCGCGCGCAGCGGCACTCCCCTTCCCCCGGGACGGCCCCGGCCTCGCACTCCCCGTGCCCTGAGCATACGCCGCGCCCGCCAGCGCCCTCACAGCGCAGCCCACAGACGGGGCCGCTGTAGAGCGCGTGGCAGGTACACATCCCCGTGCCACGGCGCCCCCCGGAGCATGTCCCGTGGCCACTGCAGATGCGTCCGGTGCCGGGCACCCCATAGACCCCGACCGGGCACGGCCGGTCGCACTGCGGCCCATAGTACCCCAAGAGGCAGTCGTCGCACGCGGGCCCGCCCCAATACCCGGCAGCGGGGCCGCGGGTGCACGCGCAGGTCCCGGTGCCGCTCACGCCTTCGCTGCAGGTCCCATGGCCCTCGCACGGCGCCCCCACACCGGGGCACGCCCGCGTGCAGTTCCCCCCGCCGTATCCCGGGGCACAGCGGTCGCACCGGGCCCCAACCCAGGCCCCAGGCTTATGGTCGCAGAAGCCGGCGAAGGAGATCGTGGCGCGGGCCCGCGCCGTTACTCCGCCCTTCCGCACCGCGATCACCAGCCCCTGCCCATCACCGACCAGCCCTCGGCATTCGAGGTACGTCGCGTTCACCGCGACGACGGCGGGGCACGGGAACGGCCCCGCGCTGACGGTGGGCGCGCCGGGCAAGTGGCTGAGTAGGAACTGCCCAGTGACCCCGAACGCGGCGCCGGAGCGCGGGCAGTGGATGAGGGCTCGGGGCCCGAACGGAATGCACGCCGCGGCCGGCGGGCCGATGGGGTGTAGCGCCGTCAGCACCAGCCGCCCGCGTGTCACGAGGGCCCGCCGGAGCACCGCGGCAGGGCCGTGCCGCGTGACAACCACGACGTCGTACCACAGCGGCTCGTGGCTCGGGGCCAGCGCGGGCCGCTCGCACACGAGGGCCTGCGGCACTGCGCCGGCGATGTGCCGCGTCACAGGGCACGGCTGCGGGGGGCCTTCGCCGGCGGGCACAAGGGCAACATCGGCGCCGTTGGGTCCGAAGTCGCCCCCTCGGACGGTCAGCGCCGGCAGATCCGGGGTGCAGTGGAGGGTAGTGGGCGGAAGGTCCAGGCTGCACCCCGACACCGCAGCGATACGCACTATCGGACGCAGGATGATGGGGCCGAGGGTGTACGACAGGCACATGAGGCCACCGGCCATCGCCTCGGGCTCGGAGCGCACCTCCCGAGGCTGCTCCCCAACGACGCACTCGTACTCGGCGGTCGTGGGCTGGGGCTGGGCATGCGCCGCCCCCTCGAAGCGGACAGCGAGGGGGGCCGACAGGTGTGGATGGAGGACCGCTTGCGCGCCCAGCGGCCGGTGGAAACGGACCTCTACCGCTGCCAACCGCCCGCCAAGCGCCTGCGTAATGGATACCACAACATCGACGGCCTCCGATCCCGCAACCGCAGCCCATTCCTTCTGCGGCAGTACTACGGATACGTTGCACGAGGGGACGTGCAGAACAGGCGGCGGATGCCCCGGACACGCACGACGCACGGCGACGTGCAGTCGCGGGGACGCGAGATCGAGGGCGTCAAGGGAGGGGTCGCGCGCGCGGAGGAGCGGGGGCTGCAGCGCTGCGAGAAATGCCATGGAATGCGCCGGGGGGCGGGAGGCGAGCAGCGCGTCGGCGGTGCGCAGCAGCAGCGCGGGCACCGCGCGGTTCTGCATCCGCGGCACAGCGGCCGCCAGGAGCTGTGCGCTGAGCCTCGGTCCCTCTTCCCACGCGCCACTCGCGCGGAGGGCAAAGCGCTGCACCATCAGCGCGGCCTCGTCCAGTAGCCCGGGGGCCTGGGGGCTGTCCCGAAGATGCCGCATGAGGTCGGGGCCCGGGCGGTACGCGTCAGCACCGGCGACGCAGAGGCCGCACGTGACCGCGCCCAACAGCCCCTCGCCGGCACCGCACGCGGTGCAGCCCGGATGCGGCGGCGACGTGGCGGCCGAGGCCGGGAACGGGCCGGCCGCGGGGCCGCGGGCGGCGCGAACGTACAACACGAAGGTGTACGGGGAGGGCCCGGGGGTGGGGCGCGGCAGCCACGGCAGCGGGACCGTGACGGCGGGGCGCGGCCCGAAGCCGGGGGCCTGGGCCAGCGGCAGCAGCAGCCCCTCCGGGGCCCGGACCATGAAGCGGTACTGCAGCGGCGCGGCGGAGGCGTGCCAGTGGGCAGCGGTGGTGGCCAGCCGCACGGCCCCGGGCCCCGCGGGGGAGACCACAAGGGGCGGGGCGGCGGAGGCGTTGGGGCGGTGGACGGGGGGGTGGAGCACCGCCACCGTGAGGCTGGCGGTGTGCCGGGCCGGGGGGGTCACGTCGGTGCGGGTGGCGGTGACGCGGACGACGTACCCGGGGGCCCGCAGCTCCGGGACGGGCAGCACCGCGTGGGAGCCGTGCGACTGCAGACGGGGCAGGGGGTGTGGGGGGCCTTCCGTGGGGCGTGCTTCCCATCGGACGTGCCACGGAAGGGGCAGCGGATCGGTGACAGAGCAGGCGGGGGCCGTTGCCTCGGGGGCCCCGAAGGAGGCGTGGAGCCGCAGAGGGAGATCGGAGGGATGGGGCTGCGGTACCGCGGCGATGTGCAGGGAGCGGGGGGCCAGAACGTCGCCGGTGCGGGCGGGAAGGGCTGTGGAGGCCGTGGGCGTCGCGGGCGGGCTGTGCGTTAGCGTGCGGGTCGGGGCTGAGGTCGCGGGCGGTGTGCGGGAGGCGGCGGGGGTTTGGGATGCCGATGGCGACGGGGTCAGCGTGGGGGTCTGCGGCGCAGTGGCGCTGCCGGATCCCGTGCCGCAGGGGGTGCTCGTCATGGAGGGGTCGTGTGATGGACTGGCAGTGAGTGACCCCACCGCGGTGTCCGAGGGAGTCCGCGTCAAGGCGGAGGCGGGCGATGGTGCAGCGCTGCCGGATAGCGTTGGGGTCGATGTCGGCGCACGGGTCGAGAATGTGGATGTGATTGACGGTGTATGAGTGGGAGAAGATGCGGGTGTTGACGAGGCCGTATCGGTTGATGACGGGGTGGGGCTGCACGATGGCGCTGGCATGGGTGATTTGGTCGGCGTAGATGACGGCGCGACTGTCCACGTAAAGGTCGGTGATGGTGTGCAGGTCGCGGTGGCCTCAGCGGCCGTGCACGTTCCCGACCCCGAGGGCGTCCGGGACGGCGCCCCTGACAGTGTCTGTGACGGTGTTGCTGTACCGGGGGCTGGGGCGGTTCGTGGTGCTGTTGCTGAGGGGGTGGGCGTCCAGGAGAGCGCGGTGCTGGAGGACGGTGACGCAGTACGGGCCTGTGTGGGGCTCGAGGACTGCGAGACGGTGCGTGACGGCGCCGCTGATTGCGTTGCGGTGACAGAACAAGATACGTCAGCGGAGGGCGTTGCAGAACTTGAGCACGTCGCAGTGCAGGATGGCGTTGAGGCACGGGACAGTGTTGAGCTCACGGTCATCGTCGGGGGAGCAGATGGCGTGGCGACGAGCGTTGCAGTGGCCGACGAGCTGACAGCGACTGACGGTGTGGCGCTGGTGGACACTGTAGGGCTACTGGACGGTATTGCTGTGGCTGGTGCTGATGCGCTGAGTGAAGCGGTTGAACTCCTTGTCGGGCTGTGGCTGCGTGACACAGTCAATGACTGTGACGCCGTCGTTGGTCCACTTCCCGTTGTCGATGTCGTGGGCGTGGCTGATAGTGTGCTCATCAATGACGATGTTGGACGTGCTGAGGGCGACGGTGTGACTGAGTGCGTGACAGTGCGCAACGCAGTGCCTGAGGCTGTGACCGTGGGTGATAACGTCACATTGACTGACGCCGTTGAGCTGATTGTTGTAGACGCAGGATGTGAGGCCGTTGGACTGAGTGTTGGCGTGACGGTGCATGTCGCACCATGAGAGAGGCTTGTGGTGCCGGACGGTGTTGCACCCGCAGACTCCGTTGGCGCTGGTGACCGGGTGACAGTCCCGGTGGATGTTTCAGTGGCCGACGTCGTACCTGTGCGGACTGGTGAGTCAGAATGTGAAGTCGAGACAGACGATGAAGCCGCCTGCGAGCTCGTTCCCGTCCGTGACAGCGTCGCAATGGCGGTTGGCGATGGTGTTGCCGTACGCGACATTTCTCGAGTGCTTGACGGCGTTGCAGAGGGAGACAGGGTTATGGAGGCTGATGGCGTGGTGGTGGCTGGTGCTGTTGCCGTGGCCCAGGACGAAGCAGTCGCCGGGAGGCTGAAAGTCGCTGATGAGGTGAAGGTGGCAGGCAGCGTGGCAGTGGGGGGTAGAGTATTGGTAGGTGAGGGCGAAAACGAGGAGGTTGCTGTGGCCGACGCCTGCCTCGAAGGGGTGGGTGTCGTAGAAGCCGTGGCAGTTGCAGATTGCGGACGCGAGGCGGTTCCGCTGGGGGACTGCGTCTGGGAGGACGGGCACGTGTCTGAATGACTGGCAGTTACGGATGTAGTCTCTGACAAATGAATAGTAGCTGAAGATGTGATGGTGGCCGATGATGTGCCAGCGACGGACAGCGTGGCTGTGGCTGACCGAGACATCGTTGGGGTGGCAGTGAAAGACTCTGTGGCCATTACTGAGGGACTAGGGGTGGTCGACAGTGTTCGCGTGCAAGCGGAGGTTGCGGTGGCGGATTGCGTCGTGCTGGCCGATGCACGACCCGTGGCGGATGGCGTAGCGGTGCAGGAGGCCTCCTGAGACGGGGTTGGCCCGCTCGATGAAGTCTGGGTGAATGACCGCGTCCAGGACGGCGTGGCAGTCGCTGAGGGGGTGCAACTGCCAGAGCAGGAGAGGGAGTGTGTTCCTGTTGTGGACTCCGTGCGTGTGGGCGATGCTGAGCTCGACAGACTTGCGGTCATCGAACGCCATATGGACTGAGTTGCAGTGAACGAATGGGTCGTGGTGTGCCGTGATGTGGCACTGCGGGAGGCGGTTGCAGTGCGTAACAAGGTCGCAGACGTTGTTGAGGTGCTTGACGGCGGGATGGTGCCGGACGCAGTAGCGGTGCCTGACGGCACGACGGTGGCTGAGCACGTCAGTGAAGGTGATGCCTGCAGAGTGCCTGAATATGTAGGCGAGGAAGTGACTGACAGGCTCCCAGTGGAAATTGTGCCAGTACCGGTGTCTGTAGCCGTGGCGGATTGCGGCACTGATTTCGTCATTGTAAGTGACTGTGTCGCAGGGACCGACCTTGTGAATGAAAATGACGGCGTTCTAGTGGTGGTTAGTGTCGCAGCGGATGTCCTGGTGCACGTACAGGACGCACTGCCAATGATGGATAACGACATGGAGCGTGTCGTACTGGATGATGACGTAGCACAGCAAGACTGTGTTGCAGTTGCGGTGGGTGTTCTGGTGGTAGACGGTGGTGCAGAGAGCGACTGTGAGGCCGTAGATGAGAGCGTCTCAGAAACCGGCGATGTGGCAGATCGTGATGATGAAGGGGTTGGAGTTCCAGAAGGAGAAGATGTGATGCTGCATCGCAGTGTTGCAGTTGGGGAAGATGTTGTGGTGATTGATGGTGTGGTGGTACCCGAGAGCAGCAGCGTAGAGGACAATGTGGCAGTGCCGGATGCAACGCAAGTGTAGGATTGCGAGGGGGTGGTTGATGGAGTTGTTGTGGTGGATGGCGTTGGCGACAGGGATGCAGTGCATGACGCGGAGAGAGAGGCTGAGACCGTGGAGCAGGAAGACGGCGACGACGAACTTGTGGCAGCAGCTGACAATGTTGCTGTCCCAGAAAAGCTTGGTGACTGTGATAGTGTATGGGTCAGTGATGGCGTATTGGTGCATGGGTGTGTAACAGTTATCGATGGCGAGAGTGTGGGTGATGGATTAAGGGTAGATGATTGTGTGATGCTGCACGATGATGTGGCGGTGGCTGACAGTGTAGGATCTAAGGAGAGCGTGTTACCGCATGATGGTGTTGGCGTCGATGACGGCGTGCAAGTGTAAGTGTGCGTTTCTGCGATGGACGGTGTCAGGGTGGGCGACCAAGTGGGGAATGATGAGGCTGTTGTGGTAGGTGATAGTGTAGGGCTCGCAGATGGTGCGGGACTAGCAGACTGTGTTGGGGTGGGTGATTCGGTTGCCGTGGATGATTGTGCTGCAGTGATTGTCGACGAAAGGGTGAATGACGGGGTGGATGTCAACGACCGCGTCATCGTAGATGATGGCGTGCAGGTGGGTGATGGCGTAGTAGTCCATGATGGCGTGGCCGTGATCGACTGTGTGATGGTCCTTGAAGGCGATGGCGTGGGTGATGATGTAATGCTGGATGATGGCGTAACGGTGCACGACGTTGTCGCAGTACCTGATAAAGTCAACGTCGGCGACAAAGTGACGCTGCACGATGCCGTTGCGGACAATGATGGCGTACGGGTGAAAGGTTTCGTCGGTGTCGTGGACGGTGAAGGAGTGGGCGACCACGTAGGGGTTGATGAGGCTGTAATAGTAGGTGACAGTGTCACGCTGGACGACCGTGTAGCACTATGTGATTGTGTTGGCGACGCAGATTCTGTTGTCGTGGAGGACGGTGCTGCAGTGATTGTGGACGACGACGTCGGTGATGGTGTCGGGGTTGAGGAGATGGTGAGGGCCGATGATGGCGTGCGGGTGAGTGATTGCGTAGCAGACTGCGGTGGCGAACTTGTGCATGAGTGTGTAGCGGTCACTGATGGCGATAATGTGCATGGTACTGTCAAGGAGGTTGATGGCGTACCAGTGAACGATGGTGCAGTGCTGCTTGAAAATGTCGGAGTGTTGGAAAATGTGACGCTGCACGATGCTGTTGTGGTTAATGATGGCGTACAGGTGAAACGGTTTGACGGTGTGGTGGACAGTGTAGGAGTGGGCGAACATGTAGGAGTTGATGAAGCCGTACTGGTAGTGGTAGATGACAGTGTCAAGCTGGGCGACGATGTAGCATAATGTGATTGTGTCAGCGAAGGGGATTCGGATGCCGTGGATGATTGTCCTGCAGTGATTGTCGAAGAAGGGGTTGGTGACGGTGTCAGGGTTGAGGGAATCGTCCTTGTCCATGATGACGTCCAGGTGCGTGATTGTGTAACAGACGGTGGTGGCGAAATCGTGCATGACTCTGTAGTAGTCATTGATGGCGATGGCGTGGATGATGCTGTCAGGCTGAATGATGCTGTACCAGTGCACGATGGTGTAGTCGTGCTGGAGTGTGTAGATGTGGAAGATGACGTAATGCTGCAGAATGGTGTTGGAGTAGATGACGGTGTACAGGTGGAAGACAGTGTGGCCATAATCGACCGCGTATCGGTGGGCGACCACGTAGGGGTTGATGAGGCTGTAATAGTAGGTGACAGTGTCACGCTGGACGACCGTGTAGCACTATGTGATTGTGTAAGCGACGCAGATTCTGTTGCCGTAGAGGACGGTGCTGCAGTGATTGTCGACGACGCCGTCGGTGATGGTGTCGGGGTTGAGGAGATGGTCGAAGACGATGTGGGGCTGCGGGATTGCGTAGGGGTCGGTGATGGTGTAGTCGTGCATGATTGTGTGGCAGTCATTGATGGCGAAGGCGTAGGGGATGCTGTCAGCGTGAATGATGGTGTACCAGTGCGCGACGGTGTGCACGTGGGGGACAGTGTGGTGCTGCACGATGGTGTTGCCGTCGATGACGGCGTACACGTGACAGTTTGTGTTGGGGTGATGGATGGCGTAGCAGTGGGCGACGACGTAGGGGTTGATGAGGATGTTGGACTCAACGATGGTGTGGCACTGGGAGATTGTGTTGGGGTGGGTGATTCGGTTGCGGTGGATGATTGTGCTGCAGTGATTGTCGACGAAAGGGTGAATGACGGGGTGGATGTCAACGACCGCGTCATCGTAGATGATGGCGTGCAGGTGGGTGATTGCGTAGTGGTCCATGATGGCGTGGCCGTGATCGACTGTGTGACGGTCCTTGATGGCGATGGTGTGGGTGATGATGTAATGCTGGATGATGGCGTAACGGTGCACGACGTTGTCGCAGTACCTGATAAAGTCAACGTCGGCGACAAAGTGACGCTGCACGATGCCGTTGCGGACACTGCTGGCGTACGGGTGAAAGGTTTCGTCGGTGTCGTGGACGGTGAAGGAGTGGGCGACCACGTAGGGGTTGATGAGGCTGTAATAGTAGGTGACAGTGTCACGCTGGACGACCGTGTAGCACTATGTGACTGTGTTGGCGACGCAGATTCTGTTGTCGTGGAGGACGGTGCTGCAGTGATTGTGGACGACGACGTCGGTGATGGTGTCGGGGTTGAGGAGATGGTTATGGTCGAAGACGATGTATGGCTAGGGGTCAGTGATGGTGTAGTGGTGCATGATTGTGTAGCAGTCATTGATGGCGAAGGCGTAGGGGATGCTGTCAGCGTGAATGATGGTGTACCAGTGCACGACGGTGTGTGCGTGGGGCACAGTGTGGTGCTGCACGATGGTGTTGCCGTCGATGACGGCGTACACGTGACGGTTTGTGTTGGGGTGATGGATGGCGTAGCAGTGGGCGACGACGTAGGGGTTGATGAGGATGTTGGACTCAACGATGGTGTGGCACTGGGAGATTGTGTTGGGGTGGGTGATTCGGTTGCCGTGGATGATTGTGCTACAGTGATTGTCGTAGAATGTGACGGTGAAGGGGTGGCTGATACTGTACACGATGAAGTAGCAGTTGGTGATGTCGTTGACGTAGAAGATGACGATCGAGTGAGAGTTTCAGTTTTGGTTTGTGTTGGGGTCCCTGAGGATGTAGCAGTGCAGGTTGCAGATGGTTGCAGCGAGGGGGATGTTGTGTGTGACAGCGTTGATGTAGAAGAAATGGAGCGTGTGAACGAGGAAGTGTGTAATTGTGTCGGCAACAACGTATCCGTGGTTGATTCGCTTGGCGTGGGTGACGCAGTTTCCGTAAACCCTAGAAACAAGGAGCACGGAGCGCTCTGTCTGGTCGGCTGCACCCTCCACACCCCACTGCCACCTCCACGACCCTCTATAAACATCTGCAGCCCCCTACGACCCATATAAACTCCATCCACCCTGACTCCAACCCTCTGCGACCCTATGTTCAGGAGTTCAAGGGGGTGCTAAGACATCAAGTTCCAGCCCTGTTTCATTAGTAGATTCATCCTTCGTTGTCTGCACCGAAGCTCTCCTTCTTGCTTCCTTTCCGAGTGACGGGTGGGCCGTGGAGGGGGCCCAGGGTGCCCAACAGAACTTGGCTCTTGTGGGATGGCACGAGGTCAGGGGGTGAGGTTTTTGGGGCAAATGCATCCGTGCCCTCACTGTCCATGAGAACTGCCGCAGTGGTCCCTGAAATGTTACGGAGGGTGTCGGCTGCAGACAATTGCAGATGGTCGTAGAGCTTGCATTCAAGTTGGCCGGGGATGTGGGCGATTATGAGGGTTACAGGGGGTGCATAGGGGTGCAGAGGTGGAGGTGGAGGTGGAGGTTCAGATATGTTACTTCCCAAGGACAAAATCTCAAGGGTTTGATCACTCACCGTCCATACTGTCGGCTCCGTTTCACACTCATTTGGATCCCCAACCACCAGCACAACCCCAATCAAACCCAATCAATCCTCTGCAATCCTGGACCGGATAATCATCTCAACCATCTCTTCTCCAGATGTGCCCCTCCACAGCAAACAGCTCCAGATCAGTCCCTGGCGGAGACTGGCAAGTCTTCCAGTTGGTCCCAGACTACAAGCAGGAGCCAGGTGCACAGAATGTTTCCCTTCATGGAAAGGTTGGTCTGAGCACACACACATTCCCAAAGGATATGCCGCTGCAATCTCGGGGCAGGGCGCACAGGGGACAGGGCATTGATGCATAACCTTTTGAAGAGACGGATGCACAGCTGCAAGGGAGGGCGCACTGCCACTGTAATGGTAGGGCACATATAAATGGGACCAGAGAATCGCGGTGCGCTACTGGCGGCACATACCCGGCGTGCTCCACAACCGCACGGTGGCGTCGTCGCCCCCAGAGAGGATACGGGTGCCATCAGCTGAGAAGGCCACGGCATACACTGCCCCGACGTGACCAGCGTAGGTGTGCGCAGTGGACCCTGATGAAGATGGTGTGTGCTTCCTGATTGCTGCTGACAACAAGAAGCAACTGCCGCTCGGATCATGGGAACCCAATCTCCATTGGCGACCTCACAGCCCCAAAAGCAGGGGACAACAGCCAGACGCAGGGCCAAAAGCCATGGGAGCACAAATGGTTGACTCCCCATCGAGAGCATGTGAAACCAGGGCCCGAGAGGGGGACCGGGCAGAGATCAGCCAAAGATCATCCGCCAACTCACCACAAGACCCGGGTAGCGCGAGGCTGCTCGGAGGCTGCTCGGAGGGATGGGGTGCTGTGGAAGGCTGTTGACAGTCGTGGAGGGCTGGATGGGGTGGAGGGTTCCTGGTGGTTCAGAATGGTCCCGCAGGTATGTTGAGGGTTGTGCAACAGTACATAACCGCTGCCTTCTCAAGGTAGCGGTGGTCCCAAAGCAGGGAGGAATCAAAGTGGCTACATCCCCCGATCAGGGATAAATGAAAATGGCAGCATAACGCGTCCACAAAGTGGGGAGAAATCAAAGGGGCTACATACTCCTTGTGGTGGGTTGTTCACGGTGTGGAGGGCTAGTGAATATTGCAGTGTGTTGTCGAGGGGGCGCTTGTTGGGGACTGTTGAGGGTGCTGAGCACTTGTGGAGGCTTGTGGGGGGTTCTAGAGGAATGTAGAATGCTGTCGAAACTTCTGAAGGGCATTGTTATGTAGCGGTCTGGAGCACGGCTGAATGTTGTGAGGAGGGGTGTGCAGGGTTTTCTGGCATCCCGTCCCATCTGGTCCCGATTGTGACCACATACTCAAATGCAATCCCTTACCAAAGCGATCGCCACAAAAATTTCAGCAACCACTGAAAATCTCACCATCCAACTGAAGAACCAAAATCTTGATCCAATGTGGCTGCAACCCATGCCAACGTTGCATTCCTAGTGAAGCATCTGTACGCTGGTTGGACGGTTGTGGACGAGTGTGGAGGGCTATGAAGGTTGTCCAGGGTATTTTCGCTGGCTGGGGAGCTCAAGAAGATTGTTCAGGTTGTGTTGGGTAAACCTCCCCCCCCAAATAGTATACCCCCCCCAAATACTGTACCCCCCCAAATACTATACCCCCCTTGGCTTAATAAGCGTTTTGCCAAATACTATACCCCCTTTTCATCACATACAAGCAAACGAAACACGAACAGATTCGGGATACGGTCTCAACACCACTGCACAGTAGTTCACTTGAAGAAAGCGGTGATTGTGGTTTGCCTCTTTACATTGGAAACACTGCTGGAGGCGTGGGCCACAGCAGCAGAAGGTGCTGCTCCAGCTCCATCAGCACCTGTGACACACACATCCGCAAAAGCCGCACACACACATCCGCAAAGGCTGGAATACCATACCCCCCCAAATAGTATACCCCCCCAAATAGTATACCCCCCTGGCCCTATTGAGCGTCAGGCAAATACCATACCCCGGGGTACAGTATTTGGGGGGGGGGGGTTTATTGGCCACTACAACCCCTGCCCTTTGCATGCTGCACCGGGTCAGGTCAATGCTTTCTGACAGCCGCTGCGGCCGGTGTTCCTTGTGGTGTCGTTTCCGCGTTCGTGGGGACCAGTAGTTGGCGCACTGGGGTTGTACTGGTTATTGCGGGGGACCTTCCACCACCACCACTGGTCCTGAGTTTTTGGGCGCCAAAGAAAATTTTTGCCCGAAATGGACCTGCGCCAATGGCGCCGGAGAAAAATTGTTCGTTGACCAACAGCCCTGGAAAAAATGTTCCCCAATCACTGAAAAGGGGGGGGGGTCTGGGACCCCCCTCCCCACTGGTGGTGAGTTGCTATTTGAAGCTCTGCCCCCTGGAACCTCCAGAACCCTCCAGAACACTGCAACAGTCCAAAAGGAAACCACACGAAAATTAAAACAGGAAAAGTGCCGAATGTCCCACTTTGCAGGGAGCTCACAAAACAGGGAAGTTAAATGGCCCTCCCATGTTCCAGAGCTTGACAAGCTCCAAAAAATTGCCCATCAGTTGCCAGGGTAGCGGTCAGGGCCTGGGGGGCATAGATGTGGTCGGGCTTGGGCGATCACTTGGGCCACCCTCTCAAACCACATCCAACACTCAGAGACCAACAGCCTCCACGAAAAGACATGGCTCTCAGCGCACCACCAGAACGCACGCAACCTGTGGTGACATTCCAAAGCCGGACAACACCGTCGTCAGAGCCCGAGATGACCGCGCTGTCGTCCGGCGAGAAGCGGACAGAGCGGACTTGCCCCATGCCGTCATTCCAAATTTGCAGGGCGGTCCCTGTCAGGAGCAGGCACATGACCCATTGTATACCGCGCGATCCCCTGCTCCGGTTCCCTTACCTTATCTCGCCCCCTGCACCAAGACCAATGGCGCTCACTACCTCTATGGGCTAGCGCTCTGCGAGATCATGCCCTCTCTACCCCACAGAAGAGCGCACCATGCCTTTGAGACCCTTCGTAAAGGGAATGACAAGTACATCATTGATCAAATGTTGCAAGGCAAAGCGTTGTGTGAGGTGTGCATGTGCGGAGGTGTTCGGGAGCTGCGGTTCTCAGGTTCTGCTCTCGCGTGTTTGCCCACATCAGGCGAAGCGGCGCTTCACCTTCAGTGCAGTCAGTCGAAGTGCTCACTGGGAGCGATGTGGACCGTGCAACAAAGGGCCAGGTTTCCATTCACCGAGTGTTACCCATCGATGATGCGCTGTACGATGACGGGGCTTGAGAACCACACAAGACGGCTGCCCGGCTCAATACAGAGCAGGCAGTTTCATGTGACGGGACACAGCCACGCCAGTCAGTCCAGGAGGGCCCCGATTCAGTGAATGGGGAACCAACACCATGACGTTTAGGAGGGGTCTCGTGCTGCAGACTGATTGGCCGCGCTACCTGTGATTGAGCCCTGGCTGCTGCCTTGCCAACTCAGATTCCCTTGTTTCGAGGGTCACGAATACCATGGAACTGGCCCGACATCACCAAACCTGAAAATGGTCAATTTGTCCTCGTCTTCAAAAACACACTCGACCTGATTCGTTCGCATTTACACGTCCCATAGCAGTACAAGAGTCACTGAGTTAACGGCTATTGTGCACGGCATTGTGCAGGGCGGTCCTAAGAGAAAAAAACAGTGTTCCGTTACATAGTTTTCCCAAAAAAGCCTACAGGTACTACATGTGTTTGACCATTGGGTCCCATGGGTTCTCAACTGTTCAACCATTGATTCCTAGCCCCATATATGTTCAATCATTCAACCATTTGTTGCTACCCCCACATGTGTTCCATGATTGCATCCGAACCCTACTTGACACCCTGCACAATTCAACATGAACAAAAGTGATTTTTTTTCAAATGAAGCGACACGCATTGACCACTAGAATGTTCCATTGCTGGTGACATGGCTAGCAATAAACTGGTCATAATGATAATAAATATACTCCCTACTTCCGGTACAACCCATGAAAGTGAAACTTGACATGTTCCATCAGCTCACGCTTCCCCCCTCTTACAGACAAATCATGCTTCGTACAAATGGCCCTGAACTCAACAACTGTCCAATCATGCAACCTGCCCCACTCGATTGCTTGCAACACCGCCTCATCAATGTCATACGTGAACACCTACTGCGGGGCAAGGTTAGAGGAGTTAGAGGATTTGGCTTGGGTAAGGGGAGGAGATAGGGCCATTTGGGTCCAAAAGTCAGAAATGGAGCCATTGGCAACTTCACCCGCCCGGTCCAAATCCTCATCCTCACTATCCTCGTCCTCATCCTCTAACCCAACACCATACACACGCCCAAAATCAGTGTCTCTTGGGGACAATCCACAAATACTGAATGTTCAAGGGAACCTCTACCCTTGCACCCTCTTCCAAAGAAACTTGCAAGTCCTTGAAAGCAGTGAACCCAAGCAAACCACCATCCTCGACCTCAACCTCAATCTCATGCCCTTGCTTCCGCTTCCATGAATGAAAAGGGGTTTGGAGAGCTCCTCAAACACCTCAAATGATCCCCAACCCTCTGGTGCTTCCCCATTACACTTCACCCACAAAGTCTCACAAATGTGCTCCGTGCTCTGACCATAGTCGATGGCCGTCATGTAGATGAACACTCTCTCGCACAAACACGAACTTGCTTCTACCCAACTTTCCACCGGAACACCACCAACCCACTCAAACTCTAAAGCGTGCATCCGTGACCAAAGTGCAGAGGAACTTCAACCGGCTGCCCTTGATGGGGCTCCTCTCCACCTCAACACCGAACAATTCCTCTCGCCCCTCTAGAATGACGTGATGCTTGGTGTGTAAAGTTGGGTGCACATCATGTTCATCAAACCCCGGACGGCATCCACTTGTGCGCCTCTTGTGGTTCACAGACCAGAAATGGTTACATAACCCCTACCTTATCGGGGGCCCAGGAGTGGGCGGAATTGCTACATAACCCCTGCGTTCTTGGGGGTCCCCAGGAAAGGGGACAAAATCAGAAGTGGCTACATCACCCCGGCCTTTTTGGGGGGCCAGAGTGGCGGAATTGCTACTTGAACCCTGCTTTCTCGGGGGTCCTAGGAAAGGGGACAAAATCACAAGTAGCTTCATAACCCCTACCTTTTCGGGGGGCCACAAGTGGGTGGAAATGCTACATAACCGCTGTGTCCTCAGGGATCCCCAAGGAAGGGGACAAAATCAGAAGTGGCTACATCACCCCTGCCTTCTCGGGGACCCACAAGTTGGCGGAGTTGCTACATAACCCCTTCGTTCTCGGGCATCCCCAGAAAAGGGGACAAAATCAGAAGTGGCTTCACAACTCCTGCCTTCTCGGGGGCCATAGTTAGGTAGAATTGCTGGGTAACCCTTGCATTCTCGCATTCTCAGGGGTCCCCAAGAAAGGGGACAAAGTGAGAAGTGGCTACATCACGCCTACCTTCTCAGGGGCTAGAGTTGGGCGGAATGGCTACATAAACCCTGCATTCTCAGGGTCCCCGTGGGACAGGAATGGCCCGCGTTGGGCCGGTGGAAAAATGCCCCAAGGGGCAGTCCTTTTAGGCGGTCCTTAACGGAAAAAAAAAAATAACTTGGTTCCTTAAGGACCGCCCGGGCACAAGCTGCCCTGATTGGCTGAGGGTCTGTGTGTGTGTGTCTTGTTGAGACGCCGTTTTGGGGGACCAAGACTCGGATGGTGCACTTGTAGACTCGAGATTGACTCCCGACCCAATCCACCAATCCTGACCCAATCCACCAAACCTAACTACCCACCCGCGGGGGTTGCCCCAAAGCAGGGGACTCCTTCCTACCCACCAGGTTTTTGTTTTTCAGTCCCATTAAGCAGGCTGCAAATGACAGAAAGGTGGATTGGGTGCACAATAGCCGAAGCCCCATGCTTTGGGCACTTGTCAGCAACAAGACACGAGGCAATACACACCGGTGATGCCGTTCCAAACGCTGATTTCCTGGTCGGCACCACCTGACAGCGGCATTGTTCCATCCGCGGAGTGGGCAACGGATAACACAGCGCCAGTGTGGCCGGTCCAGGTCTGCGGCACTGCAAAAAAAAAGCAGGAAATGCACCAGCAGACGTGGAGGCGTATGGAGAGTATGCACTCGCTGATTGGGCCCAACGACCGAAAAACAGGTGACGTGTGGCGCGCACACGGGTCTTACGGCGCTGCATTGCGCCTTGCGGAGGTGCTCTTCACCGCTGTACACAGGGCAGGGCACCGGGTGGGTTTGCCGGGCCCCTTCAAACTGTTGGCGTGACACATGCAGCCATTGATGTATTTGTGTACTTAGATGAAGAGCTGTGCCTTGGAGTTGGAGGAGGAGGAGAAAGTGTGTGCCGCCCTTATGCAACAAAAACACTGGCCCAAAACTGCGCATCGCACTAAACCAATTCTCTCAAACTGGGACACTGTCCTGACTTCGGCCACCATCCGAATCCAGAAAGGTGGGGGAAGGGGGGGCTCGTGTACCGGGGCCAGGCCCCCTGACCCCTCCCTGGGGAGTTGATCCCTTTTCCCCCCTCCCCTGGGAAAATGGTATGTAGAACGACCGGCAGAAATCAGCCAAAACTCCAATACAAACCATTACCAGTGCACATCATATGCCAAGGGGACAGCGCAGAGTGGAAGTATGCCATGGGATCCAATGGGTATGAACGCCGCTGGGTGTGGCGCTTCTTCATGACGGAGGGTGGGAGGGGGGGTTTGAGGTCCGCAGTTTTCCTCAATTTTGCAATTTCCGCAGTTTTCGGCAAATTTCCGCAGTTTTCCTCAATTTTGCAATTTCCGCAGTTTTCGGCAAATTTCTGCAATTTTCCGCAATTTTCCCGCAATTTTTCAGCAATTGCTTCTGGCTATCCATCTTGCATACCTGTGTGGTGGTGTTTGCTGTCAATGTGCAACATACAACTGTGCACACATACCACAGAACAATAATCTGTCAATGTGCAACTGTCATTTGGTGGTGTGCCACACTCTGTTTCTCTTTTGTTGCCACCGGCAATATGGCATCACCATCTGGTGGGTCCCTTTGAGCTACACCTCTGCAGGTGTTGAAGAAAAACTTGCTAGGAGAGGTAGAAAAAGTCGCCCATTGCGCATTTTGAACCCACAAAATTTGCCTCAAATGCCACACCCCTTGGACCAATACCCCTTGTTGGGTTTATGTGAGATTGCAGAGGTTGGGTTGAGGAGGGTTGTGTATGCCAGCGCAATTTTCCCGCAATTTTCGCGCAATTTTTCGCCATTGGTTTGCACCTCCGTGACCGCAATGCCCCTCCCCCCCGCTCCAATTTCTGAGCATGCTCGCCACTTTGTACAGGATTGCTCTGAGCAGAGGGCTCAGGAGGTGGGGTAGCATTGTTAGCAGGAGGCTTGGCAGAAACAGGGCCCATGGAGTGCTTGGGAACAGACTTGTCTGCACACGGGTCAGTGCAAACCACTTCGGCGGCACAAAGTTGTGGTGCGCTGTTTCACCCAAGCGCTGGTGCATGACACATCACCACATTGTGAAAGACGCTCGACCATCTAGTGGGCCCCTGCAGGGCATGTGGCTGTGATGTCAGATTCTATGGCAGTCGCTAGGATCGAACGACTTGTCTTGTCAAGCACTAGTGCTACCACACAAACGGACTAACACTGCCCTTCCGCGTTTTTCCGGTGGTTAAGCTAGTGACGTCTGTGCGTGTGTGTGATGCCCAAATTGTTTCAACCATTTTATAGCGTTCGCTATCATACACCACATCTGCAGCTCTGTCCGCACTGCCACAATGTTCCATGAATACGCTCTCAATGCTTAGTGGGGGCTGCGAGGGTAGCCCGCTCATCGTGTGCAGCTCGTGTGGACATCCCCTTTACAGCAACCGTCGGCGATGGGCTCAGGGCCGCGTCCCTTCTGGGCTGCGCTCTTCTCTGGTAGATTGAGAGAAGCTGACTGTGCGTCCTGTGCCCGGTGTGAGTGGGGGGGGGGGTGAAGCGCACCAATCCAATGCCAAGTCCACGATAGCACCTCCGTGTCAGACCAGCCATTTCCGGGCAATACAGACTGCGGTGCTGTGGGTAATGTTACGTTATCATGTTTTTCCCGGTGGCCAAACACTTCTGGTTCTGCCTGTGGTGGCCACCCGTTGTGCTGGTGCTAAATAGGGCTGTGTAGGGCTGTGTAGGGCTGTGTAGGGCTGTGTAGGGCTGTGTAGGGCTGTGTAGGGCTGTGTAGGGCTGTGTAGGGCTGTGTAGGGATGTGTAGGGCTGTGTAGGGCTGTGTAGGGCTGTGTAGGGCTGTGTAGGGCTGTGTAGGGCTGTGTAGGGCTGCGTAGGGCTGTGTAGGGCTGTGTCCAGGGCCATTCCTGAAAAAACTACTACGTGTTTTGTTGGATGTTTGTTAAGGAAAGTGCCGAAGGCGATCGGAGGGCAACCAGCGGCGGTCCGGAGTCCGATACTGACGGCACTTTGTCAAGGGTGTCGTCATGGCAGCCGGACTTGGTGTTTGCCTCTTTTTTTGCCACAGAACCTTCTTGCCCTCCGCGCTTTGCCCCCACGTATGACCCCACACATTATGCCCAAGCCGCTTGTTAAGATGTTGGCGAAGCGTGGGTAAAGAGAGTGGTCACACACAACACACACCACAGTCACCGTGGTAAAAAATATTGTTGCCCTGATTAGAGTATGTCGGATCACAAGAAACGGAGACGCCATCACCGTCGACGGGCGTGTCTGGGGGATATGAACATCGGCACGAGCTTACTTCGTTGGTGTAGAAGAAAGACCCACAAGCAGCGTCAGCTCGGACAATCCTAATACAAGGCAGGCAGCGTAAAAGAATAGAAACCCGGGCTGCCCAGCAACGAGTTCAGAATATGATTCGCTTAGATTTGCTTGGAGGCTGATCACCAGCATAGCAAACCGACAACACTTACAATAGCCCACAGTGATGGAAAGAATGCGACTGACGGTGGTTTGAGGTCATACGACAACGGTTGTTGGCCACCAATCGCATTTGTTGCTCGCAGAGGGCGCGCAACAGAAGAGCACCGACAAGCCCAACCGACGGAGGTTGGAGGCCCACTGCCTGCGGTTGTTGTCAGGCGGAAGGTGGTTTCCCAACTTTCAGAACGAAAAGCGGCACAAATACAAACAGTTGTCCAGAATGGTAAATGAAATCCTCCAATTTGACGATTGGCATGTCTTGCTGATGCCGCTGCAGCTGATGCCCATATTGCCCTACCCTTCCCCGTACACTTGCCTCTGCCAATGCTATTGCCAGCCACAACGCTCTTGCCCTTGACCCGACCCAGGCCCTTGCCCTTGCCCTTGGGCACAGAGGCTATCAATTCTGACATGGCACCAAAAAGAGCTGGACAAAGTGCAGGGGCACTCTTGCAAAGAGAAATGAAGCATTATCCGACAATCTGAATGCTGACAGGGCAGTCCTGACGAGAGTTGATGCGCATGGGTGTGCACTACTGCTCCTTATGGCATTCCATCCAAAGCCACATTGAACCTCCACCTCCAACCCCAGCCCAACTGCAGTGCCTGAGGTATACACCAGTAACAATCTGCGGGGCTTGTGGGGCCGCTGTCCAAGACCTTGCGGGAAGCGCAGTAAGCGTCCGCCCTCCGGAGTTGCAGGCAATCAGGCACTGAAGATGGCAAAACACAGAATAGAGGCTGCGCCGCCAGCCGGCTGCAGGGGAGTACAGCAAGTGGCTACAGGTGGCTGCAGGGGGGCAGAGGAAATGGCTACCCAGGAAGCTGCAGCGGAGTTGAGCAGGTTGCCACAGGCGGCAGGGGAAGTGATCAAGTGACTATACAGGGCGGCACAGCAAGTGGCTACCGAGGCCGCATCAGAGTATAGCAGCTGGCAACAGTGCACTCCCCTGCTGCCTGAAACCATTTGCTGTAACCCCCTTCCAGACGGTTGTCGCCACTTCCTCCACTCCACTGCAGTCGCCTATAGCCACTTGATCTACGTCTCTGTCTACATAGCACGAAGCGGAAGCGGCTTGAGGCGGCTCGTTGAGCCCTACAGATAGAAAAGGTTTTCGGTCGTTTAAAAGGATTTTGCAAAAGAAGTGGCTTCAGGCAGCAGGGGGTCCAACAAGTGGCTACATATTGAGGGGACCAAGTGGATTGCGGGATGGAGGATCTGGAGGAGTCGGATCAAGGCTGAAACCATGAATGGATTCAATCACTACTCCATTGTGTCTATCGGGAGTGGGGGAGGACAACTGCAGTTTCCTGGGTCAGGGTGGAAGTGTCGCCCAACCGTTCACCACAGCAGCATATCGCTGGGGGAGTCCACTCCCATGCCGGCGCCAGCAGCTTGCAATACTACTTGCTCTACTATGGTTGGTGCCCAGCTATTGCTTGGTCAATGAAGGCCTACCCTGCGGTTGTAACCATCTGGAGCAAGTGGCTACAGGCGTCAGGAAAGTAGAGCAAGTGGCTACACCGGGGAGGAGAGCAAGTGGCTACAGGCGGTTGTAGTTGAGCAGGCTACACGTGAACTTCGGAGGGTCCTCTCCACAACCACAACTGATGGGCTAAGTCCAGGATAGGGCCAGGGGGTTCTGGATCACCAGATGTTGCTGGTGCACTGCATTTCCAGGCATTGCGCTCTGGGTGGGTAGGCGGACGGGGTCTAAGAAACACCTCACCGCGCTCCGTGGCAAAGACAAAAAGCAGCGCAAATGCAGACAAAAAGCAGTGCTACACAATCGCCCATACAATCGCCCACACGATCTCCCAAACACTCGCGCTGTGCACGGACAGACCTTTACTCACAATCCATGATTTCAGAGATCCGTCGTCAGCGCCGGACAAAACTCGGATCCCGCTGGGAGAGAATGCCACGGCCAACACTTGCGCAGGGGCATGCTCGTTCATGCTGTAGTTGGCGACGCCTGCGCACGAGGGCACACTGCCCTCAGCCCCCTTCCCATGATTGCCACTGACATGCCCCTACACACCACTGCCCGAGTCTCGCCTACTGCCAAACCCCGTGCCGCCTTCGAGACCCCAACCCTGGCCCCAGCCCCAACCCACACCACTGCCTCTTCCCCAACCCACACCACGGCAGCACACTTGCCCCTGCCCCTGTCCTTGCTGCTCTTGCCCCTGCCCACACCCACCCAACTGTCCTGACGCCTGACGCCTGACGCCTGCCGCCTGCCCATGCCCCTGCCACCGCCCCCGCCCGTGCCCCTGCCCCTGCTCCTGCCCCCGCCCCCGCCCCCGCCCGTACCCCTGCCCCTGCCCTTGCCCCTGCCCCTGCCCATCCCGCTGCCCTGCCCACAAACCCACAGCTGCCCCAACCTCTGCCCCTTCCCCTGCCCCTGCCCATGCCCTTACCAAACCTCAAAACCAATCAACCGTCCAACAAGGTCGCTTCATCCTCATCAATTCTTGACCCCCCGGTGGCGTCCGCACCCCTTCATAACCCTCTGCACGTCACAAGGCCAATCCAACGCTTCCCCAGATCGCCACAAGTGCATGCCCTCGCATGCCCTCGTGCCCTCGCATCCACGCGCCGCTGCAACAGCGCGTCCCCAACAAAGCCACGGCGCACGGGCCCACTGCCTTCGGAGCGCTATGCACCTGTTATCAGATTCCAAACCAATGCAGTCCCGTCCTCGGACCCCGACACTGCCTGCGTCCCATCGGGAGAAAATGCCACAGACCGCACAGGGCCAGTGTGCCCACTCAACGTCTGATCCAAGGCACCTGAGCGCAGTGGTGCGTTTGTTGGTGGGCTGCTGGGAAGACGCCCGGGGAAGATGCAGGGTTGGGGTTGGGGGGGTGCTGGGCAAGCCGTTCCTGGACAAGCGACGACCTCGGGCTGCTGACCGGCCTATGCCTAGCCTGGCCCCTACTGCCCCATTGCAGGGGCACCGGGAGGGCCCTGATCCTTGACTGAGTCCATGCAGGGGACGCACGTGCCCTGCATACCCATCCCCGTCCGAAGGGAAGTGTCGAGGAGTATCGAACAACGAGTGACAATGGGACAATGGGTCATTGTTGAATACCCAGAACAGAGGGGGTCGTATGGAGCATCACAACACCGAGTGTTCTGGACACCCTCCAGGGCAAACAAAAACCGTCCCTAAGCGAACAAAAGTGCCCGGGAATCGATACACGTCTCTCCAGCGGGACTGCAGTGCACGCGCCTCTACAGCCCGAAGGTCATATTTCTGAAAGTGGGTGGAGCACCGATGGCCTTGCCCAGGGGAGGGGGCTAGTGGAAGGCCGTCAACAGTGCAGGGCACGGACGAGGGGGGGCTTTGGCCAATGTTCATACAAAAACCACCACAAACCGAGCCCTGTCCCGATTCGCCATCTCTGCCACTGCACAGGCGCAGCCCCGCTCACGCGCTGCTCCCTCATTTCATTGAGCTATTCCCTCATTTCAATCAGCCACTCCCTCATTTCATGGAGCTACTGCCTAATTCTATTGAAGTACTCCCTCATTTCAATCCCTCGCCAAGTGAAAGTCAGGACTTTGCCCTCTCAAATCTAAGGGAGGGGGGTGGGGAGGGGGCGTGGAAGGGAACGGTGGAGGGGTCGTGGGCTTTGGGGGTGCTCCGATTGTTCTGTCATCGCTGGGCTGCCTGTTGGGTGGCGGTCATGGATCAAGTCAGCGTCTCAGGTGTGGCAGAATGCGTGCAAGGCCGCGCCTGGACGATCTGCATCACAAAACAGTCCGGCCGACAACGAGGTCAATGGGGCAACCGATTGGGGCGAGGCCTGTCTGCGCTGTGGGTTTGCATCAGACGATAGCCGTCACCCTCCGGATTGCTGGGGTTCGCTGAGGGCAGAGTAGCATCGCCAGTTGTTACAGACAAGAAAAACACCACGAGCGATTTGCCTGTACACTGCCCCAAAAAACACACACTCTTCCCACAAATGGTATGCTCGTGGGGCACGCGTGCCTCTATCTGTGTGCTGAGGGCGCCAACATTAATAGCCGCTGAGGTACGAAAGACACATTCTTTTATTTTTTCTGTGTCATGCGAACGCTCGCGTGACACTTCTCAACGCTCGCATGACACTCACCCCAGGCGAGTCTGCTCAACCGGGGCCACTCTCGTCGTCAGTGCATGTGGGACGCAGGATGCACCGGAACGGGTCATAGATCCCAAAGCAGCGCACAGCCCCATGGCCTCAGGGTGGGTCTGAGCGCGCACAAACTCGGACCTGTTGCAACATTCCAGACTCGCACCTCCGTGTCAGCGCATCCGGTGATGGCGCTCAGCCCGTCTGGCGAGAAGGCCACGGAGTAGACGGCGTCGGGATGGGCCCAGGTTTGGTCGCAGGTGCCTGCAACAATCGCGACAGGACCGCACTCTCGTGGACGTAGCCCCCCCCATCCCCCGAACAACAGTCCAAAAGGCCGAACAAGCCATGCCTGCGCCCTCCCGCCCAAATCAAAGTACCGTACCTGAGTCGGTGTTCCAGCGCCGCACCGTTGTGTCCTCGGACCCGGATAGAGCGAGCGACCCATCCGGTGACAAGGCAACGCTCGTCACGCGTTGAGTATGGCCGGTCCACACTGCTTTGGGGCAGACACCTGCGGCAGGGGGCGTGGCAAGGGTGGCGGTGGCTGGGGTGAGGGGTAGCTGCACTGCAGGGCACGCACCGCTACCCCTTGACAGCCCTGCAGGGTCTACGACCGCGGAGGCCCAGGCAGTCAAGGACTGTGGGTCTCACACAGTATCCTCACGCCTCCCCCGTCTTGCCCTGGCCGTGCGCGACGGTCTCCACACCCCCGTCACCAAATGACCGTGTCCCCCTCAGCGCGGGAAGCATGCAACCCCGTAGCGGGAGGGGAACCAAATGCAGTGGCCGACACCCCGCCAAGGACCCCTCCCCCTGCCAACACCAATAAAACTACCATTACCTCCAAATCACCCAACGGTGGACGGCAGTCCAGACCATCCCCCATCTTTTGTGCGAATGCCTTGGCCTGCTCCAGCCTCCGGATGCCAATGTAATGTGGGCCCATTCGACTGCTTTGCCATTTCGGCTGCTCGTTGGTTTCCCAATATGTTTATTGGCTTCAAGACCATCCTGTCGCCCGTGCGTTCCTCCACCCGCCCCCCATGAGCAGCAATGTTTCATCATTCGACCAGGAGTGGGGACATGGAACAATTCCAGGCCTGATGGGAAGTGCGTGGTTTTAACTCCGGGGAAGAGGGCACCAAAAGCACCGTTTGCGGGGCACATACATCAGTTACTGCAGGTGTTCAGCCAACTCCGACTGCGAGACCGATGCTACAACACTTGCTGGAATGACAAATCCAAACCGTCTCAATGGTGGGGCCCCTTGTCTTTGCTTGTGGGTGGGTGTAGCAATTACTTTCTGTGTAACGGTCCCATTGCCTGGTGACCCACGCCCCTGCCCTGGTCACATGGCGCTGGAAAAACCGTCGCCACCAACAACGCAATCCCGGTTCAAGTAGTTGTGTAGTCGTGACCGCATGGACTGGTCAAGTGGCCACCAAATGCCACAGAAGGAGTGGTCCTTCTGGTTGAAATCTCGGAGACCAAGGGGGCCCTTCTGTTGTGGTACGGCAAAGAGAGAGGGGGATGGGGGTCATCCGAAGTGACGCACAGAGGTGTGGGAAGCTTCACCTGTCAGCCATTCCAAAAGGAGCACGGCCACCAACATCCAGGGCTGTCGTCCCAACAGAATGTGCATCGCGGGGCCACACGGTGCGGGCCGCCTGCGCTCGCAGTGACTTTGGGTGCCACGCTACACGAGTGAAGGAGAGTACGGAACGCTGCCCTCCAAAACAGGGGACCTAAGAAAATGATGGATGGAAGGGGCGGTGACCGCCAATGATGCAGAACAGAGACACTAGCGCCTTGCAATGCGCGCACTGCGCGCCGCTGCTGAAGAGTGTCCCTGGACGGCCCATGGGTGGCTTAGTGGTGAACACACAGACAGCCCCAGAAATGGTGCTTCAGAGGGGAAGTGAAGGAGAATGCGGACATCCCCGACTTCCTTCTTAGGGGGCGTTTTCGCACAGCGCGGGCACAGCGCCAATTATTACGTTGTTTATCCCAGGAACACCCTTGAAAACCACCCACCTACAGAAGCCTGCATCATCCATTCAAAACAGCATCGGGGGTGCAGAATTCAGGACCCTGGGACCCGTGGCTACCGGTGGTGGAAAACAGCCGACTTTTCGCACAGCGCACAGTGCGCCCCCTGATAAAGCGCCAGCCTTTCCAGGACACTCTGTTCAGAAATAGGGCAACCGCTGCTCACGATGTGATCCAAAGCACGTGTGGCCAACTTCATGTTATTCACATCAGAAAATGCAATGAGCCAAGGAGTACACTCATCAATATATATTCGTGCTTTTCATGGGCCTTATGCTCGCTTTGAAGCGTGATAGTGTGGGGGAGTGCACATCCTTGACTCCTACAGTAGGCATGGCGAACCCCCCACCATTTTTTTTAACAAGAACGTCAGGTGACATTTTTGCCAGCCAGTTGACAAGGGGACAGCTAAATAGGGGGGGGGGGGGGGGCACTCGACATGGTGTGCATGCTTCCCAATCCATTTGTGCCTTGGCTCGAGCCACCCAATCTTCCAACGCTTATGGTTATGCTTGGTAGGAGGAGGGTCTTGCCTTCCTCTTGTGGAGGGATGTGTGTGCATGGGTGCTCGTGTCTAGGTTCATAAGGATTTGGAAGTCACACAGCCTTTTTGTGCTCAGGGGTGGAGAGCCGCAGTGATGGCTTTTTTTGTGGGGAGAAAGGGACGAATTCCTTCCTCAACTTTGACGCCCTGCCTAGGCTTCAAAATTCCACATGATCTCTCAGGTGCACGTCTTCTTGGCTATTGGGGGCCCTTGTCAAGCAATGATTTGTAATAAGCAGTCGTTTTGTGAGCAATGTGTCACCCAAGAGTGCCGCAACCGGCCATTGGTGGGCATATGTCTCCCCCGCTGTGCAGGCCATCTGTGCACCCCACTGAGGACAAAGGGCTAGACAGTGACAAAAGTATTGAACAGAAGCTCCATATTCGCCATCTGTGTGGCGTGGATTTCCGTTGGAATTCCATTGTGCAGTGTGGGATTCAACACAATTCTTGCATTTTTGTTCCCGTGGCACAGCACACCCGCACCATCTTACTTGACCCCTAGACTAGTGGAGGTAAGTGGCCCTCTGCTTACACTGCATGGCTGCTGACCAAGTCAGGGTGCAACATAACCCCCCCCCCCCCCCCTATGAAATCCCCCCCCCGTAGCGCAAAACGGGCTTTACCCCCCGGGGGGGGATTTGGTCGCCAAGTGACGGTCTCCCCCCCCTTGGAGGGGGGGGATTGCAAGGCAAACTGTGGTACCCTCCACTGATGCAAGCAAACGGAACACAGTTGAGGTGACTTGGGTGATGCAACCACCACAGCCTTGAGCCTTGTGAGTTGAGCACTCTCATGATCCACTTGAGTGACCACACCAGGGCGTATGTACCAAATGTGGCAAAACTGCGGCCCATTTGGTGAAGGCCCCACAACGTCCCCGGAGGGGGGAGATTGCAAGGGGGGGGGGGATTTCAAGAGGGGGGGGGGGGTACACCTTTAGCAGGCCCTGTGTTTGGTCCTCAAGTCTGGTGGAAATCCATGCACCGGGTGAGACTCCAGTGCGTGTCAACCAAAGGTCCACACCACGCATAGAAAACGTAGTCTTAGCATATGCAACTGGACCAACGTTCAAGTGCGGCAAGCAGCCAAAGCAGGTCATTTGCCTTCTTTGTATTGGTGCCTCAGCGCACCACGCGCCCGCACCATGCGCACCGTGCGCACCGCGTACTGAGGCAGACGTGTCAATCACCAGTTTACTGCACCACTTTTTGACGCGGTGGCAAAGAGACTGGAGCTGCTCACAATAAAACACGGTAACGACAGTTTGGGGGCTTTGGAAATGTATTGCAATGTCGAGGGTCTCAGCACACTCCTGAATGTCGGCCGCAAGTGCTGCAGAAGCGGGAGAGTCCACGTGGACAATGGGGAAGGCGAGCCGCTGCATGGGGCAATCGCGGTAAAGCTGCGTATGCCCTGAGTGCTCGTGGCTGATGGCGACACACTCTGGCAGGGATAAGAGGCCCACAACAGTGGCAGGCAAACGTTCCCCTGTGGTGGCTGACAGGTAAAAGATATTACTGTCGTGCGCCAGAAGGTCAGCATTCATTGCCATGGAAAGCAAAGGAGGCAAAATCGGCATTTTCGATTCTACAAGGTGCCTTGCTGCCCAATCTTAGACCCCAACATTGTTGATTCCACCCAAACACAATAATTGGCCATCCATTTGTGATGCTAAGGCCCTTATGACCGCTGTTGGGCAACGATTTATGGTACCACCGTTCTACGCCAACCGGGCCTGAGCGCACCGCGCACTCGCATCGCGCGCACTGCGCGCGAGGCACCCTCATATACCAAACTTACATGCCTCTTGAAGCGCTTGGTGGACGACGTTCACCACCAGCTAGACATGCCAAACCTGACCCATTTGAAATCTCCCCTGCTGCACTACACCCCCTGAGCACAAGATCAACTTATTTGTGGTGCCATGGAATCCATATGCGGGACCTGATGCCACAGCGTTGCAAAAATTAGATTCAAGAGTTGATGGCAGAGCTCAATGCGAGCTGAACCTCCCTCAGGCCGCTTGCAAGCGACTGTCATCTGTTGCGAGCACAGTGCACTTGCCCAGGGCCTACAACTACTTGCACAGGTGGCATTATGCTGTGTGGTCAGACAAGACATGTGGGTGTACACTGTTCATGCATTGTGCATCTCTACGCAGCCATTCATCCGGCCCATGGGCTCCATGGCATGGGTGGGGTTGGTTGAAGGGAAACTTCGTTGGTGTGGGTTGGACATGCAATAGAACAGTCTGTGTTTGCTGTGGAACAGGGGGGATGGGGGCATGTGTGCATATCAGTGCTGGAGCTCCTGTGGGGAAAACACTGTGGGTAAAAGCAGCAAAGCCTGATCATGCTGACACGTGCAATGCATATTGCTGCAAAGTTCCGGTAAGGGAGTCCTTTGGGCGCATCACGTGCGATGCATGTGACTTGCTGGTGCTGCTGCTGTTGCTGCTGCTGTTACGGTTGCTGTTGCTGTTGCTGCTATTGCTGCTGCTGTTGCTGTTGCTGTTGCGATGAGATCTTGTGAAGGCTTGGGGCCAGTACTGAGATTTTCGGGAGGCCCTTCGGACTACCTCGGAACTTGCCAGGTGTCTGCCCTCCAGGCCTCCTAGGCAGCGCCCCTTGACCCACACACCTGGCCCTCGGCACAGCAGCTGCTGCTGTTGCTGTTGCTCCTGCTGTTGCCCCTGCTGTTGCTGTTGCTGTTGCTGCTGCTGTTGCTGCTGCTGTTGCTGTTGCTGCTGCTGCTGCTGCTGCTGGTGCTGTTGCTGCTGCTGCTGCTGCTGCTGCTGCTGCTGCTGCTGCTGCTTCTGCTGTTGCTGCTGCTGTGGCTGCCGCCGCCGCTGCTGCTGTTGCTGTTGCTGTTGCTGTTGCTGCTGCTGGTGCTGTTGCTGCTGCTGTTGTGTGAAGGTGAGGCCTCAGCTTCAGCCCCCGCCTCATGTCCCCAGCATGTCGTTGGGAATTTCTCAAGCGCCGCGTTTTGAAACCAATACCCCGCGCAGTATTCTCAGGTCCGGTCAACATGCAACACAAGCGAAGAGGCCGGACAAGCCTGTGGAGCACCAGCCGTCATGCATGGCGCCTCGTCACTCAGTCACCAGATCCACGGGGCTGAGCGCGCTAAGGGGACTACGAAAGGGTCTTCATCAACAGATTGGTCAGACTTGATTCATGACGGAGATGGGGGGCTACCAATTCGAGGGTGAGCTTTGGTGATAGTGGGCGGGAGGGGGCTACCACATCATGCACTGCTGCAGGGAAGGGAGGGGGGGATTTCTGCAAAGCACACTTCCAGCAAAAACGGCTCTAATGGTCCACTGGTGTTGTCTTTTCGTGCAGGACGTCCTCCGCTTCGCGATAGGGCGTGTGAGCCGCCCGCATACAGGGGTCCTGGACGGGTGGTTTGCAAGATGGAGTCTTATGAGTGAGTGAAACGGCGTGACCACAGCTCACATCTGCAGCTTCATTCCCCTGCTAGCGCCACAGGTCTCAGCTTTGGTCCAACCAAAGCCGCGAGGTACAGAGAGGAGCTGGATATTCAGGGGCCTATTCCACGCCCTGACGTAAACCGGGGACCAGATGAGAACGGCCTGTGGCAGTGGACCAGGAGGAGGAGGATAATGCCAGCCAAGCCCCACATGAAGGAGCGCACTCTGAAGCCCAAAAGGCTGTGCATGACACGCCGTACTCTTTTGGTCCTTTGGGCCACCTTTGTAGCATCATCGGGGGAAGGAGCATGGGGATGAACACCCTCCCCCAACCCTCACCCAACCCTCACCCAACCCTCACCCAACCCTCACCCAACCTGCACCCACCCTCACTCAACCCGAACCCACCCTCACTCAACCCGAACCCAGGGATGGAGGTCAGCAACCCCCCCCCCCCCCTCTCAACACTGCAGGGCTGAGGTGTTAAATGGAGCTCTGCCCCTCTACTTGAACAGGCCCGAGTACAACGTCTTCTCCTTCTGGTTGTGCCTCTGCATCCGCACGGCCACACGGGTCCCCAGCTTCTGGGCCTCGGTATTGTCAGGGGCAATCGCAAGGCAACGGGCGACGTCCTCTTGGGCGAGGCCGTAGTCCTCGAGCTCCGTGTACGCCTGCGCCCGGCGGTACAGGGCCTTCACGTTCTTGGGGTCCCGCTTCAGGACCTTCGAGCACTGGGCACAGGACTTGCGGTACCGGCCCAACTTGAAGTAGCACAGCGACAGATTGGCCCGGGCACTGACCAGACAGTCCACGACGGCCTCTCTCGGGAGGGCCGGCCGCTGCATCTGCAGCAGCTTTGTGCACCGGGCGATGCTTTTGCAGTAGAACTGCTTCGCCTGTTTCAGGTCCCCCTCTTTGAGGCACGCGTTGCCGGACTGGCGGTCATCCACGGCCCCGTCCACCAGCGCCTGCAGCTGCCCGCGCTCGTCCACGTCGTGCGGCCTCCCGGGGGCCGGGCCGGTCCCCACCTCCAACAGCTCCAGCTCCAGCCGCACGGTCCCCGCCGCCCCCTCGGGATTCCCCAGCAGCCGCCCCGCGGGGCCCATCACGGCGCACCGCTCCCCAACGGCCATGCCCTGCACCGTCTCATCCACCGCCGCAGGCACTTCCCCGCGCCCCAATATGAAGGTCAGCGGCTGAGCGGCGATGGGGGCGGGGCCCGTTCCGAGGCCCGTGGCAGGGGCGGAGGCGGTGGAGGGCAGGGCTTGAGAGGGTGTGCCACTGGCTGCGGTGCCTTCTGCTCCGCCTGCCTCCCCGTCGCCCCAAAGCAGGGGCGGGTCTTGACAGGACACTGTGTACCGGATAGTGACACAGGCCTCAGATGATGGGCCTGGCCCAGTGCCTTCTCTCAACACCGTCTTTTGCATCAGAACCGCATGACAAGCGACGTCGTTCTGTGGTGTGCGATGAATGAGGGCTAGGCTCCGGCACATCCCCAGAGATATGCACTGGAAGGACAGAAATTGGAGGTGTGATGAAGTGGTGTATTGTCTTTCATGCAATTGATAGTCTCAACAGGCGTCCTCATGGAGCTGATGGAGGCAGCGGCTGCACCTGCCCGGTGCGTTCTGTGCAGCAGGAATCTCACTATCGTAGCTGCTGTCGGTGGCTTTGTACAGAATTGCAATTCATTGGCTCTACTTCACGATTCTGCATCACAGACTCGCGATTTGTACCACATTTGGTACTCTGTTCTTCTCGGCTTCTGAAGACCAATCCCTTGCACCCAACCACCGGTGGTTACCCCAGCGCTGCAAAGATTGAAGTTTAAGTGCGGATGTAGTTGCAACCTGGGGTGAAATCCTGTTAAATAGTTGTGTGGTTTTCCCGCCCAGGAACTATACATTGCTCACTGTTTTACGGTGGCAGTATTGTTGTGCAAGTAATTTCTTTGAGAGTGTGATGGGTCTAGGCGGGTTGTGTTTTTAACCCCCTCCCCAGGGACTTGCTTGAGCGGGGGGGGGGGGGGGAGGGGGGGAGGGGGTCCAGGGGAGGGGGGGAGGGGGTCCAGGGGGGAGGCCCCCCCCCCCCTCCTCGGAACGTACCTAGTCCACAGGGAACCGAAAATTTATTGGGCAACGAACCACTCAGCACATGGAAATGTCATCTTGTTGGTAGCAAACAAAGCTAATTCATCATTGCAGGTCAATTCAGGGTTCCCTCATCTAATCAAGACACAACAAATACAACAAAGCGGGACATTTACCATCTCATGCCAACTCACAGTGATCATGGTCAATCAGAATTAGACTCCCCTGAACTGGAGCCTCCATCTGTAGTGGAAGTGGAGCTGGAACCTGATGATGATGAGGAATCTGAGTCACTGCCTGAATGGGAGACATCAGACAAGTGTTGCCATTGGCACACTCAAAAACAGTGTGGCACATGCCTTTTGTGCCTCATTGTATGCTTCTTGTCTCTTCCGGCCAGTGATCCTATCTTTAAACCTAAAATAAAGCAGCGCGTCGATTACGTCTTTGCATTTTGCGTGTGGCGACGGTTGGACTGGGGAGCAGAAATACACTGACAACGAGCGTTGGGTCATGGTAATCTGCAAGACGAGGAACGCAGAGTACACATAAAACGATAAGTAAACAGTGTGTGGCGTGCGCCGAAGGCGCCGAGAAATTTTTTCCCCGTCACCAAAAAAGTTCCCAAAACCCAAGTTTTCAGCTGCACTTGAGCTGAGGGGGGAGGGGGGGAGGGGGTCCAGGGGAGGGGGGGAGGGGGTCCAGGGGGGAGGGCCCCCCCCCCCCTCCTCGGAATGAAAATTAAAGCAAGTCCCTGCCCCCTCCCCCTTGTCCAAGCAACGGTTAATGACCAGAAATTGACGGAACCAACGCCTAGTGTTGCTTGGACAAGGGTGTTGCTTACACACTGCATTGTGCATGGTACCTGCGGGAAGACATGGTGTAGGGGGAATGTTTGCCCGGCGCGCGCCCGGCGCGCTACTTTTAGACTATGTTCCCCGTGAAGAGCCCCCAAGCACACCCCTTGGAAACGCCCTTAGAATTAGGTGACCCAAACTGCCCCAGCTCAAGAAAGTTGCAAACTGGGGTACACAATACCACTCTCGCTCCTTTAAGGGCGATCTTGGTCAACACCTTAGCAAGTTGGGAGAATGGGGGGTTAGGATAGCACAACCGCATCAATCTCCAGTAGAAGCGATAGGCGTTATTGAGGTATCGCGAACAGTAGAGCTGCATCATAACATTGGTCCCACAAGTGTGGGTGTCAATACATTCAGTACAATAGTGCTCCCTACACTCATCACAAACTGCGACGGTGGAGCGTCCTGGCAACACAACACACACACTTCTGCCTCATCCTCTGCCTCATCTTGCGTGCCACAACCGAGCAAACAGCTGCTCAATGCGTGCCCTATACCACCCGTGCACCTCATTGTAACATTTTTGGCGGGCTGTCAAAGTGCCATTCTTTCTTCCAATGAATGGCACAATGACATGAATCCGGCCCTTATAAGCACCATCATGGCCCCCAACTTCAAAATCAAAGAAATCACCTCGGGTACGAGAAGGTCCATACCCATCCCAAATCAAAAAAACTGCTGATGTCCCGGGGGCCAAGGGGCAAATCCATATAATGTTGCCCAACATATCAACGGCAACAGTCCACCGGTAGGGCACGGGTCACAAAAGATGCCCGGCGCGCGCCCGGCGCGCTAACGTTCCCCCGTAGTATTCTGAAACCCAAGGCGCAAAATGTGCCACAAAGGCCATCATGCCCCAATCAGCTCCCTGGACACAAAATATGAACATCATGCATCTCAAAACCCAGGCATCAGACAGCACACATAGCACACAGTAGGACCAGTAGGACCAGTTGAAAAATGCACCGCTAAATCCACGGTGCGAAAATTGACAGAACCAACGCCTGGTGTTGCTTGGACATAGGTGTTGCTTGGCCATAAACAGTGGAAAGTTCAGCGATAGGTCCCCACCGACAGACCTATGCCCTCTCATTCAGTGCATCGTCACAAATACAGCGGCGAAGCCGCCGCCACAGTTCGTCCACGAATACAGCGCCGGAGGCGCCACCACAGATTGTCCATACGGGCTCTGGGCGTCTGGGTAGGACTTGCTTGGACAAGGGACACACACAGGTCAAAGAGCGCTCCACACATGCACGTTCTTGTATGCATATGCAGCAATGCTCGGCAGTTCCATTCAGCAGTATGTGACACACAGCTCTCAGACTGGCTCATTGTTTGTGGATTGGCCGTATTTTGTCAGCCACAACTCTTCCTAACCAGCAGGCCCTTGCTCTTAGGCGAGCACTCAATGGGCCAGACCTGACATGTTGGTCACGGTTAAGGCTGGGTGAGGGTAGGGAGGGTGGTGGAGAGAGGGGAGGTTGGCAGAGTCCTTCCGCTCTGCCATTGGCCGCAAGAATCTCATCCAACTACTCTGTGCCGTCTTTTACGTGTCGAGCTCACATCTGTGCTGACTTCTTGCCCGTCCGATGACCTATCCATCACATAGCCTGAAAGTGGCTCCAACCGTGGGGACTCAATAGTAGAGACCCCTGACATCGCATCTAGTTCTACATTCCTAGCTCCTATATGTGATTCTTCTCCGTCTGTTTCTGCAAAGAGACATCGTTGTAGGGTGTGCAACCCATCTACTCTTCACCCTGTCGGGGTTGTTCCCGTAACAAAAGTGGCGCATATCGATCTCAATTCAATGGAATGAAAATGAATGTCCACCTCCTCTCTGCAACAGGGCAGGCCAAAGGGGTTCTAGAAAGTGCTGGCGGGTGCTGTATTGTAAGATACAAAGGCATCCCCTTTCAGCTAATCTATTCGCTTGCTCATCCCCTGGTGTATCGGCATGACTAGGAACCTCTATCCACCCCTGAATCTTGGATGTCAAGTCTAGAAGGTTGATAAGGGTGATCTCTAGATCCACATTCATGACTGAGCCTTGTGCTGTAAACCAACTATTTGTGTGCCATCTCAGTGCTCCCCCCTGCACTCCACCAAAAACTTACGCAGAATCCATGCAGACGGCAACTTTTGATGTGCTAACATGATGGACGACAACTTCAATAACTGCCTGCAATTCAGCCCGGTTAATGGTCTGCTGGGTATGGAGGGGCAGATGAGATGCCCATTCCCATCCGTCCATGGAGTGGCATCCCCACCCACCCAACCACCGTACAGTGGCCACGTACTCTGAAGACCCATCAATATAAACTAACACATATCCTTCAATCTCCTTGTGTTGAATGACTTGCATAGCCACTGAGGCTGACTCTTGCTTTCGGGCGACCTTTTGCTTCCTTCGCTCTCTCTTTTCCTCTGCTGCTTGAAGATCAGGCTGATAAACTATAGTGTGCGTGATAAGCGACCCCTGATGGAGTAAATGCGACCGACAGGAGTGCATAAAGACGGCCAAAAAGTTGCTAAGTGGCTCCCATGACGCCACCGACTCTCTGGTTCTCATCCATACTGTCAGAAAGGTCGCAAATGTGGGCATACCCCCCTTCAATAGGGAATTCAGCATGGTCCAATGGGCTGCCCGGGCAGTCCACACCATGATGCCCAGTGGGTGCGAAAAAGAGAGTGTCATAGGGATGCTACGCACATTTTTGTTTGGGGGGGGGGGGGGGGAGTATATTGTTGTGTAGGATGTCATCTGCAGAAGAAGCATACCATAGCTGCCACAGCATTCTGTACCAGCACATGGAAGGAGCAATCGAAAAGGAATTTGTAATCCATCCTTGAAAACAAAAAAGAGGGCCACGCAGATCACAAAAAGCCATTCATTTTTGCTCGATTTGCGCATGGAACATTGTGCATAATGTCCTTATCGCAAACGTGCTCCAGACGTTCCGGTCTACTCCCCAAAACCAGGCTGCCACAGGGAACAAACCGGACCCAAATCAACTCTCCACAGTACAATGGGCACCATCCGGCCGGCCTCTTCACGGTGCCGACTTTCAGAGGCAGTCCCATTCGTTGCCACCATACCCAGATGGAAGGGGCCAGGGATAACTGACCTCAGTTGTGGTGTGCCTGAGCCCCTTCAAAGGCCAAACCCCTGCCACCTATGACTATGAATGTTTTGCGGAATCCTAATTTTTGCAATGGACTTTTTGAATTTATCAATGCAAAATTTTGCGACAGCACCCAAAACAAGGGAAACTTATTCTTTTTTTGATGATTTTTTTCTGCGGAATTCAGTTTTGCAGAGCTGTTTTTGGTTGACTGAGTCCAAAATTCTATTGCCTTCGGCAAGGCACCTCGAAGAGGGGAGAGGTGCGAGAGGGCAGTTTAAGAAGTGAGGAGACCTCCCCCACACACACACCCAAATAGGGTGAAAAACACATGAAGAGGGAGCAAAACATGCTTTACATAGGATATTTGATCATTGTGGATGGTCAAAGTATGAAAACAATCAGTTTCGGAAATTTCCATTTTTGAGCTGCCGAGGCCTGAAAACTGCATAAGCAGGTTGTGTGCCCTAGACCCCTTGGTACCCCCCCCCCCCCCCCCACACACCCAAATAGGGTGAAAAACACATGAAGAGGGGCCAAAACATGCTTTACATAGGATATTTGATCATTTTGGATGGTCAAAGTATGTAAAAAATCAGTTTCGGAAATTTCCATTTTTGAGCTGCCGACGCCGGAAAACTGCATAAGCAGGTGGTGTGCCCTAGACCCCTTGGTACCCCGCCCCCCCCCCCCCCACACACACCCAAATAGGGTGAAAAACACATGAAGAGGGGCCAAAATATGCTTTACATAGGATATTTGATCATTTTGGATGGTCAAAGTATCAAAAAAATCAGTTTCGGAAATTTCCATTTTTGAGCTGCCGAGGCCTGAAAAGTGCATAAGCAGGTTGTGTGCACACACCAAAGGCCACTGAACCACCTACAAACAGCAAAGTTTGAAGCTTTTGGGGGGCCCATGGCTTGCGCTAGATGGGCCCAGTGGCCACTACATGGGTCCCCATGGGTGCTCAAGTACCCGTATTGTCACCAAATGACCGCCCAAACCCATCCTAGGGGCGACAGAAGAGTTTCGGAAAGAGGCGAATTTCGCAAATCTTGCAGGTGTCACTAAACAGCCTACACAACGGCAATTTCGGGGCTTTTGGAGGGGCCATGGCACGGGCTACATGGGCTTGGCAGCCACTATGTGGGTCTATGGGTGCTCAAGTACCCGTAGTGTCACTAAATCATCACCCAAACCCATCCTAGGAGCAACGGAAGGGTTTTATGAAACATCCAATTCCAAAAAACTCTCACGTACCACTAAACAGCCTATCCAGCGTGAAAACGGCTAAGTCCTCACCGGCAAGGGGCCATATGGGGGGTGCCGACTGGGGGTACCTGGAGTTGGGACCCGGGACCCCCGCCATGGGTTAGGGGGTCCATATACAAGAAGAAAGTTCTTCAGGACCCAGGTCCAAATACACACACAGCAGCCACAATACGCAAAGAAGTTTTGCCCCCCCCCCCCCACCCCCACCCCCCCCCAAAAAGAGGTACCCGGGTGCGGGGGGGTACGGGGATCAAAATCCAAAAAATCATTGGGGGATCATTTTTGGTCACAAAATGATGATTTTACAAGGGGTTAAACGTTAGAAACCATACATTGGGGTATGCTACGCAAACAACCCCAAAAAAGGGGGGTATACGGCACTCGCGCCCGTGCTTGATCTAACAACCTCTCTTCGAGGTGATTTTCATTTTTGCGTGTTTTTTGCGTTTGGCCTTCTTTTTAGGGCCGATTCTGGCTCATTCATTTTGGTGCCACTGAAAAGGACCTGGGGTACCTTGGACTCTGGGATTGCAGTCCATAGCACAGACAAGCAACAACAAGCAAGTAGTTTGGATGATTCAGGCCTACCAGTTTTTCAACGAGCCAGTTCCAAATTCGTCCATAATAGTACCCATGGCACATGAAATGCTGAAACACCAAAGCAATTTGCAACATGGCTCGACCACTTTCACCAAACCATTTAGGAAATTCGTCTCAGTAGCAGTGCACAACGCACATCAAATACCGAAACAATGGCACAGAAAGCTCTGCAGGAGCATAAAACATTATTTCTTTGCGGATGTCATTTTTGCGAAGGGCATGCAGCTGAAAATCAACGTTTTTTCTTTGTTTTTTTTTGTGATAAACAACATCTTGTGCTGGGAATCCGTGCGAATCCTAATTATTTTTGCAAGTAATTAGGATTCACACGGTATTAGTAGTAGCGTTTGTTTTCAACTGGAGAATGACCATGGGCTCAATTCTATCTTCAGGCACTCGCGCCAGGGTTTGCCTCGTACTCGGGCAACCTCTGAAATAATCACCTCAAAAAGTGTGTGTGGTGCATGCAGAGTCCAAATATGCCCCCGTTGTGTTGAATTACTTTGCAGATCTTCACAAACGTCCCCAAAGATTTCAGCTCATCTGCCCAAGTGGTGAGGGCGGCTTGTAAGGGGTCGGTCAGGTGTCCTCAAGAGGGAGGCGGCGGGGGAGATCGCAAAGGTGGAGTACCGTAGTTGCCGTAGTACTTTCGAGTGGGGGGGGGGGGGGGCAGGGGAAAAAGTACGACCCATACCATCATTCAGCAATGATTATCGTGTGGCACCCGCGCTGTGCATGCTCAGATGCCAATCGCATTCACCACAAACGCATCAGGCCACAAGCATGACATGCAATCGTGTACAAACATGTATATCCCAAGGGCATAAAAAAAAGGCAAACCAAAAACATATCATCTGCTAAACCAAAAAAGATGCAGCAAAACGACCGTGAGCTGAAGTCGCACACAGCAATTGACACAACACGAGCCGGTACTGACAAAAGCAGCAGCAAAGTAGGCACTGGTCGCAGGAACAATCTCATCAGACGGCTTCGAGGGTCCCAGTCAGAACAGAAAGAACATCAGAGAATCGTGGAAGAAAACTGGGTGCCTCTCTGCAGCGGGAAAAAATGCATGTACACGCGGTTCATTGCAGCCGCTCCAGCGGCGTTTTGAACTGGGAGTAGCATTGTTCCTGCAGGAGGAAGGGGACATAATTCGTCTCAGTAATCTGCTGATCCCATGCGCGTGCGCACGCACACACACACACACACACACGCGCGCGCGCGCGCTTGTAAAAATATACACCCCAAATGATGCCGGTGCCAACAAACACACATACAGGCACACACTTATTGACTCCCTCAGTCCCTCACTCACTCACCCACCCATACACACACACTCTCTCTCATGGAGGGGAGAAAGAGAGCATTTTTCGTGAAGACTGGAAGGAATCACTGAGTTACTGTGTCAATACCTGAACACCACACAAATCAACCGAGTGAATAAATGAAAGAAAATGGCGTTGAAAGGGCCGTGATACAACACACGCATACTACAGCTGACAAGCTCCTGCCCTCGCGAAGACAAGAACGGTAACAGAGCCCAGCTGTTGTGCATAGACTCGTTTCCCCCAAATGCAGTGAGTCCCAAATGCAGTGAGTCCTGCGATTGTGCCCTTGTACGCTGTGCCCCTCCACACATCATGCGCCTGACGATGCATGCGCCCTGACAAGCCCCAAAAGCAGGGCAAAGGCAATTGGCTCTGTCCAAGAAGGCCCGCAACAAAAATGGACCATGTCTTGTTGCCGACGCTGCCCCTACCCGTTCCTTCCAGCCCCTGCAAACATGCCATTGCACTCAATGCTGCCCAGCACAGAACAGAAGCCTGCATGCAAACTCTCAACGCAACTGATCTCTGCTACTGACAAGAGGGGGCATGCATTGCACGAGGCACTGGGGACACGCGGCCCTAGTTTCTGGCGCAGAGAGGTCACCAAACTCCACACCACTGTTCATGAGGTTGGTCACTGTCCTCTGCGTCACCCACTCCGCTCACTACGTGCCCTTGGCGTTGCACACGGAACGCCGTGCGAGGCATACAGCCCCCATTGCCTCTCCACCCACAGCTTTGGAGTAGCTTACGCCATCCTGTGAGACAACTGGGACGACAGATCTGCCCCGCCAAGCCCTCCCACAAACCACTCCTAAACACACTCGATGCAAAGCCTGCCTGCAAGCTGCAAGCGCTCCTGCGGGACCTGGGAGCGGTCCGTTGTGAGGGGCGACACTGTTTGCTGCCGCCATATACGGCAGGGAAGGACGCCACAGCGGTGGAGTCGCTCGATGAGACTCTGCCAATCCGACTGAAGCCTCCAGCCCCCGCTGAAATGACCGTACCTTCCTGATCCATCCAGTTGGCATCCGGAAAACACCCAGAACAAAACAGGCACCTACACACAAGCGCACACTGAAAAAAGACGAGGACATGCTCGTGTGCACAGACATGCGCACGTGATCACCCAAAATTTTTTTCCAAAACGGCACATGCCAGTTTACTCAAAAATAGGTGAGAGCAAATCTGGAGGCATATGAGTAACGTAGGCGCATAGAAGAGGCCCATTCCATATCAATCGACCAAAGAATACGTCGGACTTCGGAGAAAGAGTGTCCGTGCAGAAGCGTTCGCACGCAATTTGTGATGGCTTTGAAATATTGTGGTTAGGCGTCATCGAAATGCGCGGTGCAAGAGCATAAATACAGCACATGATGCCGGATGATGGTGCATTGGCTGCGGCTGAAAAGAAAAAGGAAAAGTCTCAGGTTAGTCTGCAACTATTTTCATGACATTGATCTGGACTGTGGCTGCACAAGGCTAGCAGGTACGGGTGGTGTAGTCTGCTCGCAGCAGTACAAAAAAAAGAATCTGAAGAAGTCTGTTAATCTTAGCACACGAATGCTGCATTTACCCTGTCACACTTGGACTGCATCATCGCTAGGAGCTGGGCTCTTACTTCTTCACAGCCTGAGCCATCTTCGCAGCAAATTCCACGTTTTGTGGCGTCAACATGTCTTGCTCTTTCAAGAAATTGATACCGCTGGCAACGTTGTGTGACGTCAGCAGGCCCGCATTGTCCAGGGCGGTGCTTGCCACTGCGCCCAAACTACTAAGAGATACCCCAGGCCCGGACTTCGAATTTTCTGGGGCCGGTGGTTGAGGAGGAGCAGGTGGCTGTTGCGGCGGGAGTTGTTGAGGCGCTGCAAACGGGTTGACTGGGGCGAAGGGGTTCACTGGGTTGGGGCCTCGAGAGAATGCTGTTGGGGATGGAGACTGCATGGGCTCGCCGGATGCCACCGACGTTGGTTGAGGGGTTGGGGCTGTCTGGGGGTTCCAAGTTGACACCGGCTTGGATCCGGGCATGGTCTGGACTTGGGGCGGTTGCTGGTGGTCTTCAATGGCGTCCTTGTCAACGTAAATCGGCAGCTTGGCAGGACACATGTTGTGAGCCACTACATTGATCAGCCCAACGACGATCATGGCGAACCCCAAGATATATCCAATGGCTTTGTCAAACAACAAAGTTCCGATGAAAATATAAAACAGCCCACGTCCGGTGTATGAGCTCACAAAATAGACGTGCTTGAGACAACGATAGGTCATATTCCGGAAGCATTCGATGAACCGCAGTTCCGCCGACAGCGTCGCCGCCACGAATACCACAAGATATAGGCTCAAGATGAAGGACTGCAGTTTGAACGATACCAATTCAGTGATGGTGGACGCCAGTTCGACGACGAGCGTGAGTGAGCACGTGATGATGCCAGCCATGCGCAGCAGGTGAGAAAGCTCTTTCTCACACTTGCAGCCACAGATATCGATGTACTCTTTTGGAGCTTCCATGTGAAAAAGTATCGAGTTGGTGCTGAAGCGCGAGCAACAATCAGGATGTCTTCGGACACAGAGGAGGGGGGGGGGGGGGCGGGGGCAGGGCATAGGTGAGGAGAGGGGCGTAACCAATACTGCTGCATCATCCTCAATGGTGGCAAAATATATGGGGGAAATGGGAGGGGGGGGAGCGGGGGGCAATGCTCAGAAATGGAGGCGATTGTGGTTGCCCTGGCTAGGTGTAGGGCACCAGCCCTGAAGCCTTCCAAACACAGAGAGCCCCGGGTGTCGACTGCGTTCTGTCTTGTCGATCTGGTGATCTTTTTACTGCCTTGTCAACCGTCTCTGCAGTGGACCACCTGCATCACTCGGGGCACCACATGGTAGGCTTTGGTAGGATGTGTAGTATATCTCATTACGGAAGAATGCATCTACCCCTTCCCCCTTACCTCCTGGGAAGCCCGCATATCGTTCAATCCTGTATCAATTACCCCCACCTGCCACTGACTGAAGTCTGCCACAACTTACCAAATGCTGTTAGCTTTGCACGTTTGGTTCCAGCTGTGTTCATGCCACCGACCAACACTACACAGAGCGCTGTCTAAGACTTCCCTGCCCTCGGAACCCCGAGAAATTCGGTGGCTGAAAGGTTGTATCCTTTCAACCAGTGGTCCCCATTGTTCTTTTTTTGTGACACTTTTACCAATTCTATGCCCATCAATTCAGTTCAATTGGAGGGAGTTGGAGGACTGAACTTTGGAAATCCAAATATGTGTCACATGTTTACAAGGCCACCGTTGCTGGTGGGATGGACCCTCTCACACACGAGGTGATATTTTGATTTTAAGGTTTGGGCCTTGATTGGGCGCACAAGGGCCAAGCAACAAGAAGCAGACAACGATGTACATGGGCGGTATAGGGGACACATTGATCATCTGTTTGTTCGTTTGTTTCCACATTTGTGGTATTAGATTTTGCATCAACAGTCTTCCAAACGTGATAGAGAACCTGACAGAGAACGGGCCTGCCTCCGGATAGAAAAGTGTGCAAAATGGAACAAAAAATGGATTGACAGGTGCAACCTTTTTGGACTGCCACGCCAAATGTTCCTAACCTAAGATGCAGGGCATTAGTTGAGGTTTGCACATTGTCCTGATAGAAGCATACCATTACAATCATTGCGCACAGTGTATTGACCCACACGCTTGGGGGGACAAACCTGTTGATCAGACACAACACAGGTCACATGTTGTTGTGCAAAAGGAACTCACAGACTTGGTCTTATGTTGTGCGCTCAATAGGGAAGGGTTTGGGGTTGATTCTGGTATGGGAGGCTTCTTTCTGGAAGGTAAAGCTGTGGCTAAAGTCAGGATACTTGGCATAAAAGTCGCATGCCGGGCGCGCACCGGGCAAAAACACCCCCTCATTCCCCCAGGTCCTCCACTTTCCGCCCATTCTTATTGCGCACCACCCCCATTGAGAGCATGCTGGCATGCGTGGGGGAGAATGGACAGGGAATTCCCAGACAAACGCGGGTCTGAGTATGTATAAACCAAGCTCTATCAACAGGCTGGGTATTGGCGCCCTCAGGCTCCTTCTGTGAAATACTTGTGCTGTGAATGGTCAGATCATTTGTGCTGAATACATGCCGTGATCCAGGTTGTGTATGCAGGCTGTGGGATTGCCAAGGGACGGCCTAAAACGATGCCCAATGTACGCTTGGTGACCAACGTTCCCCCTAAAACAAATGCACGGGCATGTTTGCCATGAGATAATGTCGGTGTGCTGTTGTTTGGCAGAGGCCCACAGGGTGATTCTTTCACAAGCATGAGTGGGTGTGACCAGCGTCCAAATGTTGTTAGGCTATGTGCTTGCTCATTCAACATCGGTGTGATGGGACCTTGACCTGTTCAATTTCTCTGTGTGGAAGGCATGGATCAGGGGTCATGAATTAATTTAAATGCTCAAATTGTGAGGTTGAAGCACAACAAAACCCAAAGGGATGAGAGGCCAGGAAGCAATTCAATCATAACACAAACTCCAAGGTTCAACTTGGTAGCAAACCAAAATTGGTGTTTGCTCTGCTGCTAAGAATGTAGCTTCAACAGCCCTAGGATGACATCGCTGGTCACGGCAGGTTCAAACTTCTTAATCCCTATTGCATGGACATGTGGAAAAGCACCACCCATCCAATGACCCCAAAAGTGCCCTGTTGGTGGGGGAGTACAACTGCTTTTTTGTTTTCGCGAGAGCATTTGTGAGAGCATTTCTGGCACACAGGAGAGGAGAGAGGGGGGTTGGGGGTCGTGTGGCCCCTGTAGCAGCATGTAGAAGCAGGGGCAGCAAGCCACTAGCAGCTGTCAGTGTGTAGAAGAGGCAAGAGTTGCAAACAAGCGGGCATCTCTGGAGTGGTGTGTGAGGTGTGTGCAGGGCCATGAGGCGACGGATACTGGGCTCGCATACGCCCCGGTGTCACAGGCGCATGGTCATCACCACATAGTTCAGTGTTTTTCCTTGCTGCACTGCAGCGCAGACCAGTTCTGAACCACTCCAGGTGTGTGCAGGGGGGGGGGTGTTTCTGCGAAATGTGAAGTCATGGGGTTTTGCCTAAAATTGGCCACTTCGAAAAAAGGGGGGGGGTTTACCCCTTTTGCGCGCACCTGAAATTTTCCAAAACGCGCCGCGGGGGGTTACCGTGGATGTGCACAAGTGTGTATTTGTCCATTTTTTGGGCATGCACAAGGAAATTTGGGGGTGTCTTGCTTCAAAAGTGACGGATCTTTGCATGCTTACTTGATGCTGCTGTTTCACATATCAGGTCTGGCGGGGGCGTGGTGGCCTAACGGGTTAGCATACAACAACGGAGGCCTCCACTCTACCTCCTCACCAATGCAATGGTGGTTGTAGCCGCCCACACCCCGTGCCGGGGGGGCCATGGACGATTTCTCTTCGGCGCGGCCCAACACCGAAGAGGGTGCTTCACAGGGTGCCCAATCCTGCAAGGCGTACGCTTCGTCACGTTTCGCGTTTCGCATCACCGCTTCATGGGGTGCCCAGTCCCACAATACGGTCGTTTTGAATCGTTTCGCGTTTTGGATCACTGCTTCATGGGGTGCCCAGTCCCACAATGCGGTTGTTTCGAGTCGTTTCGTGTTTCACGGGGTGCCCAATCCCGGAACTTCAGCTGTGCCACCAACAAGTACATCGTCTGTCACGCTATGGTTGTGTGTTGTTGCGTGTCTCGCGGCAATGCGCGGAACCGCATGCACTTCGCACCCCCCCCAAAAAAACTCCCTAGCGGATAGACCCATCTACCACTTTCACTTCAATATCCATTTCCTCAAGGCACCACTTGCACCGCGTTGGTCCCAAGCCCCCCACCATAGCGTAACGTCTTATGCACCTGCCTGTGCACCTCAAGTAATCGTCTACTTCCGCTGCCTTTTGGAGTCACTACTCGACTTCCGTTCTGGTGCTTGTCGGTCCTGTGCCACTGAAGCTGCCACGGGTGTCTTCCCACTTTTCGCTTGCTTGCCTTGCCCGCGGGGTTGCTTGACGGTCTTTTTGTACACTTTCTTGTGTCCTGTCACGACGACCACTTTGGCACTGCTGTCCAAACTGCTGCTTTCGGAACTAAACTCCGATGATGGATGTCGCGCAATTGAGGCAAATAGTAGCCCTTGACGATGAGCCGTACCCTCGACGTCAATGCAAACGTACTTGCCACCGACGTAACACATCACCACCGTCGAGAGCCCGCATGTCACAATGAAGAAGAAACGTGTTTCCAAAGTCCAGTGACCCATCACACTGGCGGCTACGCAGTCATCCTCGGCACCCCTCTGGCCTTAGACTGACCATTGCGTGCCTGTGTGTAAATAATGCATGTCCCGTGTAACCAGGCCACAAAACCGACAGGGGGCAGAGCTAGACTTAGTGTGTCTATGATATAGAAAACGAGACGAAACAGCATGTATGGTGGAAATTCATCAATGGAGACAGGGCAGGGGGATCGCCTGCATCAGGGTAAGCGAGAGTCGCTCACGTCAGTGCCGAAACCTCCAGAGCTAGCAGCCCAAGAGATCGTGGACCGTGTGACGGAATAATCAGAACCGCGTGCGTCCTCCCCACTGTCAGAAACCGTGTCAGACATATATTCCAAATGTTGACACCAATTGTTGACTCCACATGTTGACACCAAAGTTGATAGACACCAAAATGGAGGCTGCCTGAGCAGAGTTTAGTGGCACTGAAGACACGTGCGTTTGGCCGCATCCATGAACGCTGATGCGCATGTGCACTGCACGTCACCCCCTCACTCAGTGCCGGGGCTATAGTGTTGAGCATGGCACAAAGCCCGGGGTACTGGAATGACGCAACGCGGTGCACGCGGTGCGCGGACGGCACCCTCACTGCTCTGGGAGAGGCCACTGAAAAGTCAATTATCCGTGCGACATCTGTGAAACCAGGCGTGCTCGGATCCATCCGTGGACCTTTTTGAGGTGGTTGTGGTGTGCACGGACCTGCTTCGGGGGAGGGGGGGGGGGTCTGCATCCTCCGAGAGCCCCTCAGTGGCCCAGCCGGGCGGCACTTGGCGGTAGTGAACAGCACCCGGCCCATCGCAGAGTCGGCAACCCACCGGTCACTGACTGGAGGCAGCCCCCAATTGGTGACGTGTGAACTGTCACGTGTGCGTTGGTTGAGATGTCATCAGCACAACACGCATCACATGACAGTTCACAAGAAGGGAAGAAGAAGCTTGCCAAGAGCCGAAAACCGGCCCCAGGCACCTTTCGCAAAAAGTCTGCGGGAAGAAAGTGCAGAGTGACGTTTTCCGGGAGAGGGCGAGCAACATCGATCGTCATGGGCAGCTGTATAGGAGTTAATTAAACCCCCCCTCCCCTTCACTCCCCTGTGCACAACCCCCAGTACCCAGAGAGAGAGAGGGGGGGGGGGGAGAGAGAGAGAGAGAGAGAGAGAAAGCAAATTTAGGAGCATAGGCCTTGGGCTTGCGGGTAGTGCGTCCCACCGTTGCTCCCATGAAGGTCGCATGGCAGGGTGCCTTCGGCGCCGACAGAACTAGAGGCTCCACGGCTGCTTTCAAGTTTGCTCATTGGTGGCCTGGCCATGCCCCATTCGCTCGCACAACCCCCGGTACCTTTCACCATTCGACCACGGGGTCGTCGGTGGACCACGTTGCGATCTGAAGGAGCACCGTTTGACCAGGGGCTGGTCGTCGCGCAATGGGACTGAAGCGCCGGATACTTAGCTACCGTCTACCCCTGCAACACAGGCACACGGCCATTGCACACCAGTTCCGAATGTTGCGCTGCCTATTCCGGGAGGTAGGGGCTGGGGTCAGCAGCTTTTTTATCCGGCGTGCAACCAGAAGGGTGGGCGCCGGTTTTGGGGTGGGTGTGTCTGGGTCGGAGCCACGTGTCGCAGGACTGAAGTGTACCTGTTCCCACAGGTTTTGGGTTTGGTTGGGGTTTCATACGGTGTAGCGAACCAAACCAGGCAGAAATGGATGCAGCAGGGACAGAAGAATCAGTGCATCAGGGCGGCATGGGTCATTCCACCAAGTAGGGACGTTACCGACAGAAGCAAGTGGTACTGCCATCCATGAATAATATAGGAACAAAGTCCAGTGACCCATCACACTGGCGGCTACGCGGTCATCCTCGGCACCCCTCTGGCCTTAGACTGACCATTGCGTGCCTGTGTGTAAATAATGCATGTCCCGTGTAACCAGGCCACAAAACCGACAGGGGGCAGAGCTAGACTTAGTGTGTCTATGATATAGAAAACGAGACGAAACAGCATGTATGGTGGAAATTCATCAATGGAGACAGGGCAGGGGGATCGCCTGCATCAGGGTAAGCGAGAGTCACTCACGTCAGTGCCGAAACCTCCAGAGCTAGCAGCCCAAGAGATCGTGGACCGTGTGACGGAATAATCAGAACCGCGTGCGTCCTCCCCACTGTCAGAAACCGTGTCAGACATATATTCCAAATGTTGACACCAATTGTTGACTCCACATGTTGACACCAAAGTTGATAGACACCAAAAGGGAGTCTGCCTGAGCAGAGTTTAGTGGCACTGAAGACACGTGCGTTTGGCCGCATCCATGAACGCTGATGCGCATGTGCACTGCACGTCACCCCCTCACTCAGTGCCAAGTCCTGGGGCTATGTTGTTGAGCATGGCACAAACCCGGGGTACCCCCCCCTCTTGTAATAGCTACGCAAAAGTACGGAATTAATACGGTCCCTACGCCTACTGTAGCTTGGACAAGGGCGTGGCTATTACAAGGGGGGGGGGGGGGTACTTGAATGACGCAACGCGGTGCACGCGGTGCGCGGGCGGCACCCTCACTGCTCTGGGAGAGGCCACTGAAAAGTCAATTTTCCGTGCGACATCTGTGAAACCAGGCGTGCTCGGATCCATCCGTGGACCTTTTTGAGGTGGTTGTGGTGTGCACGGACCTGCTTCGGGGGAGGGGGGGGGGGTCTGCATCCTCCGAGAGCCCCTCAGTGGCCCAGCCGGGCGGCACTTGGCGGTAGTGAACAGCACCCGGCCCATCGCAGAGTCGGCAACCCACCGGTCACTGACTGGAGGCAGCCCCCAATTGGTGACGTGTGAACTGTCACGTGTGCGTTGGTTGAGATGTCATCAGCACAACACGCATCACATGACAGTTCACAAGAAGGGAAGAAGAAGCTTGCCAAGAGCCGAAAACCGGCCCCAGGCACCTTTCGCAAAAAGTCTGCGGGAAGAAAGTGCAGAGTGACGTTTTCCGGGAGAGGGCGAGCAACATCGATCGTCATGGGCAGCTGTATAGGAGTTAATTAAACCCCCCCTCCCCTTCACTCCCCTGTGCACAACCCCCAGTACCCAGAGAGAGAGAGGGGGGGGGGGGGGGAGAGAGAGAGAGAGAGAAAGCAAATTTAGGAGCATAGGCCTTGGGCTTGCGGGTAGTGCGTCCCACCGTTGCTCCCATGAAGGTCGCATGGCAGGGTGCCTTCGGCGCCGACAGAACTAGAGGCTCCACGGCTGCTTTCAAGTTTGCTCATTGGTGGCCTGGCCATGCCCCATTCGCTCGCACAACCCCCAGTACCTTTCACCATTCGACCACGGGGTCGTCGGTGGACCACGTTGCGATCTGAAGGAGCACCGTTTGACCAGGGGCTGGTCGTCGCGCAATGGGACTGAAGCGCCGGATACTTAGCTACCGTCTACCCCTGCAACACAGGCACACGGCCATTGCACACCAGTTCCGAATGTTGCGCTGCCTATTCCGGGAGGTAGGGGCTGGGGTCAGCAGCTTTTTTATCCGGCGTGCAACCAGAAGGGTGGGCGCCGGTTTTGGGGTGGGTGTGTCTGGGTCGGAGCCACGTGTCGCAGGACTGAAGTGTACCTGTTCCCACAGGTTTTGGGTTTGGTTGGGGTTTCATACGGTGTAGCGAACCAAACCAGGCAGAAATGGATGCAGCAGGGACAGAAGAATCAGTGCATCAGGGCGGCATGGGTCATTCCACCAAGTAGGGACGTTACCGACAGAAGCAAGTGGTACTGCCATCCATGAATAATATAGGAACAAAGTCCAGTGACCCATCACACTGGCGGCTACGCGGTCATCCTCGGCACCCCTCTGGCCTTAGACTGACCATTGCGTGCCTGTGTGTAAATAATGCATGTCCCGTGTAACCAGGCCACAAAACCGACAGGGGGCAGAGCTAGACTTAGTGTGTCTATGATATAGAAAACGAGACGAAACAGCATGTATGGTGGAAATTCATCAATGGAGACAGGGCAGGGGGATCGCCTGCATCAGGGTAAGCGAGAGTCACTCACGTCAGTGCCGAAACCTCCAGAGCTAGCAGCCCAAGAGATCGTGGACCGTGTGACGGAATAATCAGAACCGCGTGCGTCCTCCCCACTGTCAGAAACCGTGTCAGACATATATTCCAAATGTTGACACCAATTGTTGACTCCACATGTTGACACCAAAGTTGATAGACACCAAAAGGGAGTCTGCCTGAGCAGAGTTTAGTGGCACTGAAGACACGTGCGTTTGGCCGCATCCATGAACGCTGATGCGCATGTGCACTGCACGTCACCCCCTCACTCAGTGCCAAGTCCTGGGGCTATGTTGTTGAGCATGGCACAAACCCGGGGTACCCCCCCCTCTTGTAATAGCTACGCAAAAGTACGGAATTAATACGGTCCCTACGCCTACTGTAGCTTGGACAAGGGCGTGGCTATTACAAGGGGGGGGGGGGGTACTTGAATGACGCAACGCGGTGCACGCGGTGCGCGGGCGGCACCCTCACTGCTCTGGGAGAGGCCACTGAAAAGTCAATTTTCCGTGCGACATCTGTGAAACCAGGCGTGCTCGGATCCATCCGTGGACCTTTTTGAGGTGGTTGTGGTGTGCACGGACCTGCTTCGGGGGAGGGGGGGGGGGGGTCTGCATCCTCCGAGAGCCCCTCAGTGGCCCAGCCGGGCGGCACTTGGCGGTAGTGAACAGCACCCGGCCCATCGCAGAGTCGGCAACCCACCGGTCACTGACTGGAGGCAGCCCCAAATTGGTGACGTGTGAACTGTCACGTGTGCGTTGGTTGAGATGTCGTCAGCACAACACGCATCACATGACAGTTCACAAGAAGGGAAGAAGAAGCTTGCCAAGAGCCGAAAACCGGCCCCAGGCACCTTTCGCAAAAAGTCTGCGGGAAGAAAGTGCAGAGTGACTTTTTGCGGGAGAGGGCGAGCAACATCGATCGTCATGGGCAGCTGTATAGGAATTAAACAGCAAGGGATCAGTTCAATCATACTGCAACTGCAAGGATCAACAGGCCTATCTGCCTACCACAACGGCATGTTTTGATCTTGTATTGGGAAATTTTTGCAAAAATCTTGGCAATACCTTTGGAAGAGGGGGAGGGGGGTTAGGGTACATGGCATACCGGCGCCGGCCATGAGAACCGAACAGGATCCAGTGTGGCTGAATTTCCCAGAATGTACCCAGGGCCTAGAAATGAAATCAATACAACAACCATTGCCGTGAAGCATGTTGTGGAGGAGCTCATGACGAGATACACAGGCATAGGGCGCCACTCAAAGGACTGCCCAGAAATCAGCTTGATGCTCCAACTGTCGCGCGCGCGCTCGCCCGCATACTCTGCGGCGTACGACTGCTCGAACTTGGGCACCCAGCTCAGACGGTGCATCAGAAAGACAACTGCGTCCTCCACCACTTCTGCGCCCAGAAGCGAGCACACGCAGGCAATCGCGTTGCTGTAGAAGTACCAGGGGTGGCTGGGGCTGGAGCTGCGGGAGGAGGCCGACCGGAAAAGCAGCAATGCGCCAAGCCCAACAAAGCGGATATACCCGAAGTACCATCTCATGGCGTTGTGGCAGGTCATGCGCGCCGTCGGGGGCCCGGTCAGGAGCCGGGCGGACGCCGCATCCATCCATTGCGTCCGAAGCAGCACGTTGGAAGTCCAGGAGACGGGGATGCTGGCGGCCCATGTCCGGGAGTCCTCCTCCATGACGGCGAACACCAGTAGAGCGATCAGCCGGAACCCCTCCAATAAGCAATGCAAGTACCCGACCCATGCCGACAGCACCATCCGCTGATCCCCCAGGACCCCACCCGCCGGCTGCGACTGCACGTGGCGGGCGTAGAGCCGGAACACCACCTGCACCGACAGCAGCTCCAGCGCGTTGAAGAGGAGCGCGAGGCACCCCCCCTTGGCGAAGCTCGGCGCGGGGGTGAACCAGATCAACATGCACCCGCCCATAAACACCACAAAGACGAGTGGGTGAAGGAGAAAGGCGGCGGCCCACGTCTTCTGCGCGCGGGACACGGCCCCGGCGTGCGCGCGCAGCATGACGCGCTGCCCCAGCAGCGCCCCCACCAGCGCGAGCATCACCATCGGGATCGGTCCCACGCAGGTGCCACGCCAGCAGAAGCCCGCGGCGAACAACAGGACGAACACCACCGCCATACGGCCCAGCAGCGCCTTCCACTGGACGGCCCCAAGGAGCTGCACCTAACAAAGAAAGAAAGAAAGGCTGTGCCGCTCAGCCGTAATGCACCCAGCACCAGAACTAGAGGTACCCCAAGCCCATCAGCAGGGATGCAAGGCTGTCCGGGGCACTAGGGTGTCGGTGACTCCGCGAGGCAGAGGGGACGCTGCAAGGGATAAAGGGCGACTTTACGCTGGCATCCAGAGATCGACCACCGCACCCCACCACACCCAACCCAACCACACCTCACCACACCGCACCCCACCGCACCCCACCGCACCGTATCACACCCCTCCCAACCCCACCCCACCCCACCTCACCTCGCCTCACCCCACCCCACCCCACCCCACCCCACCCCACCCCACCCCACCCCACCCCACCCCACCCCACCTCACCTCACCTCACATCACATCACCTCACCTCACCTCATCTCCTGGTGACCTGGCACCAGTCTAAAAACCCTCAGGATGGTAGCTGTAGGACGGATTGCCTACACGCACTGCCACGCTCGAAGCCAGTCGTGATACGTCGTGATAGTCGTGCCACCACGTGACTCATCTCTTGCCATCGTGGCCCCCTTCTCCGCTCTGCTCCACCCATATGGTGCCCTCTGTCTCTCTCTCTGCTCCCGTGTCTCCAAGGGCTGCGTGCCGCACCCCAGGTGCGTCCCTCCCCCTTGCTAGCCCCCTCCTGCTCACAGTGGGCGCTGCGTCCTACAATCAACTCTGGCAAGACGTCGACCTCGCCGTGGCAATCTTCCAGGCCGCTACGCGGGGAGCCGCGACGGGGACTGCATTCGACGTATCCGCCGCTCAAGCGTGACGCCTTGTGCAGGGGTATCGTGAGTCGTTTACTTCGCTGTCCCATCGTGGGGCCCCACTCGCCTATGCGCCCCATGGGTTGCAGCACCGCGCGCCAGCGCGGTGCTCCCCTCGCACCCCCGTCCTCGTGAGTCCTGGGACCCTCGTTCGCCGACCCGCTCTGCCCAGCGGCCCCATGTTGCTCTGCGCTCTCGCGCCATGCTCTTTGTTTCATCACACCATGGCCACGCTCGTGGCATCCTGTGTTTGTTCTTCTGCACCCGGTCAAAATGGGGACTGCCGCTACTGTTCGTAATCACCCCGTAACCTCTGCACCCCGATTTGTCGCCCCCTCCCGGCGCCTTGCGGCCACAGGCCACCCACTCCTTTCTCGTCACAGCCAATCATGTCAGACCACTCAACGCCATCCCAGGACTCCCCCTCTCCTACCCCCGACACCAGTCGAGGAGGTGCCATTCGTCGGGGACCGTTCCCCATGTTTCTCATGGATATTGCCCAGTCTGACGACGCTGATCGCCTCCTGCGAGAGCTAGACATGTTGAAGGATGACGCGCTGGAAGCGGCGGATGCGACCATCCGGGCCACCGACCCCGCCCTGGCCGACCTATGCGATGCCCTACGATGGACAGCTGCGGACGGCAACATCCAGGCTATTACCGCCGTGACGAGGGCATGGACGCCACGGGGGCTCCTGCTCACAGCCGCCGTCACGGTCGCCACGGGTCCGTCTGATGTGAAAGTTATCGAGCACGTCCCCCGGTCGCTGGTGCAAGGCGGCCCGCTGCTGGAATACGTCTCCAAGGACCCTGAGGCCCTCACTGCAGCCCTTGTCACGCGATGGAGTCCGGGCCATGCCCCGATCTCCGCGTCACGCCTCCGCAGCTCGGTCTTTAGGGGCCTCTACACGGCCCGAGAACAACCTCCAGCCATCGACACCGTCACGCCTCCGGAAATCCAAAGTCAAAAGGTCTCCCACAAGATTCACAAGCCCATCAGCCAGTTCCTGCTGCTGGAGTGCTCGGTCTCGCCGGTCCGCAGCGGTGAGCTGCTGCACCAGATCGAGCAGGCTGGCGAGCACTCCTGGGCCACAGCCCCCACCTTCGCCCTGCTGCAGGCCGGCATCCCCGACACCGCCAGCCCCCCTCCCCTCACCCCGCCCAGCCATGCGCCCTACCTCACCAAGGGCCAGACAGCACCCAGCGCCGCTGGGACTCTGTTCGCGTCGGCGGCGTTCACCCCGGCGTCAGCCCTGTACCGGTCCCAGGACAAGCCCACCCCTACGGGGGCAGAACATTTGCCTGCATCGCTGCTGCCTGAGCAGACCAGGCTCTCCTTCAGCCTCCCCGAACCCGCCTCCCAAGTCCAGCCGGCTGCCACCGACCCCACGCCGCCGGAGTCGCCTGCCCCGGCCGCCGGATGAGCCCCCCCCGGCCCCTCCCACCTGGGAGAGCCCTTTGTCCCGGACCTGGACGTGTCGGCTTACTCAACCGATTACACTCAGCTGCGTGACCGGTACGAGGCCCAGCAACAGGAACTGGCCGTGGCGCAGGGGGACCTAGAGTCCCTCAAACGTGACCTGGACATGGTCCGCACCGAACGGGACAACGCTCAGCAGCAAATCCAGCGTTCCGCCGCGGCGCAGCGGCAGGCCGAGGCCGTTTGACTACACAACTTCATCAGGGCCCTGCCCCCCCTCCTGTCCATAGCCACCAGGCTCCGCGGCCTCCAGTCCACACCGCCCACGTTCGCCAACGCCGTGCGCAGTGCGGTTCCGGCCTCGTTTGAGCTACCGTCGCCCGGCTCGCAGCAGTTTCTGGTCCTCGTGCCCGTCATCCTAGCCGCGGCAGTCCTCACCTCGCCCCAGGTGCCGGATATCGAGGAATTGGCCAACGTCCTCCGACGGGCTATGACTACGCCAAGCCCAGTGCCTGCCCCGGAGGCCCCCGTACGTGCCCCCGAGCTGTCTTTCGCCATCCCGGACCCAGTTCCCAAGCCCCGGGCGGTTGCTGCCCTCCGGGCCCCGGGCGCTGCTCCCCAGCCGCCGTCGCCCACGGCCTCTCCCACTGACGCCGCGCTGGCCTCCCTCCTGGAGTGGATCCCGGACATCCTCAAGGGCCGTGAAGACGAGTTTGCGCACGCCTTCCACCTCCAGCTGTTCCGCCACTACGGCGCAAGCGTCAGCACCCTCCCGCAATCCCCGATTCGGGATCAGTGGACCTGGGTCCGCGGCCACGCGCCCAGCCTGCCCGGTGTCGCAGACGTCCTGCGCACCTTCCTCGCCAGCCCTCCCCCTGTCCAGCGGGTCACAGAAAGCCCAGCCGCCTCCCCAGCAAAAGCCGCAGCCGCCAACTCGCCAACCCAAAAAGTGGACCCGCAGACCTTCTCCAAGGCCCTGTGGGTAGGATGGCAGGAGGTCGACGATCCCCCATCGGGGGAAGTGGATGCGGGACTCCTCGGAGGCATCCTCCGCGATAAATTTGGCGCCGGCCTGTCGTCCATCTCAGACGAGCAACTCAACCACAAGGCCAAATTCACGATTGTCGGAGTCAAGCCCGCCGAGTATGACAAAGGCATGAAATTGACCCGATAGCACACCGCCCGCGGCTGGCGAGTGACCTGGGCCGAATCCAAGAAGCAGCCGTACACCCCCTGGGTGCCCGACCCAGACAGGGACTACCCCGCCCGCAAGACCCATTGAGGAGGACGAGGACAGAAGAACCGCCGCCAGCGGGACCCGGAGGAGCAAGTGGACCTCACGGCGACCTCGGAGTCGGAAGGAGAGCCGGACCCCAAGTACCAGCGACGGTACAGCCCGCGCCGCTCGGACAGGTCTCCGTCCCGCCGCCGCAGCCCTGGGCATCGCCGAGATAGCCCGCCGCCAAGGCGTCGCAGTGCTTACCGCGATGAATGGATGGAGCCCCGCGCCCATTCTAGCCGCCACGACCACCATGCAACAGCCCCCCTCTAGCCCTACCCGTACTCGGGGGACCCCCACGACCCCCGCGTGGCCCTGGCCCACAACCCCTACGCTCCCCCGCCCTGGAGCCCCCCAGCCGATCTGCACCGCTTCCAGCCGTACTTCGGCCGGCACCCGAGGGACCGCTAGAGTGGGAGCTGGCGGGGCACAACGAAGACATCCCGGACGCCGTGTCTAAGCTCCGCCACTCCCACCTCGACGGCGTCCCCCACGTCAGGGACCTGCACCTGGGCGCGTACACCCCCTGCTCCCCTCCCAGAGAATGGGGTCTGGTGCCGGTGCCAGCCCCAGGCACGGCCCAGTTCGTCCCGCCCCCTTACGCCCTCCACATGTGTCTGCACCTGCCGGCAGGGGTGCACTACTACCGGGTGTGCAGCGGGACGGACTCTTGGCCCCGCGACACCTTGTCGCTAGTAGGCGCCGTGCATTGCGTGCAGGTGTCTGGTTCTCACCAGATACAACTCTGCCGCAAGGGCATGCCCCCAGTCTCCCTCATCCTGCCCGAGCACCACCATGTAATCCTCCCACAGTCCCTGCACAGCCGTGTCTCTGTCACGGCCACCGGCCTCACCCGGGCCAGTGTCCTGGCACTGGCAGCCACGTATCACCCCCGACACCTTCGAAAATGGGTCCGGGGCCTGCCTCGCGCCCTCCCTGCGGCCATGGCCCGCAAACTAACCCAGCACCCTCCCGCCGCCGGCCCCTGCTCCGATCCCCCCCTTCCCGATCGCCCTTCGCCCCGCCCGGACATTGTGACCCTAAACGTAGAGATGTCCCTGCGGCCCAAGCTTCGCGCCCTGGACGTCCTGATACGCGAATACCAGTACCCGCTGACCCTGCACGTTCAAGAAGCTGGTCCCCTGATCGTCCAACGGGTGCACCCCCTCTACCACACCATCAAGGCCCCCGCGAGAGTGGCTGGGGGATGCGCCACCCTTCACTACAGGGCCCCGGACCTGACCGTGACCAGTCACAGCGCCCACCCCTCTGGGCGGGCCCTCGTCTCTCACTTCACCGTGGCGGGTGTGGCCCACTGCCACGCCAACGTATATTTCCCGGCCGATGGGGACCTCGACACCCTCCAAGAAGTCCTGGACTGGGTGTACCCATACCTCCTCCTCACCCCGGCCAGGGTCGTAGTCCTGACGGGGGACCTGAACGCCAACTGCCGTTGGGTCCCGCACCTCCCTGTCTCCCCCGCCCCGCTCTGCGACCTCATCCTGCCCACGCTCGCGCGCCTTGGGATGCGCCGTTTGCACCCCCTTGCCGAGGCCCCCCCGTGGGTGAACCCGCAAGGCTTCGCGGGTGCCCTTGACCAAATCTTCCTCCGCACCCCCTCGGAAGCTGCCCACACCACGGAGGTGCGCCCCGATTCCAGTTTCCCGTCTAACCTGACCACCTGCCCGTGATTACCACCCTCCACGACCTCCCCCTTGCGCCCCAACTGGTGTGCCCGTCGAAAAAGGGCCGCTTCCCCATCCCACGAGAGCCCCTTCCCAGCCAGCTCCGCACCCTCAACGACACCTTCCGGGCCGAGCTCAACCCACCGCCCCCAAGCGCTCCTGACACGCCGCCACACTATGCCGCGGTGACCTCAGCGCTATACGCCGCAGCCACGGCGGCCTACGGGCCCCCTGTCCCCAGCCAGCCTGTGCCGTCGGCTGTGCGAGTCCACGTCACCAACCTGCGACGCTACGCCCTCGCGCACCCGGACTGGGCATCCCCGTCCCCGCACCTTGTGGAGATCGCCCGCCTCAAGGAACAGATCCGGGCAGCTTGGGATGTCATCCTCCTGGAAAAGGATGTGGGGCTGGCGCCCCTGCCCACCACCCCCGGACAGCGCACCAAAGTAGACTATCGCCGCACGCTAGGGGCACGATACGTGCCCCCAGCGGATCCCGTCTACGTCGTGGGGGTCCCAGTACCACTCCACCAACAAGCCGCCGTTGCGCTGGACCAGCTGTGCCAGCGGCACCTGGCCCCCCTTGAAGCGCTCTCGTTCGCGCGCGTCCAGGCTATCACGGGGTGGACCGGCGCCCCGCTTGGCCCGCCACCCCGCGCCACCGTCGCCAACCTACGCACCATCATTCGCCAAGCAGCGGCCACTGTGCCGTACCACGATCTGCTGGAATACCGGCTGTTCGGACAGTTGGAGGACGCCCAGTTTACCGTGATCGTGGACTTGATCAACGGCATTCTCGGTGGGGCGCCCATGCCCCAGGCACACTCCGCAGATTTCATCAGCCTCCCGAAGAAGATGCCACACGGCCCCATCGCCAACGGCAGGCCGCTCACGAATCTGGCCACGGTGTGGAAGCTCACGGGCGCCCTTCTCAAAGACCACTACCAGCCCCGCCTGGTTGAGGGCGGCATCCTTCCCCCCTACCTCCTCCGTGGAGCTCCTCCGCGTCCTCCACGACGTGTGGTGGGACCGCTGGAGGCGGCGCCTCGAGGCGTGGGTCCTGTCGGACGATGTCCGCCATGCATACGGCTCCATCAACCACACCACCGAGTACGCCGTCCTGACTGCGGCAGGGATTTCCTCAGCCGACACCACGACCCTTCAGCACCGTGACCGCGCCCTGGAGGTGCACATGGGGGGGGCTGACGGCCGCTCCCCGTCCTCCACCTACCTGGGTGCCGGCACGGGGCAAGGATGCCCCGTGTCTGGCATGAAGTACTGTGTATATGGTGAAGTCCGAGGACACGAAGCCTGTCGCCACGTCCCTCCCACCGACACCCCCGCAGGACCGCTGAACCGAGTCCTCCTGATGGATGATACCCAGTGGCTACCCGGCGACCGTGGCTGCCTCCCCACCCTCACCAACGGCATTGAGCGGGCGAGTTGTCTCACCAACCTCCACTCAGACGCGACCAAGACGGTCTTGGTCGGCACGGAAATGCGCGATGGCTGGGTCCACTTCCTCAGAGACACGGTGTACCTGAACGGCCACCCGGTGCGATGCGCCACGAGCCAGGACTACGTCCGCGTCCTTGGCCGCCACGCCCTCCCCCACCTCTTCCACCCCGTCGACTCCCGGCGCTTGTTTTCCGGCACCCGCTCCGCGTGCATGGCGCTCCGAGCCCCCAAGCTGCCGGCCCACTACCCCCTCGCCATGTTCGTTGCCAAGTGCCACGGGACGGTCAACTGGTTTACCAGCGTCCGCCCCCCCTCCTACGGAGCCATGCGGGTGCTGGACGCTATGGCCGCCTCGGCCTTACGCGCCACCGCTGGCTGGGCCCTCTCCGCCTCTGCCCACTTCCTCCGCGAGATACCCGAAGGGGGGGTTGGCACCCCCCCAGCCCCGTTCATCGGGTTCGCCAACTTCCTCGGCGTCTATATCCGGCCCCTGAACCACCCCAACCCCCTGGTTCGCCGGTCCACGCGCCACGGGCTCCTGACTGCCCTTTGGCGCTTCCACCCCTCTCAGCCCTGCCTCACCTCCGAGCTCGGGCTCCGGTGTGCTGCCCACCCCACGGACCACGACCTGTTCGTCGCCCTGTGCCACCAATGCGACATCTCCATCCACCTGCCCCCCGCCAACCATCTGCCGGACCATGCTCCCCACGTGATGGCCCTGCCATCCCCCGGACTCGAGGTCCACGACACCCATGCGTGGATGCTTGCAGGCCACCGCAGTGCGGAGGATGCGCGCCAGGGAGGGTGGCCCCGGGTATCCCCTCGCCCCACCCCACCGGTCGGCACGCCCCCCCCAGTTGGCCGTAGCCACGCTGTAACTGCGACCGTCCCCACGTTCTCTTGGCTCCCCGAGAACTATGGAATCCTCCACGATGCGTCGTGGTGCCCGAAGACCCGACGCTGTGGTGGGGCAGTGGCGGTGTTCTGCCCCGTCACCCTCCGATACCACGTGTACCCCGTCCCCATCCCCGTGCGGCTGGACAACGCCTACACGGCGGAGTTGTACACGGCATGGGTGGCCCTCACCGCCAGGGGGCCCTCGGCCGACCCCGCCTTCGGTTTCCGGTCCGGCGCGTGGCACTTTGCAGATTGCAAAGGGTACATCACGGCCCAAGAGGGACGCCGGGAACCGGAGGACTCGCTCCAAGGGGACCTCATACGGACATGCCGCAATATGGCCCGTGGCCACGCCCCCCCCCCGCCATCTCTACTCCCACATCACCGGCACTTGGCTCGACGCCCTGTTGGACCAAAGCGAGCCGCGGTCGCCTGCCCCGACACCGTAGGGTGGCTCAGTCCCCTACAAGAGCCCCGCGTCTGTTTCTCCCACGCGGGCCTCCAAGTCCACGACGCCCTACCCCACACACGCTGCGCCCTGCTCGCCTCCCACCACGCCTACGCTAAGGCTCCCCCGCCTCAGCGCCACCCTACCCTCAGCGAGTACGCCGCCGCCGTCAGCCATGGCCTCCTCACGTGGGGGGACCATCTCACGGCCACCGGCATTCGCCTCTCCCTCTTCCCCTCCAAGGACACGCCCTGTCCCCTCTGTCTCCTACCCGCCCCCGGGGACCACGTCCTCTCCTGCCCACTTGACCCGCTCCTCCGCGCCCACTACCATCGGTGGCTTGCAGCCCGACTCTCCCAGAGGTGCCGTGCCTGGCGCCACTGCGCGCCCACTGCCTCGGGTACCCTCGTCCTCTGGGGCGGCGAGCCCTTCCTGCTGGCCGTGGACGGCTCCCCGGCCCACGACGCCATCACCACCTACACGGTCAGCCGTCTCGGGGCCATTTCCCCGCCTCACAGGGATGCCCTACAGCACAGGGGTCTACGTCCTGCACACCTCCGTCGCCTCCTCTGCGACGTCATCCTCACTACCGTCCTCCTGCACAAGCGGCACGCGGTGCCCGTCCTGCCCCTTGCCGACCACTTCTCCCCCCTGACGCGAGTCCCCGTGAACCAATCCCTCGCCAACAACCCTCCGCCGGAGTGGTACCACGTTGCCAATTGGGCCCCAACGCCTGGGTCGCCCAGGTGGCCAGCCTGGGACGTCATCCTGGGACTGTGGCTGTCGGGAGACCTCCTCCTGGCCCCCAAGGTGAAGGCCGCCATCTCCACCAGTACCAAGCGCAGCCCGTACCGGGTCCTGTATGTGTACATCGAGAGCAACCAGATACCACAAGACATCCAGCGGGACATCGCTCTGGAAGCCCATGACGTGGTCATCTTGGACAGTCTCGGCCGGCACGGACTTGCCCCCCACTTCCCAGACCGGCGCCGCCTCTGGGCCATCCATTACGGTGGCAACGGAAGGAGCCTCGAGGCCAGCCTCTGTGGACGTGTGATCCCCTCGTGGTGTGCCGCACTACACTCAGCGTTCCCGGCCATCCTCACTGCGGCTTCCCAAGGCCCCCGCACAGTCTTCAAGGATGTGCAAGTGGCCCTAGGTCGGCCCGTCCCATGGCCCTATCTCCGCCCGTGACTCGTCCTCGGCCTCACGCGCCCGGGCCGTCCCGTTACAGCGCGCAGTCGTGCCAGACCGCGCTCCTTGTGTGGCGACGTCTTAAGTCGGGGGTGATGCCCCGGGAGACCCACATCTTCTGCTCACGTTGATCTTGGGACGCTGCCTCGGGTGGATCCAGGACAGTTTGGGGCGGTCGCAGGGTTTTTCATAGAAACGTGATTGGGCTGCCCCGGATGAAACGTGATTTAACGTGATTTAACGTGATTTGACGTGATTTAACGTGATTTTTAACGTGATTTCTGGGTTGCAATTCCATGCTGCTTTGTGGATTCTGGACATGGTAAACCCCTGTACACCAATCTCATTCATCAGCCCTGTCCTTGGGAACATGTAACACAGGGCAATGCACTGGACAGGTTTGTAGGAGACCATTCTCAGTCCACCAAAATCATTTCTTCACACATTTGAATGCTACAGGAATAGTACAGATGAGATATTGGATGCGAGAAACAACCTAAATGCATCAGTCCTTAGTGAAGCGCTGCTCCACATCCCCATTGAAAAACATTGTGACACATGCTTCACGTACACGCTCTCCCATTCTTTGTCGGTTGGGAGCATCAATTAGGCCAGCCAAACTGAAAGAACGCTCCACAGCAGCAGAGGACAAGGGAAACCACAAAAACGGTTCCACTGCTGCAGGCAACAGTCCTCCACGCTGGGACCAAAAAGTATTAATATCCTTACAACATTGCACATTAGCCTTCTCAATTCGGGTGTACCTCCCCCATTCCTCTTGTAGTTGTCTGTTGCGTTTTATTTTTGACTCCCGTAGATCATCATCATCATCATCTGAAATTGGCACAGCAAATAACGTACACCACATAATTTCTTCACCCTTGGCAATGAAATCGTCAGGAAATTGCCGGGCACGCTTCACTGCGTTGAAAGTGCTGCCCCGCTTCCATACTCTGGCTGTTGCACTGTTGGTCTCTGGGTCATCAGGCATAATGAAAAGGAGCACAGACAAAGGGGCCTGACACGGAAATGGCGCGTGTTGTCATCCGCTGGACTTGATCTGGTCTTGATTACCTACAGAGAACACAGTGTCAGTTGACACCGTGTCTCACTTCTATGTTGCGCATTCACATGGCATGCCAGGGAAGGACAGGCCCAAACCCAATGAAACGTGATTTAACGTGATTTAACGTGGTTTAACGTGATTTGGCAAATCGGCTCAAAACGTGGTAAAACGTGATTTAACGTGATTTAACGTGCCACGTTTCACTGAAAAACCCTGGCGGTCGGTGGCCGGGACCAGAGAGCAGATCGGACCGTAGCGTTGTCGTACACCGACGCTGTGACCCAGACGGCTGGGAGGAGCGTTCTCAGGTGTGCGACGAGATTCGTCTTACTCTAGCGGAGGTAAGACGGAGGACTCCCTCGGCTGTGCCTGCGTGGGGCCCCCGGGGGACGACGCCACGGCTCACCGTACGTGGGACCACGGCAGGCGCTCCTCCTCCTCCTCCTCCTCCTCTCATCTCACCTCATCTCACCTAACCTCACCTCATCCCACCCCACCTCGCCTCGCCTCGCCTCGCCCCACCGCGCCCCATGCAACCCCAACCCAGCCCCCCTCACGCCATCCCACCGCAACCCACCCCACCCCACCGAAACGCACCCCATCTCATCTCACCTCACCCCAGCCCAGCCAACACGGCCCAACCCCACCTCACCCAACCCCTCTGCAACCCACCATGCCGAACCGCACCGCACCCCACCCCAGCTGACCTCACCTCACCTCACCTCACCTCACCTCACCTCACCTCACCTCACCTCACCTCACCTCACCTCACCTCACCTCACCTCACCTCACCTCACCTCACCTCACCTCACGTCACCGCACCATCACGAAGGAGCTGCACCTGATCCATGGCGAAGGTCGGGGGCCCCATGGCCGCCACGAGCAGTGCCACGCCGGCCGGGCGCCACCACAAGTAATGAAGGCCGTCCACGGGCGGTGCGCAGCACCGCTCCAGCCTCTGCCACAGAGCAAAGCAGACAAGAACGGGGACAACGCCGACGACGAGACAGACTGCCACGGCGCCGACGGTGGGTTTTCCGAACGGCAGACGGTGCGCGTCGGCATAGGGTCTGCCGGGGGGCACAGGAAATTGCAGCGCATGCGACAGGTGGCGGAGGATGGCACCGTCAGGCGGGTCGCTCAGGGAGTGCTCCGGACTCTGCGGCGACGGGGGCAGGTCCACCCCGCAGCCTTGGCCGTCCACGACCACCGTTGGGGCGTCGGACTGGAATGTTGAGGCGTCAGACGGTGATTGGGGGACATAGGACGGCGATGTCGAGGCGTCGAACAGTGATTGGGGGATGACTTCCACGGATCCGGAGGGGTACGGCGCCTGGTCGGTGTCCAGCGGAGCCACGGCGTTGGCCGGCCGCTGGCCCCGCAGGAGCTGCGACATGGCGCCTGAGCTCCGGGAGGGCAGGTGCCGCGGGCATTGCCACAGTTCCGTGGCCTCGGACCGCTCTGCCGCGGCCGGGGCCGGGGGGTCCACGGCGTCCGGCGGAGACCGCATGGCCGGATCGGACCACCCGTGCCCCTCCCACGGCGCCGCCCCGGGCCCGGCAACGGCGGCGGACCGCCCCTTGTCACGCAGCCCCGGGCCCGGGCCTGCCGTCCGTGGGCCGGCACCGGTGCTCGGCAGCGCCACGGAGCCCAGGGGCCGGCGCGGAAACGACCAGCAGCCCGGCCCGTCTGCGCGGGGGCTGCCCCCGGCACTCGGGAGCGCCGGGGCGGCCTCGGCTCGCGCGCGCGGCGACTCCGTGGGGGACTTGTCAAACCGGGGGGAGTCCAACGGGTCTGGGGCCCAGTCGGTAACGGCGCGCGGCAGCGACTGCCGCGACATGCTGCTCAGGAAGCCGGCCTCTGGCAGCGCGTCGCATGCACCAGGGGCCCGCGCCAGCGACTGCGTGGACGTGGAGGGCGCAGTCACCAGCCACGGCAGAGACCGCAGCCGCCTGCCACTGCCGGGGGGGTTGCCGCCGTCTCCATCATGGGGCATGGGGAATGCACGATGAAAGTTGAGACTGTAAAAAATGCGATGCAAACAAAAGTTGCAAATGAATGCATTTGCATCCCCCCGCCCCACTTGCCACATCCAACAGCATGTACAGGCTGTACCACCCGTCCCTCCGTGCGAGAACATCGGTAAAAGCACTGAAAATGACAAAAACAAGGCCTCCCCTTGTTCTTGTTTGCGCACCTTGAGAAGACACCGGCAGTGGGGCTACCTTGGTGCCCGGTCCATGCACAATCACCTGCACGCCTGGCCGGAACTAATTTTGTCAACATGCACGGGCGGCGCGACACACAAAAAAGTTTCCATTTTCACCGGGAGTGAATCACTTCACTATTATTGTCCGTTGTGTTGCATACGGGGTCAGGGACCTCTATGTACACGGCGTGTAAGAGGGACACGGCCTGGTGGTTAGGTGTCCGACCTTGCTGCCCTCCTATGCCTTCCCCTTGTGGGCTGCCCCGCTGCTCCTGTAGAGGGGGGTCCCCCGCCTCCCCCGGTCCACCGCGCTGTAGGGCCATGAGCAACGGATACTGAGGTCGCATATACCCCCATGACACAGGTATATGGTCATAGCTACGACTCTCAGTACATTGTTTTGACTTGTTGCACTGCAGCGCAAACCAGATCAGTGCCGAATGTTGCCTTGAGTTCCGCCGTATACTACAGCTATTGAATGTTTCTTGGGCTGTCTGGGTCACCTCAACCCTTCGTGCTTGGGGGGGGGGGGGGGGGGGTATGGCCGCCGCCGCACGAAGCCCACGGCCTCAGAGGGCTGCGGCTTGCGGCCAGGCGCGCCTGCCCTGCTGGCGTGGGGGCTCGCGCCCCCCTGCCACCCGCCGTCCTCGGACTGTGGCTTTGGCTGTGGCGGTGGCTGTGGCCCTCAGTGCCCTTGCGGCCTTTGTTGCCCCTTCCTTCCGCCCTCCCAAGGGGGATCAATGGTCAGTATTGGGGGCCTCAATAGGTCAGGTGTGGACCCGCCACTTAGCTCCAGCCGCGCCTGCCTCACCACCTTCATTGCCAACTCAGTTCCATGATTGTGCGTGTCACGCGGACAGTGCATTGCAGTTCTTGTCCCTTCCCTCCGCCCTGAATGGGGTAAGAGTTGGGCTGCTTCTACAGGGTTCTGGGCTTTGTCGCCTTGTGGACTGAGTTCGGGGCGTAGCATAAAATGTGTCCCACTTTGGTGCCCGCCGGTGCAATGGTATGCTTGCGTTTGCTGGCCCCTCTCGGCCACATACCTGCGTTTCGGGTTTACCAACCCACGGAACTCGACCTTATAAGGACAACGCAGCAACTGCTCATACATAGGCCACGCCGTGCGCTCAGCCCGGAGGCGATCGCCCCCAAACTCCCCCTGGAGCCGGGACATCGGGTCTGCGGGTTGGAAACCAGATGGTACCCACAGAACCCTCACCACGAGGCCGGAACAAACAAGGCGCCGTGCCAAACCACGCAAGACCGACTACTGTGCACTCAGAACACTCTTGGCCCTGACCAGCAAAAACTGGGCAATGGCCACTTCGGAGTCACTCACCAGGGTAACCGTGGTATATCCCAGAGCCACCGCAAGTCTGACCCCCCACGCCAGGGACTGCAGCTCGACAAGTTGCTGGCTTTGCGCCCGCAACCGTTGCGCTACGTCAGAGGTCACCCTCGTGGGCCACTGCCACCGGCCCTGGGCTATTTAGGTCCTTAGGATTTAGAAACCCCAGTGGGCACTGGCTTGTGCGGAGGTCAACATACAGCCATACAAGGAGAGGGAAGGCAGGGCGGCGCCGGGGCGCCTTCATGTGGTGTATGTGTGTGTGTTGTACCGCTGTTCTCTGGGTGGGACCTATTATACCTGAGAAGGCCGCTGCTCGAGTGGCAGCGCACCCGGCGCTTGCCGTGAAGGAGGTGGTTCGATTCCCGCTGGCGCCGATGGATCGGTGGGGTCTCCCACCGATCCCTTTGAATACCAGACGGGACCTCCCGTTGATCCGCGTGAGTACTGGTGGCAGCGCGCACTGCTACAGGTGTGTGTGGTGCCTGCGTATCCTTTTTGGGGGTGGCGCGGGGTAAAACGGACGAGACCTCTACCCTATCCGCCAGTACCGGTGGTGGCGCGGGCTGCTGTAGGGGGGGGGGGGGGGGTGGTTCCAACGATGCCCACTAGAGAGCTCTACGTGCAAGGAACCCAAGAGCAGCAGCTCCCGGGTATCGAACCCCCGCACTGGACGACTGAAGACTACCGCTCTCGCTATTGGGCCGTCTATGTCTCTTACCCGTTATGTTGTATCACTTACCTACGGGGGCGTTCCTGGGGGGGTCGGGGGGGCGGTAATGTCTGATCTCGTCGTGTGCACTATGGTGTGTTGAACAAAGGGCGACTGGGGTCTGGCGTCCCACACCGTGAGCCCTCCGTGCTGCACGTAATCGTGGAGGTTGTCGCTGGTGACCTGGGCGCCAGCCAAGCCTCGCCACAACTTTCCGGGGAGGGTGGGGATGCAGAGGAGGGGAAGAATTCTTGTCTGATGTCTCGCATGGGTGTCGCCCGTGGTGATCGGGAGACCGCACGTGAGCGCCATCCTGAGGACGGCTCTGTACGATCTGCTGAATAACACGGCCTCTTGGAGGCCGGGGTGCAATCTTCAACCTCCAACAATGGTGCGACTCCTTGTCTGTGTTGCCGTGGGGGGGGGGGGGGGGTGCCTCGTGGCGGCGGATATGCTGCCCGCTCTTCCGGAGAAAACAGGGGAGGTTCATCTAGGTTTGACTCGTCTTCCTGTTCCTGCGCCTGACCCTCCAACTGCGAGCGTCGGGCTGTGGTGACATAGCCCCGGAGAAGGGGGGACTTTCGGCGCCCCATGTCAGCCAGTGTGTCCGCGTGTGTGTTACCCACAATACCAACATGTGAGGGGACGTGCATCCAGCGTACTGCTGCTCCTGCCTGTTCAATTTCCTGGAGCACTTGCTCCCACAAGTCCACGTGCCCCACCGGTCCTCGTGAGCCCTGCCAATCGTGGCGCCGCCATTTGCTGGCTTTGCCCGTGGCACCCATGACTACCAACTTCAAGTCGGAGCAGATCAGTGTGCGCTTGTGTGGTGTTCTGTGGCGAATGGCATGGATGGCAGCCAGAAGTTCCCCCCTGTTGTTGATTTGTTTTTGATTGATTGGTATGCATTGTGCCGTGTCCCGGTGATCCCCGAAAAATACCCCGAACCCCCCCACCATGCCCGCCTCTGGATGGGTTTCCGACGAACCATCGGGGTAGATGGCTTCCCATCCCTCTGCTACATATTCATCAATGATCTTCTGTATTGGGGGGGGGGGGGGCAGGGGGCCGGGTGCGAAGTTGGGTGCTTGCTTAGAAATAAAGGAAAGTATATTTGAAATGATGGGTCAAGCTGGGGTGTTCCCGGCGATTTACCCAAACGGTGCCAAAATGGCACTTGGCTGGCCAACTGGCCGGAACTAATTTTGGCAACACGATCACACCCGTGGCAACAAATGGCAAGCCCGGGCGGGAAGAAAATTGCTGTGCATGGGGGGGGGGGGGTGACACGGAAGCCCATTTTCCCAACCCCCCCCCCTCCGGGGGGCTCCCCACTTGGAAGAATTTCTGGCTCTTACAGCCCGTTTCAAACCACCCCAAAAAAAAAATAACCTAACAGCTTCAACTGTTGGTTCCTATTAGGCTGGTTTGGAAACCTTTTTGGATCAGCCCCATATTTTCATGACCCCTGCATGTGGCAGTTTGTGCAGTTTGCAGTTTGAACATTTGTCACCGTGTTTGGGTGCACCCGGAAATTCTATTGCCTTCGGCAAGTCCACCTCGCAGAGAATCTACCGCGAGCAACACACACCCAAAATAGGGTGGAAACTACATAAATACCGGCTAAAACATGTTTTACATACCTTGGATGATCATTTTAGGTGATCACGGTATCAAAAAAACAAGTTTCGAAAACTTCGATTTTTGAGCTGCCCAGGGTGACAAACTGCATAAGCAGGTTGTGTACCAATCCCTTGGGAGACCCCCCCCCCTTGGACCTAATACCCAAATCGGGTGAAAAACACGTAAATACGGCCTAAAACATGCTTTACATACCTTGGATGGTCATTTTAGGTGATCACAATATCACAAAAACAAGTTTCGAAAAACTTCCATTTTTGAGCTGTCCGGGGTGAAAAACTGCATAAGCAGGTTGTGCACCCGTCCCTTGGGAGACCCCCCCCCCCCCCGACCTGATACCCAAATAGGGTGAAAAACACGTAAATACGGCCTAAAACATGCTTTCCATAGCTTGGATGGTCATTTTGGGTGGTCACAATATCAAAAAAATATGTTTCGAAAACTTCCATTTTTGAGCTGTCCGGGGTGAAAAACTGCATAAGCAGGTTGTGCACCCGTCCCTTGGGAGACCCCCCCCCCCCCGACCTGATACCCAAATAGGGTGAAAAACACGTAAATACGGCCTAAAACATGCTTTCCATAGCTTGGATGGTCATTTTGGGTGGTCACAATATCAAAAAAATATGTTTCGAAAACTTCCATTTTTGAGCTGTCCGGGGTGAAAAACTGCATAAGCAGGTTGTGCACCCGTCCCTTGGGAGACCCCCCCCCCCCCGGACCTAACACCCAAATAGGGTGAAAAACACGTAAATACGGCCTTAAACATGCTTTGCATAGTTTGAAATGTCATTTTGGGTGGTCACAATATCAAAAAAACAAGTTTCGAAAACTTCGATTTTTGAGCTGCCTGGGGTGAAAGACTGCATAAGCAGGTTGTGTACCTCCCCATTCACTAGGCCATTATTGGTGGAAACA